>MU223398.1:1054168-1111304 GCA_018584345.1 Thuja plicata
CTTGGATATTGTAACTTCTCTCTTCTTGTCTTCTTCTCTCATACATTCATGGCAATTCATTTAGATTAATTTTGCATTTGCATTTTAGATTAAACTCATATTTTCTTTCATAGATTAATTTTGCATTTGTATTTTCTTTCATAGAATAATCATGCATTGTTATCGTATAGATTAATTCCATTGTCATATAGACAAAATCATGCATTATCATATAAAATCTCTCATTTTATGGTGTACTTGCAACGGCACAAACTAGGTCAATCTGAGGGCCTCCATCACACACCTTTGCACTCCATGAATAGAGAGCTATGAGTCACCATTTGAGACCTCATTCTTGAGCAATCTTGAATATAATGACTCATAGAAGTGTGACACATTTTTAGCACACATTTTTGGCACCCAGCGTGGGGCAGAACATCTATTTCTGTCATCACATTCAAAAATTCATTCTATCTTCTATCTATTATTCCCTCAGTGTCTTTAAAGCTCTCATTTTGAGCCAAATCTAACTTTACCATTGTGTCTGAAACATTATTTTGGTTGAAAATGACTGTAAACATGCCTATACTTGTCAAAAGTTGAATTTGTGGCAAAATATTTTGCCCAAGGAGGCCGTACAACCTATTGCACAGAAATCGAGGTAGATTTTGGATTTTTCTACAAGCAGCTCAAGGCAAGTTTTTGAAAAAATAAAATAAAAAATAAAAATCAAAAATCAAAATTTTTTTACTATGTCAAATTTGACGGCCATATGACCGTCAAAATTTGGGCCTTCTGTGATGACCCCTAGCCCGTTAAATTTAAGCTCACAAGTTGATGATGTCAGCAGGGTTTGAAAAATATTTAGCCTTCACCATTGAGCTTTTTGAATTTGCAGTCTAACTTTAAACGATCATATCTAGCTCATTTTAGGTCCAAATTGAGTGCATTTTTATTTTTATTTTGGGTAGAATTGTCTGAAGATTTCTAGGTTTTTATTAGTTTCTAGATTTTATTCACGGATTTATCAAAAATTTTAAGTTTTGATCACTGTATCTATCTAATCCTTTGTTTTGCAGCTTCCAAAGCCTCGTACGGGCTCATGCGGTAACATTTTTTAGTGTAATTTTTTTTAAAGTCCATGATTTTTCATCTAATTTGTAAATATGCAATCATATTTCTGATTTTCTAATTTTTTTAATGCTGACCAATCTTTGGCTTTGTTGTTCTTGATGCTTATCTTTGATTACAACCTAACAGTGGTTTGTAGGACGTTGAAAAAGAAGACTCAAACAAAGACTACTAACGAATCATCTTGCAGGTTGCCTTGATCGATAGCACGCTAAACATTATGCTTGCATTTTGTTTTGTTTTATTAAAATAGGAACCCACATGCAAGAATTCTAAAATGAACTTATATTTGGTATTTTTAGGAATGACAATAATTTCAGGAAACTATGGTCTTGCCCTTTTGGGATGATAAAAAATCTAGAAACATTATTGTCATTTTCTTATGTGTTTGAAGTGTCTTTTAGATTGTAATCCTAAGAATTATATGAATGTATCCTCTCCCCTTGCCTTTGTGGATCTTGGGTGTAAGATAAAATCATATAATTATTTTAGCGTGGCTACCTCTTGAGCTTTAATAGAGCCAGTGAGAGTGGATTTCCCAACCGGTAACAAGCTAAACCAAGCCCTTCTAAACCGGTATATAAAAAATGCCATTGTGATTAGTCTCACAATGGACAGGTGTGAATTCATTGTGGCAACCAAAATATCATCTAGTATCCTAGTGGTGCGTTAAAGTCCCTACATTGTTAAGGTGAAAACCTTTCTTTGAAAGGATTGGGAGAGCCCCCTTAATTGGGAAAATGACTTGATCACAACCACCTGAACGGATGCCTTGACTACAAACTTTGTTTTACTGACCAAAAACCCTCTATCTATTGGTGTAGAAGGTCAGAGACCGACTAAGATGTCCCACATTTTCATGACTCTTAGTAGAGACAATAGTCCTTTGGGAAGCAATTCTCTTGGGATTTGAAGCTTAGTGTGCCTGAGAAGTGAGTGCACATGTAAGGAGGAGCCTGTGCCTCCAAGCTTCTAAGTTGTCCGCTATGAGTAAGCGTGGTTGAAGTTTAGTTCAAGTGGGAATTCAACAGATATTGTCCTGGCTTACCTAGGTTGTGATGTGACTATTTATTTTACAACAAACAATTTTCTTGATGTGTCTTGCATGATTTAAAGATCAAAACATACACCCAAACACCAAAATGACCAACAAATCTACATTCTTAAGTGTCAAACTGTCAACTTGCTCATTTTTTCTATCCTATCATTTTTAGTATTCTTGGGTTGATCCGGATCAAATTAGGTTACTTACCCCACTATTAGAAGCTTGTTTACACTTTGGATTGTTGTGTTTTGACCTCTTGAACTAGTAATCTTTGGTTTCACAAGTGACCTTGCTTGGAGTTGGTGAGCTAGAAACTGTCCTTGTTGAGAAGATAAACCTTTAGATCCTTTAATAACACACTTGGAGAGTCTTAGTAATCTCTTATCCATTCACTTCCATACAAAATTCAAATTCAATCAATATAACTTGGGTAAATCATCCTCCCAATCCATGTGTTAGGGTATTCACACGTTTATTGGGCACCTCTGTGGAAGTGTTAGTTTATACCTCTTGCTAAATTCTATCTTATCACCTATTTTTTGGATGAGTGCTTTTACTATCCTAGTTTGGTACCAACATTTCTTAGGGTCATCCTATCACCTAGTACCTTTTCTTTCATGCCAGTTACAACAAGATATCAAGTAAATCAAAGAAAGCAACCTCAAGTTGTTTTTAACCAATTACCCTTAGTTCAAACTCGCCAAAAATGTAAGGGAAAAGCACGCATATTTGATCAATCACCTAGGAACAATTATGAAGTTTGGTTTGACTCTAAGAGTCACCTTAGTGAGTTGAGTACCCCCTTAGCATCATCTCATTTGGATATGGATATGAGTTACACATTGACTCGATGAGATAGGGAGGATATGGATAAATACCTTAATGATATATTTGAGAAACATAGAGATTCCATTCTAGTTGGTCATTCCTCCCATGGACATCAATCAGTCTCACCCCTTATCTCAACTAGATATATGGATGCACACCAAAGGGATGAAAGTGATAAGTGACAAGCCTATAAAGAAGAACAATTGCATCATGATAACCAAAATGATGAGCCTTATGATACCTGGGTGAACACAACATATACCAATGACTTGTTCAGCCATTCAGGACCAAGTTCACTGTCCAAAATTCCTTCAAGATACATGAGTGAAAGACTCGAGAGAATTGAGCATGAAAAGAAAGCCTTCCTAGATGGACAAGCTAAAAAGGAAGAGAAATTTAGACTCCTAGAGTTGGAGAGAAAAACTTTGTTGAAAATGGAAAGGAAGGCCTACTAAGAAGAGCAAGAAAGACTCTTGGCCCAACAACATAATGATCAATTCAACAATATGCATGTTGGTGGTGGAAACAACTTTCCTCCATCCACCCCTCCTAAGACTCCCTGAAGTAGAAGATGTTCAAGAACACCTTCGCAATCTCCTAGCCCTAGAGGAAGAAGGTGCCTCAAGACATGATCATTATAGGAGACAAACACCTCCTAGGAACTCAAGAAAACCATCACAACTTTATCATCATGGTTCACAATATGGGGGTAGTAGTTCAAGTTTTTACCTCACCTCTCAAGACTTCATGAAAATGCAACAAGAACCACTTTTCCAGCAATATGTGGAAAAATATTTAGAGCAAAACAAAGACAAGTTCCTAGAGAGTTTAATCAACAAGGGTGATAGAGTCCCCTACAACTTTGATGTGGATAAGAAGATTAAGAAGAAAGGCACATCTCAAGAAGAGGAAATCAAACAACTTAAGAACATGATGGAGAAGATGTTATCACCCAAGAATTCATTCTCACTGGATTCAATTTTTCCTAATCCTTTTGACAAAAGTATTAACATGAAAGAGTTCCCTAGAAAGGTTGAGATCCCTCAATATGACAAATATGATGAGAATGGAGATCCACATGATCATGTGTGCCAGTTTTGTACCACAAGTTTTGAGTTCCATCAAGATGACTCATACCTCGTGAGATTTTTCCCAAGGAGTCTTAAGGTTCAAGTGATGGAATGGTTCACCAACATAACTCCCCCTGTTAAGACTTTCAAAGAGATTGTTCACAAATTTGTTCAACACTTTGCATACAATCTTTCAAGATCAATCACCATGTTGGAATTATGCAATTTAAAAAAAAATCAAGGCGAATCCTTTGTTACTTTCTTGCAAAGGTGGAGATGACAATGCTCTTGCTACTCTAGAACCATTCCTGAAAATGAAAAGATTGATATCCTTGTTAGAAACTTGGTTTCTGAAATGTGGTATGAAGTTAGGAAGATGGTTTTTGATTCCTTTGACACCATGTTTGAAACTGCATGTAGGATTGAAGATGTTTTAAAAGAACAAGGACTTTTGACCAAACATGGAAACAACAACAAAAATGGTCAAAATAAAAACCCTAACAAGGATAAAGGGAAGAACTCACATTGGAATAGGAACAAACAAGTGGTTAATGATGGGGTTATGGACTCCTCTCAACCCAAAGATCAAGTGGTTCTCCACTTGTCTAGTGCTATTCAAGCCATGAAACTCAATGCATCTAATCAACAAGAGAACAAGCCAAGATACCAAGATAGACCTAAGAAAGAGAGACGTCAATTTGCAAGACTTGGTGATTCATATGAGGATATCTTGAAAAAACTTATTGCTAACAACCTTGCACATCCTCAAGATCCTGCAAAGCATTATATACCTGATGTTAAGCCACATTAGTGGGATGAGAAAGATTTTTGCAAGTTTCACAATGACATTGGACTCGATATTGAAAACTGCTACAAACTTAAGCATCTTATTCAAGATCTCATTAACAATGGAAAGCTTAATATAGATGGATTGAACACCAATGCTGAACATAAGGCATTCAAAGAACCATTTCCCAAGTATGAGAAGGGGGAAACCTCTAAACCTAAGAATGGAAAGGCTGAGGTCAATTATACTTACATAGATGTAGAGAATAATATTAACATGCTTCAAGTTGTAGAAGAAAATGTCAAAATGATGAGGGGTAGAGATCCCTATGGTTATGATCTAGGCATGGACTCTCCTATTTTTGATGAAGAACCCGTTGTGGTGCTAAGGGGTCCTAACTCTAGAGGGTCGTCTCAAACTCTTAATACTGTCACATGAAGTCAAGGTCCCGTTGTCATTAGAGGACCCAATTCAAGTAAATCAAGTAAACCTAAGCAAGTGGTATCCAAGAATGTCACCTTAAAGCTAATAGTAAATCCTAAGTCAAGTTATAGTCTTTTTGATCAGTTGCAGAAAACCCCAGCTCAAATTTCAATCTTTGAGCTCTTAGAGTTGTCCCCGAAACATAAGCAAATCCTTGAAAATTCTTTGCACATGACAAACGTCCCCAACAACTTAGATGTTGATCAATTCTAGAACATGGTTAACCATATTTCTAGCCCTCATTACCTTACCTTTTCAGAGGATGATGATAAAATTTGAGTCACCTGCACAATCTCGCCCTTCATATTGAGGCCATGATCTACAAAACCTGTGTCAGGTGCGTGTTGATAGATGAGGGTGTTGGGCTTAATATTTGTTCTTTGAGTCTTTTTTAGAAGTTGGGTTATTCAGAAGAAGTCATAGATACCAGAAAGAAGATCACTATCAAAGCCTATGATGAGGCAAAAATAAGTTCCAAAGGATTGGCCTTCCATCCTGTTAAGATTGGCCCTGTTGAAAAATATATTTTGTTCCAAGTAGTTGATGCTGGTCCTCTTGTGTACAATATCTTCCTTGGTAGACCATGGATTCATGATATGCAAGCAGTGTCATCTACTTACCATTAATGTGTTAAGTTCCCCTATAATGGAATAGAGATTTGTATACCTGGGGTTAACACTTTATCTATTAATTTAATTTCAGCAGGGGCTCATGTTCCCCTCAATAGAGAAGTAGAAGATTTTGATGCTACCTTAGCTGAATGCAAAGATAAGATTAAATCGATAGACCTTGGCATGGGGGGGTATCAGATCAACTCCCTCACAACATTACCTATTTTTCCTAGGTATTATGGAAAGCCTTCACAAGAAAATAAACCTTCCTCTTCAGTTATGGCTTTATTTGGAACATTTGTAGAGTCACCAATGCCTATCCAAGATGAGAAAGAGGAGACATTTGTTAGAGACTCAATCTATAGAGAAGAAAACTACATGCACAATGAGAAATTCTCTCCCTCTCCTAAGACTTATGGAAGAGGGTATACTTTTTTTAGACAGATGGGCTATCCTAGATATGGCTCTCTTAATCACAATCTAGATGCTAGATTCAAACCGCTTGATCATGCTCTTTTTGGATGCAAGTATAAGAAGCCGGTTGGCCTAGGATTTGAGAATTACAACAAGTGCACTAATCCTCTCTTTGATGAGTCAGATAGTGAGGATGAGCTAGAATATGTTGCTAAGTTGACAAATCAACAAGATATGTGTGAAGATTGGGTCCCTTCCACTAATCTCCTTTGGGGAGATTCAGATAGTCTAGTCATTCATGAGACAGTTGCAACCTTAGAACAAGATGAATTAGATGTAGAAGATCCTTTCAGATAATGTCAAAGAAAGAATCATGTTCATTTAATGGAAAGAGAAGGTGACACTGGACCTTCCACATAAAGATTTCCCAAACCTTCATAGTGTAAGCATCCTAGTCGCAGTTCAGACACAAGTTCACATGAGTATGAATGAGACTCTTTCTTAGAGTCTTCAACAATTGATAGAGATATTGATGTTGTTCACACTTATAGTTCTCAATCTGAGGTAGCCAATGAGTCACATGTAGGATTAGAGGATTTGAACCCATGTGTTTCTTTAGTGGATGATTCTTCACTTTTTAGGATGAATCCTAATTTGGGTAGCTTAGAGGGATACTTAACATACTCTAAATCTTCGGTCACCAGCGATAATATCATTCACATTTATAACCTTTAACCAATCATTAAATTGCCTCTTGTTCATCCTGACCTCATTGATTGGTCCCAATGCTATCAAGAATCTGAGCTCTTAACATTTCAAAATGATTATGAGATAGCCTATTACTTAAATTCCATTGAAGCCATAGTCTCTTCCACCAGTGAACTGACTACCAGCATGACAGAGCCAGACATTAAGTACCTTAGTCACAAAATAAAAAGAAAAGAAAATAAAAAGAATAAGAGTTCTGATGGTGAAAATCACTGTGTGGTGGTGTCAGAACCAAACAAAGTAAAAAGAAATGACGTATCCAAAAGTGAAAACCTCTCTAAGGTACCTAAGGATGAGGTACTTGATCATCTCCTGAGTTACTTTCAAGATAAATCTTTAGTGCTTATTGAACCAACACAAGTAGTTAATTTGGGTACAAATGAGGCTCTACAAATAGTACACTTGGCTGAGTCCTTGTCACCTTAAGAAAAAGAAGCTTACACTAAGTTCTTACAGACAAAGAAAATCAACTTTGCATAGACTTATTCATATATGCCAGGGTTGGACATTAATCTTATCATGCATCACTTGTCCATAGCTCAATGTGTCAAACCAATTAAACAAAAATTGAGAAAGATGCATCCTCACATAGCTCTCCTAGTCAAAGCAGAATTGGAGCAACTCCTTAGTGCAAAATTCATAAGAGCTATCACATATGCTGAATGGATATCAAATATTGTACCAGTTTCCAAACATGACAAATCCATTCAAGTTTGCATAGATTTTAGAGATGTCAATAGAGCATGCCCAAAGGATGACTTTCCACTTCCCAATATAGACATGATAGTCGATATGACTATGGGTTATGAGATTTATTCCTTGATGGATGGTTTTTTTAGATACAATTAGATTAAGATAGCTCCCGAAGATCAAGAAAAGACTGCATTCACTTGTGCATGGGGTACCTATTGTTGGAATGTTATGCCTTTTGGATTAAAAAATGCAGGATCCACCTATCAGCGAGCTATGACAACCATTTTTCATCACATGATGCATAAAAACATGTAAGATTATGTGAGTGACACCTTGGCCAAGTCTAAACAAAGAGACACACACTTAGATGATTTAGAAGTAATTCTAGATTGCATGGAACAATTTCAACTAAGGTTAAATCCTAAAAAGTGTGCATTTGGAGTCACCTCTGAAAAACTACTAGGATTCATCATTTCAGCAAGAGGAATAGAGGTAGGCCCTGAGAAGGTCAAAGCAATCATAGATATGCCACCTCCTAGAAACATTCATCAAATGAGGAGTCTTCAAGGACGTCTTCAATCTATAAGGAGATTTATTTCACAATTGATGGATAGAGCTCAACCCTTCAACAAGAAATTACACAAAGGAGTCAAATGTGTTTGGAATGAGGATTGTCAAAAGAGCATAGATAAAATCAATAAATACTTGGTAAATCCTCCTATTTTAATGCCTCATATCCCAAGGAAACCACTTATTCTATATATTTCACTGATATAATCTTCTTTGGGGCATTATTAGCCCAACTTGATGAAAATGGGAAAGAAAGAGAAATATACTATATTATCCCCACACTTGTTTCATATGAGGTTAACTACACCAACATTGAGAAATCTTGCCTTGTATTTGTGTTTGCTTCCCAAAATTTGTGACATTATGTGCTTGCGCACACTATACACCTCATGGCAAAAATAGACCCACTCAAATATTTTCTAGGTAAGGCCGCCTTCATAGGTAGAATTGCTAAATGGATGATGATCCTTTTAGAGTTTGACATAGAGTACATTGAGCATAAAGCAATCAAAGGACAAGCCATAGAAGATCAATTGGCTAATTTCCCAATACAAGATAATGCACCTATTCAAGTTGACTTCCTAGATGAGCACCTCATGTATATGACTAAAAGAAAATGGAAGATGTTCTTTGATGGATCCTTTATGAAAAATAGTTTAGGAGTTGGTGTGTTTTTTGTTTCTCCTCATGGGTACATGATCCCTAAGTCTTATAAATTATTGTTCCCATATACAAACAACATTTCTGAGTATGAAGCTTTAACAAATGGACTTAAGATGGCCATAGAATGGAGAATCATAGAGTTACACATCTATGGGGATTCACAACTGATAATCAACTAAGTTAATGATGAATAACAAACAAAACATGAGAAAATGGTACCTTACAAGAAAATGGTTGATTCCTTGAAATGTTACTTCACATTTGTCACATTTTAGCAAATCCCTAGAGTAGAAAACAAAGTAGCTGATGCTATGGATACACTTGCTTCACTCCTTCAGTTAGAGAAACATGAATCAAGATTTGAATTCCTGGTGGAAGAGCTACATCACCCTATATATGAATCTCAAGAAAGCCATGTCATTTGTACCCTTGTTGGTTGTGAGTCATCCTGTTATGGTGCCATTTACTCATACCTTCGTGATGGTATTATTCCTGAAACCTTTAACTGATCTGAACGTAGAAACCTTACCCAAAATGCCTCTCACCATTCCCTTATCGCGGGTGATTTGTATAGGAGGGGTCTAGATGGAACACTTATTAGATGCTTATAAAAGGAAGAATCTGACTAGGCGTTAGTTGACATCCACGAGGGCATCTATGGGGGACATTCCAATGGTCTTTCCATGGCCTGAAGGTTGCTTAGGGAAAGGTATTATTGGCCTATGATGAAGATTGATGCAGTAGCTTTTGCAAAGTCATGTGAAAAGTGTCAAAAACATGTTAACCTAATACATGCTCTAGGCAGGGAGCTCATTCCTTACATATCTCATTGGCCATTTCAGTGTTGGGCCTTTGATCTTGTTGGGAAGATTCATCCCAACTCATCAGGTGGACACAAGTTTATTATCACTGCTACTGATTACTTCACTAAATGGGTAGAAGCTGTCCCACTTTCTATTGCCTCAGGCAAGATAGTCTCTCTATTCATTTTGAACCATATCATCTGTTGATATGGAGTGCCTTCCAAGATTATCACTGACAATGGAGACCAGTTCAAAAATAAGGACCTTAAACAACTCTACAAGAAATTCAAGATTAAACAACATTGGTCCTCCATTTACTTCCCACAAGGAAATGGTCAAGCATAGGCATCAAATAAAACCATTCTTAAAATCTTGCATAGAAAAGTTTGTAAGAATGGTAGAGATTGGTACTTACAGATAAATCTGACTTTGTGGGCCTATAGAATGAGTATTTGTACTCCTAATGGGGCTACTCCTTTTTCCCCTGCATATGGTGATGAAGTAGTATTACCTTTGGAGGTTGAGATTCCTTCACTTTGAGTTTCCCTCAAAGGTCTAGTTATAGATGAAGACTACTGCGCCATGAGACTTCAAGTGTTGGAACTTCTAGATGAGAAAGGTCAAGCATTATTTGACCATATGAGGGTTTATCAAAAATGCATGTCCAAAGCCTTCAACAAAAAGGTTTTCCCTAGATAATTCCAAGTAGGAGATCTTGTCCTACGTGAAAATCCCAAGAATCAATAGCATAGAGATCAAAAGGGAAAATTTGAACCTAATTGGCTTCGAACTTACATCATTACAACAACTTTTGAGACATGTGTTTATTCACTATCTATAGTAGAGGGAGAGCAACTCCCTAATCCTATCAATGTCTTACACCTAAAAAATTTCTATCCATGATGCCCATTCTGTCTGGGGGCATCCTTTGTACATAATTATTAATCTGGAAAAAATCCAAAAAAATGATATATTGTCAAAAATTCTAAAAATAAAAAAATGTCCTGAATAAATGATCATCTTAGTGAAAACCTAGCAATAGGTGCTTTGATGTATCTTCAAAAAAATTATATATTCCAAAATTACAAAAAAAAAAAAAAATTCAAAAAATTTAAAAAAATAGAAAATGTGCCTTGGTGAAAACTTGGAAACAGGCGCCTTGGTAGAAAAAATTCAATTCTTTTTATAAAAAGTCCTAAAAAAAAGAAGAAAAAAATGAAAAAATTGTAATAAAATCCAAGTGGTGAAAACCTGGAAACGTGTGCTACTTGAGGCCTTTGCACCCCTATTTCTTAGCGCGTGTCCTCGACACTTAACCTTTCTCCATCATGCCTTGTCCTTGTTGCCTTGGTCTAGAATTGGTCTTTGTCTTTGTCTAGGGGACATAAATGTGTTAGTTTTGGTCTCTTGGATGCGTTAGTCTTTAGGACACCTCTCAAATGATATTTTTCAACACCCCAACTGTATTTTTCAATACAACTCCTGACATTGAGTGTTTTTCAACACTTATCGATTTGGTCTTACCCAGTTTTGTCATGTGATCTTACCTGCTTGCAAGCATGTGATCCTTATCCTCGAAACTCAGTATCAGTTAACACACTTAAATTTTTAAAAACAAAACTTAATGCTTGAGCTATGTCATGATATTTTCTTTGTATGCTGACTGTTATTGATTGTCATTGAGTGTCCTTGTCTAATAAGTCTCTCTGTGATGGATAGATAGAGGACTTAGGGCATGGGGCATGTTTTTATTTTCTTTCTACTTGCGGGTGTGGTCTTGAAACTCTTGAGTGCCTCTTGTTGTTTTCTTGACACACTTAGGAAATTTGAGGCTTCATCCTTGACTGTTTTTGCACAACCATTCTTCTGGTCATCCTGGCCTCTATGCGTTAATGTGAGCGTGGTTTTGCTACATTAAATTGGATAAGATAATAGAGAAGTCATTTTGACCTTTATGTCTTTGATTCTTATGTTAGAATCTTTCCACATTCCAATCCGATATAAATCACATTCATATCTTCATAGTTGCACTTGTGACTAGTGATGATTGTGTGATTTTTTGATGTCCTTTAATAATGGCCCAATGATGAAAATAATTTCCTTAACATTCTCTTATGAATGATGAACACAAATTCCTATGTTATAGTTTCTCTATTGCAAGTACACCTTTGCATTTTCATGTAGCTTGCATTGTTATACCTCATGTTAGTTTACATTTTAGGCTACATTATGAGTTTGAGAGGGTTTCCTTTATCTTTCTTGTGGACTTTTAATCAACTATAGTCATGTTTGATCTTCATTTCCTTATCTTCTTTCGCGATCTCAATCAAAATTTTCTATCTTAAATAGTTGATTGATTTTGGGGCATTCTCTTTCTTAAGGAAAATTCTCTTTCTTCTCTCCATTTCTTTCCACCTCTTCCAAACTTCTATCTTCCATTCACTTTCACCCCACTTCTTTTCTTCTAATTCAACCTTGGGGCATAATATTTCATGCTTGATGATCTACCTTGGTTCTGTGATCCTTATATCTTTCATCTTACATTAAGAACCTTATCTTTAGTTCAATTTGATCAAATTTATCAATTTGCTATTTCTCCTCTCATTTTGATTTCGATCACGAGGGGGCAGTAGCTATCAAAATTCAATCCTTGATTCAACTTTATCAATTCTATCAACCACTCCTCTTGGGGAAACCTTGCTTGAGATTCTTATCTTGGACATGTCAATTACCTATTTACAGGGGTGTTGACCTTGTCTTTTTCAATCTGCTTATCTTTGTCCTGATGTGTTCCCATGAAGATCAAATGTCTGTGTTGTTTTGTGATCCCAAATCGATCTCACACTTCAACTGCATTCTTTGACTACATGTGTTCCCATAAAGATCACACATTAGTCAAAGAGGGGCAAATGTATGCACCCTAAAATGGTCGCCTAGAGTATGGGCCCCATTTATCATTTTATCAATTTATCAAAATTCCTGAATCAATGCTTTGCAACATTTTCAATTAAAATCAATTTCCTTGATCAAATCGTAATTAATTGAATTATTTCAATATTTCCTAAGGTTTGATCATTTTTTCAATAATATTATTTAATTAAAAGAAAACATCTCTTTTTTTTAATGAAATAATCTTATTTAAATAAAAGAAAATATCTCTTAAATGAAATAATCTTATTTAATTAAAATATCCCTTTTGAATTAAATGATTTTATCTTATTTAATTAATATCCCTCTTTTAATTAAATAATCTTATCTTATTTAATTAAAAGAAAATTCCTCTTTTAAATAAATAAAATCCCCACGTAAAGCTCTCTTTTTGATAAAAAGGTAATAAATCAAATAAAAAAAGAAATAAAAATATTTTTTTCTATACATCTTCCTAAGTGGTGGGCTTTTTTGCCTCTTAATCATAGCCCTTTGATCTTGCCTTTTGAAGATTTAAAGCACATGGATCAACTGAGATTTAATCTCCACCTTTGCTTTATTTTCTTTTTTTTTACCTCTTAATCTCCACCGTCCATTGCTCTTTATAAGGAAGCCTCTCCTTCTCATTTGCATAATCAAATATGGACTAGAACATTTTTAGCACATAGTATGAGACTATGGACTAGAAAGTCTAGAGGATGGACTAACCCCGGAATGACATGCTTACACTATCATAAAGTTGGTCATCTCAAAAAGGACTGCAGAGACTGAATGATAGAGACAAGCACATACCCAATTGGAAACACCATTGAAGATATCCAGAGGGATAGAGATAAGATGTGGATAAAAGCTTCATGCAATGATGAAGATGGAACTAGCAATGCAAATGGTGACACCCCATCCAATGGATCCGGTGACATCACCAACCACACCTAAGCAAAACAAGTATGGAACTGCATTAACACTAAGCTATTACTTTACATCAGTTCCATAATATGATGAAATAATTCCAAATTAGCATAAGAAAGATGCATCATGGTTATAATTGTTGAAATATGTGAAAACTATGTCTTCGGGTATATATACTGAAACTTGTCGGTATACACTTAAAGGAAAGACTACCTATATTTACTAAGAGACATCGGTTACAAGCAAGAGTTATTAGTATTGACCGAGATGCATCAGTAAACAAAGAAAATGAACAAGCTATATGTGTTACCGAAACCTATCGATAAAGGATAAGTCAACTTTGACTGCTTAGAAACATTGTAAGCATCACTGATGGTGATAAAGTCTTCACCGAAAAACTCAGTCCTTAAACACCAATGAGTTGGTGAGCATTTATTACACACATTTTAGGGAAATGGCTATAAATAGGGCATCAGAGTGACTCATTTGTCATGACACCTAGAGCAGAGTGAGCAAAGGCAATTTTGAGCAGAAAGGAACCAAGTTGCAGAGTGATCATGACTCGACCTACAAGCATTTCATAACAGTTCAGAGATCATTACAAACACAATAGTAAGTTCTACAAACTGACAACTCTGTGTTTTCACACATTTATGCAAAAGCCCTAATTTATGAAAATGACATCAACATCACGATCCATAAAAGCTAAGAAAACAAAGAAGGATGAATTCTAACTCATCAAAAACAATGCATGTGAGGAACCCAAATATAAGATTCATCCAGAGGTTGCCTCACAATCTGATGACGCTATTGCATTTTCACGCATACCGGCTAGGATTTTTCTGGTTGAAGATGTCTGATCCTTCATACACTGCAAGATTGCAAAGATTGGAATGTCAGAGATGGAAGAAGCTTACCAGAAGATTTGTAACAATGATGTAACCCTTAAGGAATAACACAAGCACATTGAGGTAAAAGGTCTTACCAATGCCCTAAAGTTTTCTAAGATCTTCAAAACTAATTGGATTTAGTTAGTGCTAAGAAAAATACACAATAACAAGTTATGGTTGGATGAATTGAAGGAAATCACCTGAGATGTCATCCATGCGGTCACTGGTTATCCCATAACTGATAAAGTAAAGGCACTAAAGCATCCACCAAAAGTAGAGACCGAAAATATGACTAGAGCCAAATGGGATGGCCGTGGCTTGAAGGTGACAACAATCACCGATGTTGAGATTAAGTTCGGTGCATGTGTATTGGCCTACAAATTTTTCCAGGCTACCAGATTAAACAATATTTCATCAGGTGCTGTGGACATAGCTTACAAAATTGTGAAGAAAGGTACATAGTTAGACTTATCTGAGCTACTCCTGATTCAGCAGAAAGAAAATCTAAAAACAATCAGGAATGCAAAGTCAAACACCTGTAAGCTTGGCTCATTAATCATGTGTATTTTATTATATTTTCAAGAAAAGTTCCCATCTGTTGGAGATGTAAAATGGGATAGCACCAAGCTAGTATCCATGCAAATTAATGAGCACATAGATGCTCTAGGAGATAATTTTGAAACTTTCATGGATGAATACTTTAATGTATTCAAAGACCAAAACCAAAAGAAGGTAATAATCCCCAAACAACTCATCGAGTAATATAAGGATGAGATATGCTTCATGGTCAACACAGATCATACTTACATCAAACTAGTAGTAGAAAGAAGAACATGGTTGGAACCAATGGAATATGAGATCAAAATTGATATTGCAACAAAGGCAATTGATGCCTTAATTAATGAGCCACTAGACAAAAAGCAACCAAGGTTTGACACATATGAGGAGGCCAAGACAAGAATTAAATCAGGCCTAGTAGTAAAAAAGATAGTGAAAAAGAAGGAAAAAATGGTAAATAATTTCAAGAAGATTCTATCTGCAAACGAGGAAGAAGCTGAGCAAGATGAAGAGATAGAATAAGAGGAGGAAACTAAAGAACAGGTGTTTTTTGGTAAAGATAAAGAAAAGACTGACTCAGAGGAAACAAAGTCAGACTCACCACCTCCTCCACCATCAAAGAGACCAAGAACTACAGTTGCTTCAAGGACTAGAAGACAAACATCCAAAGAGTCTACTCCTTCACCTCTCAAGAAAGGAAAATTCAGGACTTATAAGAGAAAAGCCCCTACACCAAAGAGAGGACAAAACAAGAAGGGTAGAAAATTCATCAGAACCTGAGAGGATATAGAGGAAACTGAGTGATAGGAAGCATTAGAGGCAGAAAATGTCAAGGTAAAAGAACCTGACACTATTGATGACATTTGTGTTTATATTGCAAACTCTGGATCTATTACTGATCCAAATATTAGAAAATGGGGTAAAATAAATCAAGAAGATTAGAATAAAATTGAAGAAGCCATGATAGCTAAGATGTATAACTTCAAATATGTACCCATAAAATTTGAAGGAAGTTATGTACCACGGGAACTATTGGATAGATTATCCACCCATTGGACATTTGCTTTGGCAAATGAGAAAGAAATCAGAGAGAGAGTACTTGTGTCTCTAATGCTACTTGAATCTACAAAGGTAGAGATAAATGAAATGATGGAGAAACACAAGAAATAATTCTCACCGAAGCTAAGGGCATACAAATTTCTTGAAGGCAAGTTGATTGAACTTGAAAAGGATAGTCACAATAAATGGTGCAAGATCATGGATAGGCCAGTTGAGAAATACATCCTCGACAAAGACCTTCAACAACAAGATGTTGATAAGGAAACCCAAGATGATACATCCATTGAGATGGATAAAGAGGAAGATGATACAACAGGGAATGAAAATGCATATATGGTAGATGAAATATGGGATGATACCACAAATGAAAACATTGTGGATACCAATGTCATCGACATTACCGATGACCCATGAAATGAAATCAATAAGGATGAAGATGTCACTATTGTAAAAGATACAACCGATAAATAGAACACAACAATTGATGGAGCATAGGTGAACATTCCAAGCAAGCTGCCAATATTGATGTAGGCTATCAATATAATGCAAGAATCAAATAAATCACCTGACAAGGAAACTCCAAAGGATGTAGGAGAAAAAGAAAAAAAAGATAACACCGATGGTCAGCAAAACATCAGAGATACTCAAGATGTAACCGACACAAACAAGGTTACAGAAGGAGACAAGGACAAAGATGTGGAAACTCCAGACAAGAATGAGACCACCAAAATAGATGATGCAAAGGATGCCAATGAAGGAGACAAGCCAAAAGATGGAACTCCTAAGAAGATAGACAAAGGTGCTATCGACGATGCTAAGGTGAATGTAGAGACATCTACAGACACCCGAAAAGCTAAAACTAATGCAAAGAAGTAGAAAGATGCAAAACAAGTCACATCATCAAGCACGATAGAAAAGGATGAAAAATTGGCAATGGTGCTACATTCCACTGAGTCACAAAAGAAGAAGAAGAAGACAAAGAAGAACAAGTTGGAGGTGACAATAGATGAAATCATAGAAATAACGAAGTGTGACCCCACCACACTTGACATGGATGCATTACAAGAATATGGAGAGATATGCCAAAGGTAGGAATTACAAGAAAAGATGAAGAAACAACATAAGGAATCAATGGTACTAGAGACAACATGAGATATTCTACATGAAATTGTACCTGATGTTGATATTGATCAAAGCAAGCCCATAATTGATCAACTAGCTATCCTCACCGAGAGCATCACCACTCAAAATATTGATGATGAGAAGGCCATTGAGGAGAGAGAAGAAATGAAGTATCAACAAAAGCTCCTGGAGAACATGAACCAAGAAGTGGCCAAGAATAAGGTAAAGTTGTCAGAATTCATATCTAAATTACACCCCATTATATCTGAAGCTATAACCTTAATTCAAAAGCTAAGCACAATTGAAAATTTCACTCAAGAAAATAGTGAAAATATAGCAAAGCTAGATACAGATCTAGCAAACGGTGCTAGTAGCCTAACAACTGATGGAGAAAATGCAGTGAAACTGCATTATGAAAAGATAGAAGTAAAATGGTTAAGGAAAGAGCTGTGGGAAGTAGAGGCATGATTCAGAGAAGAAGTAACTGAGCTACAGGCTCAACTTCTACCAAATCTCACACCACTACAACAACATATCAGTTCAACAAGACAACTGATAGCAACTCCTGAGATGTCTGTAGCTGACAATATCTATGATATGCATGCCAAGATAACACTTGAGAAAATGGCTCTAGAAAACCTAAAGGAGAAATGGGATAAAATGATGGAAGACATGAAGCCATCTCATTCACACATTTTTGATAAGCTCTAAGGTAATTAACCTTTGCCCTTAATATCAAATAAAGGGAGAAATGATACTTGTACAAAATATCACTGAAAATGTTATGTACATTTAGTCAGAATGGACAAAAGGTAGATATGTATATGTATATTCATAAAGGGACAGTGATATGAAGAAGGAAAATATATCATATGTATAGATATACCAACATATACAGAGGGGGAGTCATTAAATGACTAAGTATTATATATGTTGTATATACTTAACATTCTGTTAGTATTTTGCACATATCAATTTTTTGATACTAATGTCAATGGGGGAGATTGATGACATTAATTTGTCATTAGTATTCAAATAATTTTTTTGGTAAGCCTACACTGAAAGACAGGAAAGGGCAAACCGAAGATCAGATTGGCATATCACCAAAAATGACTAAGTACAGAGAGAACCGATGACACAAGGTAGTGTGTAAAACAAAAACCACAATACAGATAGTTAAAGTGGAACTCAATAGAGGAACCCAAAATTCAAGTTATAGTGTAGACCAACAAAACAAATTCAGTGCAACCGACAGTAAAAACTGAAGGATAGTCAAGCATGACTGAAAGACAGAACCGAAAGTCAGTTGCAACCCCAAAAAAGTGGATCTAACTTCCATGTCAGATAAAGAAAGGGTATTCTATTTATAGGATATTTAATTGTTTTTAAATCCATTTGTTTAGGGACAATAAAAATTAATGTAAGTGTTTTAATCAGTCTAACTAATTTAAAGCACACAGACTAGGAGATCTAGGTGCAAGTTGTAAACCTGATCTTAGAGTTAACATTATTTTTATCACAACTCAATGAAATCAATCCATCTATAAATAGATGATGTAATCATTCATTAGAATATGTGTGTAAGAGAGAGGAGAACATAACAAGCACATCTATGGATTGAATTGAGAGTTTCAAGAACCAGAGCATAAAAAGAAGAATTTGGTTAGCAGAACCAAGAACAGAGGAAACTGATAATCAGAGGTACTATTCAATCATAGTTAAGGTGATATTATTTTGTATGTGAACTACATAGGATCTATATCAGCAATAGGAGATTGTATTTACTAGATCAATTCGTAATTTTCTGTCATTCTAACAAGTGAAGCAAAGTGTAAGAAATCATTTCAAGAAAGGTGGATTTAACAGTCCAATATCAAATCTCTTAACCGAGTGCACACTTAATAGTGTTGCTAAAATCTCTCAAAAAAGTAGAATTTAACAGGTCTCCACCGATACTCTTAACAGGGTAGATCACTAGAGGTGATCAAAATTGTAAGCCTTAATCGACCCCTTCCATTTTGTAGATAGTGAATTTTTTTGGGTGCCATCCCCACCGCAGTTTTTACTTCCTAATAGGAGTTTTCTATGATATCATATCTTGTATTATGTGTCAATTATGTTCATGAATGTTTCTATGAATGATTCATATGTTTATTGATGTTATGAATTGACATAACTCACACAAAGATAGTGTAGATCAGATTGAATGGATATGCAATTGATTACTAAGGTTAAATGATTAAAGGATAAGAAATTTTTTTAGAGGTACCGATTCACCCCTCCCCTCTCAGTACTACTTCCCATTAAACCCAACAGTAAATGCAAAGGAAAAATTGACAGATATATTTACTAAGGCTTTACCTAAGTATGCTCATGAATATCTAAGAGGTAAATTAGGGGTGTTTCCCCTATTTGAGGCTAACTAAGATTACATGGAGTGGTTGCATCAAATGTATTACATAGAATATCTAATAGATTGATGCAAAAGGTGGTCACACTTTAGGAGTTTCCTAAAGTTGTGAAGTGTAAAGCAAAAGAAGTTGATTAGTCATAAGAAATATGATAGAGGGAGCATAGAATTTAGAAACTTGACACAGAGATATCTACATGATGAAGATGTATGTCTTTGGCATTGTTATCAAAGAGGGAGATATACTATAAGATAAATCAGTAAGGAAACAAAGAGGGAGATATACCATTAAGGGAGAAATCTATAAGAGAGATAAGCTATAGAGAGAAATCTATCCAAGAGGGAGAAATATTTGTATTGGATAGAATCAGAATGAAGCTAAGGACATTAATGAAAATATATTTATAAAGAAACATACTTTTTGGATTGTTTGGGAACCTTGCATGTGTTGTTTGTTTGCATGTGTTTTCCATCAATGCCAAAGAGGGAGATTTTTGGAAACTACAATTGAAATAATTGTTATATTGCCATTGATGTCAAACCTTAACTGGTAAAATAATTGCTATCTTGTAAAGTGCCATATCAATTGATTGATGAAGAAGATTTGAAAAGAAGAGATAACAAGAAGACCTAGTGAAATGGTTGAGTTATGTGGAACTACAATGGGTACTTGATGAGATCGCACCTTGACAAGGTAATATATTGTTTATCTTAAGTCTAAGTGAAGTTTGGATGACTACAAGATTAGTCTTAACCAAGTAACAGAGCAGAAGATTAAGGAACTTATGTTTGTGTCGAGTGATGTGAGCATCGACCGAGTGCTAGTATGTGTCAAGAAAATTTAGTGTCGACCAAGCATCAGTATTTACTGAGTGTCAGTAAATTATCAAGTTATCTAGTGATGAATGAACATAAGAACACAATGATGATCGAGTGTTAGTATTTTGACAGTTTGAGAGAGATTTGAGATCCCAACTGACATAGTTGATTTTCTTGGGATATGTGAAGTGTATTTAAGATAAGGATGATTGTTGTGGAGAATTAAATGAGAATTTAATATATGTTTAACTATTTTTATGTATGGATTCAAGAAGGAGTTCTAGGATGTATTCTACAATGTAGATGGAAACAAAATGTTGGAAGGATTCATTGGATCTGACCAAACCCTAATATATACGATGATTATTAAGCTACAAAAGATCAAGATTCCTGATCAGAGAGGTATAAGATTAACCTAATTGTAGGTTATATAGAGTATGTGGTAGAGGTTAATTCAGTTGATTGGAAAATCTAAGCATAAGGAAGAGAAGGCTGAAGAGAGTAGTACAAGAATGCACAATGGTGATTTATTGAAAGATTTCCAAGCAGATCTGAGTTTGAGATGACAATGAAGGCCAGTCAGTGAATTGGCATTTGAGCTAAATATGATCTGTATTTGAAAAGTGAGTTGTATGTATTAGATCAAAATTTGATGTTACTTTCTAACCATTGTATCAATTGCAAAATCCTTTTAAACAAGGTTGACCTAACTGTCATATTGATAAATCCTTTAATCAATGTGAAATTCTGAGAGGAACCTCCTACAAAAATATGGTGAGAATGCACAAAATAATAGAATATAGAGCAATAGCAGAACTCAGAGTGAATCTATTAATCGTGGGCCACTTCAAGGGGGTAACCTCCTTTGAGAAAGCTCAATACAATAAATTCATCGGTACCCATCAAAGGCCTCAACATACTCTTATCTACTAAGTATGATCTAGAAAAGTAATACTACCTATGCATGTGGGATAATAAAATATACTCACGGGATGACTTAGAAAGCATATGCGTCCAACAACACTACACTAACAAAATAAATAGAAGGAACACACAGGTTCCTAACATCCCCTCTCTCTTAGAAAAAATCTTTGTCCTCAAAGCTTAAGGTGTGGAAATTGTTGCTGAATCTGAAGAAGGGGTTCCCATGTAGCATCCTCTAGTTGCATTCCATGCCACTGAATCAAGACCTTAGAGATGGAGCAAGAGTGAAGCTGGTGAGTGCACTGGTCAAGGATTGCCTCAGGATCCAAGATAATGGATCCTTCCTTATCCATTTCAGGGAGAGTAGTTTGTGCTCTGACATTGGTACCAAGAACTTGCTTGAGACAAGAAACATGAAATACTAGATGAATGTGGGAAGAAGGAGGAAGTGCCAGTTTATAAGCAACTAAACCAATCTTCTATAGAACCTTATAAGGCCCATAAAATTTTGGGGCTAGCTTATGATTCCCTTTAAGCTTAGGGAAGATTGCTTGTATGGCTGTAGATAAAGAAAAACCATATCCCCAACTTGAAATGAGCACTCATAACGGTGTTGATCTGCTTGCTGTTTCATTCGATTATGGGCCATGTGAAGATTATCTTGTAAGGTGTGAAGAATTTGATCCCTAGTGCAGAGAACTATGTCAATTGCCTGGACTGGTAAGTTGCTGGGAGTGTATGTAAGGAGCATTGGAGGTGCCTGACCATAGAATGCTTCATATGGAGTCATTTTAGAGGTAGTGTGGTAAGAGGTATTGTACCACCATTCAGCTAAAGGAAGCCACTTGGCCCACTGATGTTGTTGTTTGGAAGTGAAGCAGTGAAGATAAGTTTCCAAGCATTTGTTAACAATTTTAGTTTGACCATCAGTTTGTGGATGATAGCCCAAACTCATCTTCAGTTTGGTGCCAGTTTGCTAAAATAGTTTAGTCCAAAAATGACTAGTAAAAGTTGCATCACGATCTGAGACAATGGAAGAAGGAAGGCCATGGAGATGGAAGATCTGGTCCATGAAGATTTGTGCAACTGAGGAGGCAGTATAGGGCCGTTGAGGGCACAAAAATGACTATATTTAGAGAGATGATCAGCCACAACCAAGATCACTATCTTACTGCTTGATTTAGGAAGCCCTTCAATGAAATCCATAGAAACATCAGTCTAAATCTGTGTAGGGATGGGTAATGGTTCTGGCAAGCTAGGAAGGAGGGTCATTTCACCCTTGTGGCATTGGCAGGTATCACATTCAGCCACCATCTGTTGAATCATCTATTTCATTCCTTTCCAAAAGAAGTTTCACCTTGCCCACTCATAAGTTTTGAGGAATCCTGAGTGCCCTACTGAAGGAGAAGCATGGAGTTCATAAAAAATAGCCTGTTGCAGATCTGGGTTCTGAGGAAGCACTAGACGGGCCTTGTATCAGAGAGAAGCACCATCCCAAGAGTAATGTGGTATAGTAGAAGGATTATTGGCCAGCTGGTGAATGATTTGAGATAAAGAAGAGTCACTAACATAGCCCTACTGAACAGATGCTAACCAATTGGGAATTGGCATAGAAATAGCTGAAAGGGAAGCTTGATCATCAAATGTGTGAGATAGAGCATCTGCCACAATATTGTCCTTACCCTTCTTGTAAGTGATCTAATAATCATACCCCATGAGTTTGCTAACCCATTTATGTTGTGCAAGGGAGGATACCCATTGTTCCAGGAAGTATTTTGGACTTTGGTGATCGGTCTTGATGCAAAAATGACTCCCTAGGAGGTATGGCTACCACTTCTGTATAGCATGCAAAATAGCCATCATTTATTTTTCATAAGTAGAGAGGGCTAGATTCTTACCAGAAAGGGCTTTGCTAGTGAATGCAATAGGATGGTCATCTTGAAGGAGAAAAACACCTAGTCCATTGTTGCAAGCATCACTCTCAATAGTGAAGGGCTTGGAAAAATTTGGCATAGTGAGAACAAGTGTACTGCACATAGCTTGTTTCAGTTGTTCAAACACATTCTCAACAACATGGGTCCAGGTAAAGGAATCTTTTTTAATATAGCTATTAATTGTGCTGCAATCTTCCTGTAACTCTTGATAAACTTGCGGTAATAGCCAGTCAGCCCCAAAAAACCCTGAAGGCTCTTGAGAGTTTTAGGATGTGGCCAATTTTTCATGGCATCTATTTTTGTAGGATCCACCCAAACCCCTTGGTGTGAAACAATATGCCCGACACACATTTAGATAGTTTTGCACAAAGTTGATGATCAGAGAGAAGTTGCATTACAAGCTCTAGATGATGGAGATGCTCAGCCCATGTTTTGTTATACATGAGGATATCATCAAAGAAGACCAGAATGAATTTCTGAAGGTATGGCCGAAATATTTTATTCATCATTGCCTGAAATGTTGAAGGAGCATTAGTGAGGCCAAAGGGCATGACTAAAAATTCATAGTGACCATCATGTGTGTGGAAGGCTATTTTAGGTATATCCTCCTCATTAACCCAAATTTGATGATACCCAGAATGAAGATCCAACTTGGAGAAAAAATGAGCCCCATGAAGCTCATAAAGAAGTTCATCAACAACCATAATGGGAAACTTATCCTTTATAGTGAGATGATTAAGTGCTCAAAAATCAATGCAGAGTCGCCATGACCCATATTTTTTGCAGACAAGTAGAATTGGAGAAGAAAAGGAACTGGTACTAGAGTGAATAATACCTTGCTTCAGTAAGTCACGAATGAGCATCTCAATTTTGGTCTTCTGATGAAATGGGTAGCGGTAGGGCCTGATGTTGGGAAAAAACACTGCCAGGAAGGAGATGAATATGGTGGTCCTCTAGGCGAGAAGGGGGTAATCCCATAGGTTCAACAAATACACCTAAATACTTATTCAAAATTTGTTGGAGATCTGCAAGAGTACTAGAGACCGCTGATGGCTACATCTGAATGGAATGGAGCTGAGTGATGACACCATGTGAATTATTCTTAAGAATTTTTTCCTTATGATGTGAACTTATGATGCTGAGAGACCCTGGCTATAAGCCTTTCAAAGTGTGTTGTTTCCCATTGGTTGAAAAATGCATCCAAAGTTCAGCAAAATCCCATAGAATGGGGCCAAGAGTGCGTAACCATTGTGTGCCCAAAACCGCATCATAGCCACCTAAGGGCAAGGAAAACATGTTAGAGCATAGGTTATAATCTCCAATAGAGAGACACACATTGTGAAATTTCCCTTTGCAAGGTAAAGTGCCCCCATTGGCAATCATGACTTCAAAGCTAGAGCAGGGATGGACAAAGCAATTAGCCTATTTCGCCATTCGAGGGTCAATGAAGTTATGAGTGCTACCAGAATCAATGAGTATAGTAAGAGGGATCTTCTTGAAGAAACCATGGACCCACATGGTTTGTGGAGTAGAGACTCCTGCCAAAGCATGGACAAATATCTCTGGTTGAGCTTTTGGCGAAGGAGGTTTAGGCTGTTGAGGCTCAACCTCATCATCCACTATTTCGTGAGCATCTACATATTCTTCCAGTTCAGGTGGAGAATCCACATCCAAGAGATAGAGATTTTGCTGAACACATCTATGGCCTCGGGACCATTTCTCATCACAATTATAACAAAGCCCTTTTTCTCGCCTGGCCCGTATCTCTGTTTCAAACAAGTGCTTGATAGGAGTAGTTCTGGGAGCTGGCGTGACTTGAGGGTTGTGAGAACCCATATTTTTGAATGGAACAAAATTGGATTTGGAATGTTGTAGAGAAATAATATTTTCCTCTACTAACTTAGCCAATCTAAGGGCTTCCATCATTGTAGTGGGTCAGAACATTTTTACTTCAGAGTGAAGTGCATCCTTCAGACCATTGACAAAACAACTGCGGAAGAATTCATTAGACAATCCCTCTGTGTAATTAGCTAATTTTTCAAACTCTATCTGGTATTCTCTTACAATGCCTATTTGGCACAGTTTAGTGAGTGCTCTTGTGAAGTCATCAAAAGCACTAGGGCCAAAGTGCTCTAAAAGGAGTGTGCACAATTCTATCCATGTTGGGTCTACATTAGCTTTGATGTACCAATGGAACCATTAAAGAGCTTCATGTTCCAAATAAAAAGATGTAAGTGGGACTTTGTTGTTATCCAAAGTATTATGCAAGCTGAAATACTGTTCTATCCTGTAAATCCATCCAGTTGGATCAGTACCATCGAAGCGAGGAAAATCAAGCTTTAGTCCACAAAAGTTGCTAGAAGAGAACCCAACGTCTCCAGAATGGTTTCGGTTCATGGCTAAATGCTGAAGGGTGAGGCCGAGAAATTTATCATCCAGATCTTGAAGTTTGTTTTTGAGGGATGCAAGTTCTTCCTCCATGATTTTTTCTCTTGAACGTGTAAAAACCATAAAGCTAATTTTTTTTTTTTTGGAAATTGGTAGAAAATGAGAAACAAAAACTTTTTCAGTTAGGGAAAACTTGGATTTGGGCAAAAATCATATGGGAAATGGGTGTTTGATGAGTGGTTGGACACTTTCTGATGAAAAGGGAAAAATAAAAATGAGGGTTTTAGGGTTGGGGAGGAGAAATGAGATGAGCGGTCCAAGAGGGACAAGGGAGTAGAATTAAGAATTGAACCTTGTGGCCCAGTTTGGTGGCAATTAGATTAGAAGCAAAAAAGATAGGGCAAACCCTAAAATTAGATAAATGAGGGATTTAGGGCTTTGATATGTAGAATTTGGGGTAGGGTCGTTAAGGAAGGAAGTATGTGGAATAGTATTTCAGGGGTTCTGAGGAACTATGAGAGGAAACGGGAAGAAAGCAAGGAAGCTATGGCTAAAAAATGGAAATTTTTTTTTTGACAATTGACTCAGGGAAAATCACTCAAATACGGAATAACTAAAAAGAAGTATTGCAATAACAAGAAATATTGTAATTGAAAGGAACTTGAAGGCCACGACAGAAAAACAAATTTGACATAATTTCCACCTAGCGAGCCCAAGAAAGTGCTCTGATACCAGATGAGAGGAACCTCCTACAACAATATGGTGAGAATGCACGAAATAACATAATATAGAGAAATAGAAGAACTCAGAGTGAATCTATTGATTGCGGGCCACTTCAAGGGGATAACCTCCTTTGAGAAAGCTCAATACAATAAATTCATCGGTACCCATCAAAGGCCTCAACATACTCTTATATACTAAGTATGATTTAGAAAAGTAATACTACCTATGCATGTGGGATAATAAAATATACTCACGGGATGACTTACAAAGCATATGTGTCCAACAACACTGCACTAACAAAATAAACAGAAGGAACACACAGGTTCCTATCAAATTCTAATGGAATGGTCTTATCCCTCTAACAAGGCTCACTTTTAATAGAGTGATTAAATCCTTTAACCGGGTCACATTTAACAGTGTGTATTGTAACCTTTAATTGGGTTGGCTCCTCATAAAGCTCAATTCAGAAGAGTAAAAATTTGGTAGCATGTTATTGGTGATTTTTCCCATATTGGGTTTCCATGTTAAATCTTGGTGTCATACTAGTGTGAATGTTATTTGATGTGTTGTACTGTTAAGAGTTTTATAATATGCAAGTTGATTACATTAGGACAGTAAACTGCAAGTTTATGTTACTGATTATATGCTATAGAAACCGAGTGGATTACTGAGTGGATTTGAGTTGGTTAAAGTTTTTTAAAGTTCAATTGGTACATCTAGACCTTGGATAAATGATTCACCCCCCTCTCGGTTATTCTAAATCATTCTAACACATCTATTTGTTGTTTTTCATCTAGTCATTCATTATATATGCTTACATATTGTTTACTATTTTATATATCTTTGTTTGTTGTCTTTTTCTTGCAGCTCTGCCTTTAGCATTTTCTTAGAGTTTCCATCTTGTATCATAGCCTTTGTTTTACTCTGGTTCTAAGTTATTTTATTTTCTAGTTTTTTCGTTGTTTTCCCTTATCACTATTTCTCTTGCTTTGACGCAACATTCTTCCCCAAGATCTCTTGTACACTGTTTGCTTATCTGTCATCCCTTGCGCATTGGTTCTTCCTTCTCATTGCGTAGCTCTTTGTATGTTTTTTAAGGCTAGACAAGATAGCCCTTTCCTTGCGCAACTCTTTGTAAAATTTCTAGTGTAACATATATGCTTGCTTTCTTCAGCGCTGCCCCCTTCTCCATTTCCTATTGTGCTGCACTAGTTATTGCACAACTTGTTTTAGTGTTTTTTTGAGTGCATCCTTTGTCTTCTACTATTTGTAGCATCCATTCTATTATGTGGATGTGTTCTTCCTTGGCATTGTTTCACCTCTGTTGTTCCCTCTTCTTAGCTGATTGTCTTCCCACATTTAACTTTAATTCCACATGGGCTCTCCCTTGGTCCTTAGCTGCCATAGTTCTAGGCATACTCTACAAAATCTAGTGGAAGAACACATGTAGCATCAGCGCCTTCATATTTTTCGAGAAGCCATGAGAGTAGTCTAGGCTTCCGCACTTCTAAATTGAAGATATCTCTTTCTCGCTACCCCTCCCTCCTCTTCCATGCAAGCTTCTTATCTGTCTAAACCCTGCCTCTCTCCCACACATGCTCTCTGTCTAACATTGGTTATGGCTCTAATATCCTTCCTCATTACCTTATAATAACATTTATATTATATATCAGTATAAAATTTCTTTCATATCATTTTTTCCTTATTCTCTGCATCTTTTCATTATAATTTCTCTGCACTTTTCTAGAATTAATTCAGTTGCAGTTTTATCATTATAACATTCATATTTGCGGTTCTTTTGCAGGTTTATCATTAGATTCCTATTACAATTTTAAACTTTCCAGCTTATCATTATTTCTTCCATTAATTTATCATTAGATTTTTTTTAAACAAAATATGTTTAACAAGAAAAAAAAGTTTAAATGTCAAAACAAAGTTTTTCTCCTCATATTTTTTAATTTCGTTTAAATCCATTATATGTTTTAACAATATAAAAGTTTGTCAATTGTCAAATTTAATATTTTTTTAATTCTTAATTTTCTTGCATATTCACCAATAACATTTGCGTTAAATTTATTTTTCTTGCTCCTTAGCATAATATCTTCAATGTATTTCACTTCGTTTGGCTTAATCATATCTTTTTTGTTATTTAATTATGTCTAATCCTCACTATGAATATTCCCCTTTTGATGATATTTTAGAACAAGAAGAGGACATTATTTCTACTTTCCTCAATGTTACATTATCTCATTTTGACTCTCCTAGTAGAGGTGTGTATTTCTCAAGATAAACTTCATAATTTCTCCAAAGTTTAAGATTCTGAATGGATTACTAATCCTATGATTGTTGTGGAGGACAATAATGATGACTATGATAATGACAATACTGGTGATAATGATATTTATTATAATAGCTCCACTCCTCTTGATTCTTCATATAATGATGGATACATTACAAATTTATTTTCTAAAACCAATGATTGCATCACTAATTTATTTCATGATTCACAATCTAATTTTTCTTCAAAAGGTTTTACTGATTCAGATCTAGGAGATCCCAATAATGGGAGATCTACTAGCGGTTATTTCCTTATTGCAGGCTCAAGTTCTATTTCTTGGAGAACTAAATATGATACATCTCTGTCTCTATATGTTACTGAATATGACTATAAAGAATGTACACATGTATTTAAAGAAGCTCCCAAGAATCAAAGACTACTTGAAGAATTGAACCCTCCTCAACAAGCACCTACACCTTTGTACTATAATAAAAGTGTTATTTCAAAGAATCCTATGTACCAGTCAAGCTCCAAGCACATATCACTCTAAAATCACTTCATAAAAGAAAAATTTTGTTAACCAACTGATGGTAATGGTGATGAAGACCAAGTTTTAGAAGAATACAAGCAATTAGAATGGTTAGATCAGTTGTTAGTTTGTCATTGATGTCAAGCAATTGATATCTAGTTTATATTAAGATGCCATATCAATCGGAGATGAACTTAATTTGGAAGATAATAAAGTTCAGACAATGATAAGGAACTATTGATATAATTGTTTCTTATTTAAAATTTGATGTTGTTAAGTTAGTAAAGCAGAAAGGTTAAGTTGGTAAAGGGAACAACCTAGTTACCAAGTAGTGTATTTTTTGTCAGTCGAACAAAGAAAAGATAGTCACCAAGCGAAGTTGACAACCGAGCAAGGTTAGTTACCGAGCAAGGTTGGTAACCGAGTGAAGTCAGATACCGAGTGAAGATATTCACTGAAGTCACCGAGCATGGAACAAAGCATGAATAGAGATTGAATACAAGGATCATAATGAATTTAATGCAATGAAACACATATCAATAAGTTTCCAAGTACAAAGATGAAGTCTGTTGCAAGATCTACGGCCATGAAAAGTCAAGTTCAAAATCAGTGATGTAGATTAAGTAGCAAAAGAAAGTTGTGAGTTCTAAGAAAAAGTGCAAGTAATGATTCACAGTTAACTTCTTAACTGAGTTGTAGATACATTGAATTATTTCATTTGAGAAGATCGGATGGCTGAGCACAATTGAGGGAAAACATAATCAATAGGATTAAGAGGCAAAACAAAGGCCTATATATTGATGAGTCTATACATCTATACAAAGTTGCTGGCAAAGTGATAAGTTGAAGAGCTACCAAGCAGAGTAGTGAAACAGTTGGAAAACCAATCCAGAGGAGAGATTGATGAGTTGTTGGTGCCAGTAAGTTTTAGAGAGTGAACAAAGGACCTGATCTAACAAATTATAGTTGCAGAATCATAGGTCACATTAGTACACTTTTTCTTACTAATATTTGTAACATAAAATCTCTTAACCGAGTGGATCTAACAAGTCCTTTTGTAAACCCTTGAGAAAGGTAACATTCTAAGATGAATGTTTAATCCCTCTAACCAGGACACTCCTAATAGGGTGAATATCTTAATAGGTCTAAGGTAAACCCCCTAGCACGGTCACATATAACAAATATGCATTGTAATCTTTAACAAGATTGGATCTTAACTAAGCATACTTCTGAAGAGTATTTCTTTTTGTGGGTGAAAATTCCCATGGAGGTTTTTCCCAAATTGGGTTTCCTCCTTAAATCTTGTGTTACATGTGATGCTTGATAACTGTGAACGTTATTTGCTTTAGTTATATGCTTTTATCAAGTTTGTGAAGAGTTTACAAGTTTCAGTTGCTACTATTGTTTGTATCACCAAGTTGAGTCAGAGGTTTAGATTTAAAGTATAAAGGTTCAATATTTTTGATTCACCCCCTCTCAATAAATCATCTTTAGTAGGGTAAACCAACAATTGGTATCAGAGCTAGTGCTCTGAGAAGATAAGTTTAAAGGTACTTGAGCTAAAGGTCCAAAGATGCATAAGAGGGAATCACCAAAGTTGAATAGGAATAAATTTTCTACATGGAAGAATAGAATGAGGTTTCACATATCTAGTATTGGAGATTATGCACTGGATCATCTTGACAATGAGTACTCACCTCCACTATTTGGTCCTCTAACACTTGAGTAGATAAGAGAAAGACAAGAATATACACAAGTGATGATAGAGATAACTTCTACTCTTACCAACCTAGAGTTCAATAATTTAGAAGGTTGTACTACTGCTAAGAAAATGTGGGATAGGATTACACTAGTTTTTGGTGGAGATCAACATGTTTAGAAAGCTAAAGTTGAAAGCTTAAGAGGAAAGTTTGAATCAATTAAAATGAAAGAAGGAGAAAACATTACTGCATATGGTACAAGACTAAAGGAGATTTCTATTGAAATTAGAGGTGTTGGTGGAACCATTAATTAAGAAGATGTTACAAGAAATATGCTTAGAACACTACTACCTATCTATGACATCCGTGTGTCTGCTATTCAAGAGCTGAGATCCATTCCATAGATGAATGTTAATGCCACAATCAGTAAGCTAACTGCTTTTGAGCTAAAAGATTTTGATAATAGTTTACCTGCTACTTCTAAGATTGAATTTGCATTCAAATCATCCTTGATTATTGGGAAGTCTAGAGAATATAGATCTAGTGATGGATATGCAAGTAGTGCTAGTTAAAGGTTTCATAGTAGTAAGAGTGAGCTTGAAGATCTATATGCTAAAGATGAAAAGAATGAAGCTGAATTTGAAGCATTATTGGCTAAGATACTACTGAAAGGTAAAGGAAAGTACAAAGGTAAGCTAGCTCTGAAATGTTTTTCATGCAAAATGATTGGTCACATAGCTTCTAATTATCCTAACAATAATGAGAAAAGAGATAACAAAGACAACAACAAGACTGAGAAATACTTTAGAAGATCTAGAGATTTCAAGAACAAGAAAAAAAAGCTTGCTACATTGTTGAAGGAGATTCATCTAATGATGACATCGATGATGATGAAGAAGAAATTTTTTATGTTGTTATTAAAGATGAATCTAATGAAGAGAGGCACGTTGAAGAAAAGGCCCTAATATCAAGGTGAACCCACAATAGTGGGTTACACTTTTTTTCTTGAACGGACACTGAAGTCTACATTTTGAAAAAACCTTTCAGATTCAGATGCATATTGTCATTAAACCATTTGAAATCAGAAGATGAAGTAAACTAGAGTCTTTTAGGTTTTTTTTCTGCATTCTAAATATAATTTTTTTCTTTTTTTTTGAATTGATTTGAATGGTTTTTTTTTTCTCCCACGAAAACTGCTATGTTGCTTAAAATGTCATTTTCAAAGAGTTACATTGACTTCATAGAGCATAACTTGTTTTCTAAAATAGATATCAATGTGCTCTTTTCAAATTTAGTTTTGTAACATCCATACAGAGGGCATGCAATTGGTTTTATGACATTATCATGATTATTGCATATTTTATGAACGTTTGAAGTTGAGTAAATTGTAATTTTGACATACCTTGACTACATAGCTTATAACTTGTGTATTTATTAAAATTCAATTTTTTATTATAGAAAGTAGACTCAAAGATGGAGGGAACCTTTATTTTTCAATTTTTTTTGTCCTTTCTACTCTTTTTCATTGAACGTCAATCTCGGAGGTTTATATTTGATAAAAAACCTACATTCGATGCACGTAAAAAAACATAGGCCTAATTAATTCAAAAATTGTCAAATCTATATTTGTTAGAAAGATCATTCAGATTACTTGTGCTATGAAAAAGGATGTCTCCTCATTCTTCCATTTGAACCCTATGTTTGAGCCCCGAAGCCATGAAAACTTTAGACTTTTGTCAAACTCTAGAAATGGCCTCTAATCAAAGACTTTTGATAGAAAACACTTTCTATCAAAACTAATTAGTTTATATTGAAACTAATTTATATCAAAAGTAATTGCTTGGTTTAACATGAGTTAACCTATTTGGAAAACTATTTTCTATAGAAAGTCATCTGTTTCGATAGAAAGTTATAGATGAATTTTGATAGAAACCTATGTCGGCCTATTTGGTGCCATTTCAGGTTCAGAATGATTACATATAAATAAATATATGTTTTCCTCATCTTATTAATTTGAAAGTTGAAAAATAATTCACATTTTGGAGAAGGAAGACTTTTGATATTGATTTTTCTCAAATTTTGTCAAAATTTAGTGGAACAATTTTGTAACTTGTGATGGGAAATAAAAAGAGAAGGCAAAATAAGAGTGCACAACATTATTCAGAAGTGTCTGAACAAAGACTACGTGAAGAAGCATAGGAAAGATATTATCAAAGGAAACAAGGTATGTCTTTATCTCTTCATCTCTTTCTCTCTTTAGATATTTTAAGTTGATGGTTACGACTTGTCTTAATGAAACATGTAAGCATGATATTGCTGTTATACACCAAATTTGCACCCTATTAAACTCATAAGTCTAATGGTCTGGTATAACATGGGAATCACTTCCAGGTTGTGGGACCTTTGATAACTAAAGTGAAACCTCCAGATTCTAGGCTGGTTCCTCTTGGATAATCACCTATTTTTGGTCTTTAACTTGAAAATTAAACTTGGGAGGAAAAGGGATAGAAGGAGAATTGAAAGACAATAAAGAAAACTTAACCTACAAGTTGATACACCGAAAGTGACATGAATTATAACACAATGAATAAGAATTGGCATGAAATTCCTAAATTAGGACAAGTTCAACTTCCTAGATAGGCTTGAAAAAAGTGTTTCATAGAGAGGTCCAAGACAAAACTATTCAAGGAAAGAAAAGATTTCACAAACTATGACCTGCAAACAAACATCCACTCTAGGAAATAGGCACATGAATGAGACAAGATAACAAGAAATGAAAAAAATTCACAAGATTATCCTTATCTATCATCCAAAATAGCACACAAAGATGCAAAAAGGAAAGAAGACATAGAATAAACCACAAAATTCTTCAATACTCAGTCAATATATTATGCTTCAGAAATAATCCCAAAATGTATGAAAACCCGAGGGCAGAAAAAATGCCATAGAAATTCTTTCATAAGCCTTGGAAAAATAAGAATTACAGACACATGAAAAACTTGAGGACAAAGAAAATGTCACAGAAAACTCTTACATATTTTGAACCTATCTACAAAAGATCAAAAAATGACTTATATACAACCTTCCATAGCACACAAGCTCGAGACTCAATCCATCTGATCAAATTAGGGAAGAATTAGGGTTACAATATATATCCATTAAATAATCAAAAACCCTAAAAAATAGTCAAGTTTGTCCATTAATGCACTTGAGAAATATCTCAGACAATTAGATTAGCCTCGAAGATATCTCATATTGCCATAAATTTGAGCAGACACATCAGCTCGATCCATCTACCTTCTCTACAATTTGGAACACATCGTCACCACCATGAAACCCTAAGAAAATATTTGAATATTTGAAAATCTATTTTTAATGGTCACCGATGACACAAAATGTCATATTAATAGCTTAGGTTCAAACCTTTATCAACTTTAAAATAGAATTGTCGATTTCCTTTAAGTTACCCATGAGCACAGGATCAGATCTTCCATGTGGCACATATGTGCGATGCCTTGATCATCAAATTCCTTCATCTTTGCCTTGAATTCATAGCACCCACCATAAGATCTTTCTTAACTTATGTTACCTTTATCTTACCTTTGGCGCTGACTTCAACTCTGACTTGGACACATGTTAAGTTGTCACAATGGATCAATAGTTAAAAACCTTCATATTTGTCTTTAAGCCTACATGCCTATGGTCAGATCTTTATAAAACTATGGTGTCTTTACTTCTTTTAAACCTGGGACCCATGACATTAGTAGTGCCAAATGTTGCCTTGGTGCAATGCCTTAAATGTTAGATCTCGATCATCTTTAGCCTAAGGCAAAGCACCTTCCATACGATCAAATATGACTTTCTCAAAGATTACCTTTACCTTGTCTTTAAGCTTGGACCCACCATGGACATGTGGCATGATGGTTCAATAGATCAAAGAATATCTATTGTACATATTTTCTTTAAGCCTTTACGCTAACCATTAGATTGATTTTGATCAAACCACCTTTTAACTTCCCACTAACTTCAGCATGGCCCCGCCATAGACACGTGTTACAACAACGTAATTCCTTGAAAATTAGATTTTGAGCATCTCAGCTTTAATTCATCACACCCACCATTGGATGAAGATCAACTAAACCAAACATTAAATTAACCCTAGACGGGCCTAGGTTCTGACAACCTGCCACGCGTCAAAACAACACAATGCCTCAATGACTAACTGTCTATCATCTCTTCTTTGAGGCAATACATAGACCATTCAATCAAAAAGAGCATGATTGTAGTTTAACTAGCCAAAGACCTCGTAGAAAGGTGACCCCACTGTCCACATGGCACAAAGGCATGATGCCTTGAAGAATCTTCAGTTGATCTTGGCGATTAAGGCTTTGCGATGACCGTTTGATTGAAAAAGGAATCTGGTGCTACATGGGTAAATAAAGTATCACAAGACTTAGGAAATAAACCTTAGGAAATGGTAACTTTCTTAGGAAAATGAAATTGGCCTTGCCGACGGATAACTTAGAACACATGAAGAATAGAAACTCAAGTGGCATGGGAAAGTAACAAAGAATTAGAATGGGCAACCAAAGAACTAGGGTTTAAGGGCCTTCCTCAGGGTTTTCAAGACATGAATAATGGATAACCAGACCTAGATGTTAGAATAACTAAGGGGGGGTAATCAGTGGACTCAAAATATTCCAATAAATTAACCCAAAATCTATTTACCATAATTATAAGCCTCTAGTTATCTTCAATCCTACAATATGAATGCCTTTATATTATCTTCTCAAATAACTACTAATCAGAGTTCACTGTTAAACCTTATTCTTTATCTTTACTGATTAGCAGTCTTTCATTTATCAAAATACAATAAATTACTTAGTGTACACCAATGGTTCTAGATTAGTTATGTATAATGCAAAACACTAAAGTAACGACTCATAAACACATTGACACATGGATTTTTAACATGGAAACCCTATTAAGGGAAAAACCACTTGGGACTGGTAACCCAAACTTTTTACTCTTCTAAAGTCAGCTCAGTGAAGAGCCAACCCTGTTAAAGGTTACAAACACACTGTTATGTGCAACCTTGTTAAAGGATTTAACACTAATAATTTACACTTGATATCTGACACTTTTATGCTATCTTCATGATAAACCTTTTGATACTCCTTGGGATGTATCTCAATATATAAAGGATTTATTTAGATCCTTCTCAGTTAAGAGACTTCTCTAATTCAGTGGTTAACTTGAAATAGCATATGATTTGTTCATATAAACAACTATACTTTGCAGATGTTTAGATCTATTGTAAGCTCATAATACCTTTTTGATCAATGTTTCTTTTAAATACCTTTGCTCCACTTCTTTTTGCTTGGTGATATTTCTATGCTTCTCTATTGCTCGGTGTCCACACAAATATTTATCTCTTTCCTTAGCTTGATTGATCAAGACTGTGTGAATTCTTTCACCAATTTCTCTTCAACATCCTCTTCTCTATTCACCCCTAATTCACAATGAATTAGATTGTCTATTTATATACATGATTTCACCATTTCTCAGTCCTTGAATTTCTTATTCTTGGTGTGATCTGCAATTCTATCCATTCTTGCTTTAAAACTTTACTTCAGTTTTATCCCGTAGATTTCTCTTAGACAAATAGAATAAAAAAACTTAAAAACTCTTGCTTATCTCTGGCTTTAACTTATCAATGAAAACAATATTAACAACCAGTTAACTCCTTCTTTAGCTCTTTCCAACTAAGTCTTTTTTCATTTCTAAAATTCTATTCTTTTTGGTGTTTAACTCCTTACTAGCTCGGTCAACACTTCAGTTATCCTCGGGCATCTCCATCGGGGTGCACTGACCGTTGGTGTTTATTGTCACTTAGTGCATATTAAAATTTTATGCATTACTGATAACATAACCTTAATCTCTCTGGTTCTCTGAAGTCTTTGACACTTTATATATAACCAATTAGATTATATCAAGTTTCATCAATGACAATACAATACATTAACTGATTTGATGTCTTGTATTAACTTTCTACAGCTCGGTGATCATCAAATTAACATCTTCAAACATTCACTCAGTTATGGTTCATCAAGATCTCCCTTTGGAATTGATGGAAACACACTACATTATCACACTAAATTATTACTAATACTATATAAAATATATTAGTTGTAGTTCATCAATCTACCAATTTCATTCTTCTATAACCAATACAAATGTTTGGCTCTCGGTAAGCTCATATAGCTTAGATTTGTTTCCTGTAGAGTGCTCTCTTCAATATTTATTCCCTTGATTCGATAGACTTAACAACTTTTGATTCTTTGATGTTGTCTCTCCCTTTGAATTTTCCTCTCCTTTATCATCTCTTTTTCCTTTGACAACAATATAGAGTAGTCTCTCCCTTAAGTCATCTCTCCCTCATGATACTTCTCTCCCTTACAGGTTACATCTCTCTCAAGTCATCTTAAGTCATCTCTTCCTCATGATATTCATGATGGATATTTAATATGTAATTTCCCCCTTTGGATATTCTTAGGATACTCTATCCCTTTGAATTTGTGAGGCCTCACCCCGACCCATCACAACTTTACTGCTCGATCACACTTTGATACTTTATGTTTTGATACATTGATACACTTTTTGATTATCCTGATAGAGACTTGAGATATTATGTTATGATGATGATTATATTATGTGGATTACATTTTGATATGGATTAGACCTAGAATAGGTGGTTGATTTTGATTATATATGTTTAGATTAGTGAATTGATGAGAAGATCAGATCATGATTAGACTTGACTATTTCATGGATGTTATGTCATGATGATTATAGAATTATTATGTTTTAAACATTTCTGTATGAAAATTGCAATTAGGAATTTAATTTTTCTTATTGATTAATGTTGCTAATTATGAATTGAAAATGTATATTGCATGTGATTTTATTATCTTGGACTACTGATGCTCGAGTTTAGTGTGCAGGAAAGAGAACCATGAAATTATTCAGAGAATTAGGGCTAAACACATGTGAATTGAGTAAGCTAAGGTTTAATCTAATAAGGGGTTGAAACCTCATTGTAATGTGATCTTTGTTGTAAACGTAATCTGAATGTGCGTTAATAGTTTAAAATTCACGTTGTTGTTTGGACATGTCATTGTGAATGTGATGTGTATTTTATTTTGGTGTCACTTGACACTTGTGTTGTCCATGTGAATGGTGACATGTCAAATTAGGGCTTGGGCAAGAATCACCAAATCTTATAGGATGTTATATTAATACCACTTACATATAGATGTCTTGTAGGGATCACATCAAGTTGGAACTCAGATTTGAACTTTAGGGGTACTTTGGAAGGGTCAAAAGTGACTCTAAAGTGTATTTTTGGCCAAAATTAGTTAACCCTAAGTGGGTGCCTTAGTTTAGGGCTATTTTTTACCTATGGGTTAAACCTAGATCATCATTATGGCTCTTCAAAATGCCTGGCTTTTAAAAGTGGTGAAAATGAAGATGGCCACATGCATTTAACTTGTCCCACACTCCTTACTAAACTCACAATTAAGAGGGGAGACAAGAGGTAAGAAAAAAGGATTAGAAGGCATGTATCATTAATTGCTAATTCTTGAGTACACTTTTAGGGGTCTTTTTAGAGGGTTTGGAAAAACTTAGTGGGTGTTTTCCCACTCTCCAATTTTGGAGACAACTAGGGTTGGAGGAAGAAAATGAAAAAGGATAAGGGCTTCTTCTCAACCACATTCTTGCCATTTTTTTTGGACCAAGGTTGGTGGATTCTTTCTATAGAGGAATGCTCTTGAATTTAAGCTTTGCATGTTATTATTTAAATAAATATGTAAATCTTGTATGGTGTTCATATATGTAATCTTGTAAAGTGTTGTTGTATGTAGATGTTGATGTTATGTGTTGGGTTGGGGATGCATTTGAATTTTGTTTCATCTCTTTCTCTTTTGGATTTGAGAGTATTATTCATGGGAGTTTAAGACATTACTCACCCTTTGGGAAGGGAAGAAGTGGCCTTGACTGAAGGGGTTAGTTGGGCTATCCATTGTAATGAGAGTCTCTTCTCTTGGAGAAGAGGGATAATTTCATGGAGTATGGGCTCCATGAAGCCATGTGGTAAATATTGTTTTGGTATAGAAATGACCAAATATGTATATGAAAGGAATGTCAATTTAGCCTTCGAAAGGTATGGAAGAAAACTCTTGATGAGAAATTTGAAAATGTAATGGCATTCTTCTCTTTGGAAAAGCCCACCTTCACCCCACTTCAATGGGTTTGAAAAACTTATTTGTGAAAAACTTAGTTGGGAGTAAATTATTGTGTTGTGTATATATGTTACTTGTAAAAATTAGAATGTGTTACCTTGTTTAGTCTTGGTTCTTCAAGCTCGGGGGTGGTCTCTTTGAGGCCTTGGTTGGGAGGTGAGCTTCCCATGGTTCCCTTCATATTTTTTGCAGGTTCTTGAAATCAAGTTGGATGGGAAAAATTTTGGGAGGAGTCTTCATTTTGATATTGTTGTGAAAGAGCAACTTTAAGATTGCATGATTACTCCTTGTGTTGAGGATCATTGTTGTTAAGTGTTGCAAAGTCCATTGTGTAAGCTTGTTGAGAAAAATGTGAAAATATCTCATTCCTTTTGTAATGATATTCATAGCATATAAACCTTGTGAATGGTTAAATCTTGAAATATCTAATGTATGTGACTTTAAATTTTCAAGTCAAGAACACTACATATTTTCTTTATAATTCTGAAATTTTATCTCAATTAGATCAATACCTCATCTTCAAAATAATTATATTTCCAATCCTTAAAAATAAGAGATTAGCTTACTAACTATAGTAAGTCAAAGAAATTAATATATTAATAAAAACAATCACCTAATATTAATAATCAAATTCTAGTTGCATAATGTATGGAAAAAAAAAAGAAATCAATGATATCAATGTGTAGAACTATAACCAAAATTATCATGATATTTTCTAGAATGTAGAGAAGAAAGCTCTCTAGAAAATGTATGGGGAGGGATTTAATTCTCCCCTTACACAAAGAATATTCTCTAAAAGATTTCCTCTCTAAAACCATCTTTATTACCTCCTAAACACCTCTTTTAATCACCCGTTTTATGTATTAGAAGACTTAATGTTCTTCATCCATTCTTGTGGGCCTCACAATAAATTTTTTCTATTACCTTACCTTTCCCCATGTGAAAATTTGGTGCTGACATGATATTAAATCACTTACCGAAGTTTTGACCCTTCCCCATTCGATGCAGATTGGGTCTGACATGGGGATAAATGTACACCCCTAGGACAAAGTTTAAACATAGTTAAACATAGGGGAAATGGTTATGGGTCCCACCTCAGCCTTGGAGGATTTTTCATACTCTTTATTTTCCTTGGTTTTAATGCCACATACCTCCTCATGCAAAATTCTTATGTTGACTTCACCTTAGGAATTCTGCACTTTAGAGGGAAGACTTTGCAGTGGCCCCACCCTCCTTGGTTCATGCGTAAGCCTTTGCAAAGGCTCTTCTCCCTCCTAAAATTTACAACTTTGAGTGGGTTTGGGATTCCACACCCCCCCACCCACTTGGCAAGTGGGCCTTGGGGGATGGGGAGATGATGTGATAATTTGGTAGGCTAGAAGGTAGATAGGGTGATAGGTTGATAGATAGGTAGATAAGTTGAATTATAGCTAGTTAATAGGTAGTTAGTTGATAGTAATAGATTTAATAACATAATTAGATTAAATCAAGTATTGAACAATTTATTAAAATAATATTCTACTCTATTCTTTGGATACATAATTAAAATAGATCATTATATTTAGATAGATTAAGTTAGTTAAATAGACTTAATTCTTATTTGTGTTATTTGAATTATGTAGTCTCATTTAATGGATGTACTTTCTATTTAAATTGTGTAGTTTAATTACTAGATTTAAAATCTTAGTTTTTATGTGAAATATATAGGTTTGCTAATATGTTATGGATTTAATTTCTTATTGTTTTATTTAAATCATGTAATTTTGTTTAAATGTAGTTTATTTACTTGTGTAGTTAATTATTGATTAATAGATGTAGTTTCTATGTAAAATGTTTAGATAGATGTTAATTTAATTTTATTACGATAAATTGAATTATGTTGCCTATGTGTTACAAAGGGATTAGAGGTCAATTTAAATTTTCTATTTGAGATTAATTTAATATTCTATTAAGAAATTAAAAGACTATAGTTGCATGGGAATTTTTAAGGGAGAATTTAATTATTTTTAAAAGGATAAGTATTAGATTAAGTTTTAATTATTGAATTTTAAACTAGTGGTTAATGGTCGAAAGAGAATTGAGACTAGATTTAAATGAATAAGTTGTAATCAAGGTTAAGGAATAAAGTAATTATCAGGGCAACCTTATTCAATGTATGACTCTTAACAATTGATTATCATCATGATATTACACATAGATTTAAACATGAAACCAGAGTTAAATCAACCTGACCCAAGTGTTCACGTAACCTGTATGACAAGTTGATGCTCTAATTCTGCATCGGTATGTGGTGTGACCCTAATTCAACCTATGTATATACCTTGCAAATCAAAGACTAACCTTACCATGTTATCACATTACCTCAATACATCCTTTGTTAGTGGTATACACTTGCGTTTAATTTTTTTTTGTGTATGTGTGTTTTTCCCTAGTTTTGGGCATGACAAAATTCTTAGGATATTCTCTCTCTTGGACAACAATGCCAAAGTTATATCCTTTCACCATTTTATAATATGCTCCTTGAATTTTCCTATCCATCAACAATACAATGACTCTAGTGTTTGGTGTATATTTGTACCTTTTTATGTACTAATGTATCTTTGCAATCCATCTCTTTGCTTGCATCAACATGAATGATCTTCTAATTGTGTGTAGGATGATGTAGCCTCCTAGTCAACTTACTGACTAATAGACAAGGGTCAGACCCCTAGTCTCTTTCTCTGGTACTCAAATCTATCTTTAGGAAATGTATTTATGAATATGTCAGCTAATAGTTCCTTGGATTGAAAATATTCTAGGATCACCTCTTTCTCTCACACTTGTTCTCTTAAGTAATGATACTTGATAGCAATATGTTTAGTCTTAGCATGCATGACTGGATTCTTAGAAATGTTTATTGCATTGGTATTATCACAATAGATAATCATTGGTTCAAGAATTTTCATATTCATACCTTCCAGTAATTGTTTTATCTATGTAATGTTAAAGAAGTTTGCAGTAGCAGCCACATATTCCGCTTCTATAGTAGATTGTCAGATGTATCCTTGCTTCTTACTATCCATGTGACAAGTTTGTCACCCATGAAGAATGCTCCTCCAGTTGTGCTCTTTCTATCATATAAGTTTCCAACCCAATCAACATCTGTATAGACTTGAAGCTCAAATTTTTCTTCTCTTTTATACCATAAGCCATAGTCTTTGGTGTTATTTAGATATCTCAAAATTCTTTTGATAGTAGTCATATGTGATTCTTTGGGATTAGCAGAGAATATTGCAACTATTCTGACTACATGTGCTATATCTAGTCTAGTATGAACAACATACACTATTTTTTCAATCATTGATCTATACAGGGTCTGATATACCTCATTTAATTTGTCTTCTTTTGTTAGCTTGAATCCAGTTGCCATAGGTGTTCCAACTAGTTTGGAATCTTCCATCTTGAATATCTTCAACACTTCCTTGATGTATTGGGATTGTGTGATATATATGCCTGCATCTTGTTGAAGAATATGTAGACCAAGAAAGAATTTGATCTCCCCAAATATTGAAATCTCAAACTCTTTGATCATTTCATTAGCACAAGATTTACAAAACATATCATTACCGCCAAATATGATATCATCAACAAATATTTTAGAAATCAAAATATTTTCATCAGTATTTTTTTTAAATACATATTGCTATTTTCACTTGTTCCTACAAATCTAATGCTTAGGAGATAGGAGTGAAGTCTTTCATACTAGGCTCTAGGTGCTTGTTTCAATACATACAAGGCTTTGTATAGTCTATAAACCATGTTTCTATTGTCATGATCAACAAACCATTGTGGTTGTTCAATGTATACCTCTTCTTCCAAAATTCCATTTAGGAATGCAAATTTGACATCCATCTGGTATACCTTGAATCCTTTGAATGTAACATAAGAAAGTAGTATCTTGAATCCTATTATAGCTATGGGTGCAAAGGTTTCTTCAAATTCAATACCTTATTCTTGTGCATACCCCTTGCATACTAATCTTGCTTTATTTCTTGTGACTTCTCCATTCTCATTCAACTTATTTTTGAATATTCATTTGGTATTGATGACATTATTGTCATTTGGTCTAGGTACTAATGTCCATGTTCTATTCTTCTCAATCTGTTCCATCTCTTCATTCATAACACTGACCCATTCTTCATTTTCAAGTGCAGTATTAACATATTTAGGCTCAAAATAACAAATTAAACATCTAGTATTCAGTGACTTACTTCTTGTTCTTATTCCATCTTTCTTGTCTCCTATGATCTGGTTTTGTGGATGGTGTCTTCTAACATACTTAGAAAGTATCAGTTCAACTCTTTGTCCATCATTCTAATCATCATATTGACCCTCATTCTGATCTCCCTCACTCGGAACATCATTTTGAGGATTTTATTGATTTTTGGTATTTGCAGCCTGATGCTCGGTTGCAATGTTCTATTGCTCGGGAGCGATACATTATTGCTCGGGCATAGTGTTAGGTTCTTCAGTGTAAAAAAACCTATTGTAGTCTTCTAGTTCTTTTCTTCTTTCCTCATCATTTTTCTCTATATATTAATCTTTTTTGATATTTTTCACTTTTAATTATCTTGTTAGAGGACTTGTTAAGACATTTATAAGCCTTGCTCTTGGTGGAATACCCTAGAAAATTTCTTTCTTCACTTTTGGAGTCAAGATTTCCATTTCTATCCTCTTTCAAAATATAACATCGACTTTCAAAGATTCTGAAGTAACTTACATTGGGTGTGTATCCATACCATAGCTCATAGGGTGTCTTTTTGGTGTCTTTCTTCAATTGTAATCTATTCAATATGTAGATAGCAGTACTGACAACTTCCCTCCAGAATGTTTGAGCGATGCTTTTCTCTATCATCAGTGTTCTTGCACAGTCAATAATGGATCTATTTCTTCTTTCAACAATCCCATTTTTTTATGGTGTCCTTGGTGCAGAAACCTATCTTTTAATTCCATGCTCATTGCAAAAGTTAGTGAATTCATTAGAAACAAATTCTCCTCCTCTATCTGATCTTAATTATTTTAGTTCCTTACCACTTTATTTTTCTACCATAGCTTTATACCATTTAAACATCTTGAATGCTTCTGATTTTTCTTTTACAAACATAACTGTCATCATTCTAGAATAATCATCAACAAAGAGAATGAAATATCTATCACCATAGTAACTCTTTGTTCTCATGGGTCCACATAGATCAGTATGGATTGATTCTAGAATAGCATTAGATGTATGGATTTTTCTCTTGAAACTAGACTTTGTCATTTTACCTTTTTGACAATTCTTACACATGATATGCTCTAGCTTTGACATGCTCGGTAAGCCTCTTACTTTCTTTTTATTTCTTATCTTAATCATGTCGTCAAAATTCACATGACATAAATATTTATGCCACAACCATATGTTTTCATTTCTATCCATTAAACAAGTAGTGTTTATATCATCAAGATAGAATATGTTACCTTTTGTCTGATCACCAGTTATGATCAACCTTCTTGATTCATTAAAGATCTTTACCTTTTTATTCTCAAATGCTACTCGGTGACCTGTGTTATTCAGCTGTGAAACACTCAACAAATTATAATTGAGTCCTTTTACCTAGTATGCATGTTCATATTTGATCCGGTTATTCAATATTATGGTTCCTTTACCTTCAACTAGACAAGGTGTATCATTACCCATTCTTACTGTCCACTGTTATAGTACTCAAAAGTTTTAAAATTTTGTTTATCACAGGTCATGTGGTGAGTGTAGCCACTATCTATAATCTAGACATCATTCTTACTAACCTTAGATATGAGTGTAGTTTCTACATACCTTTCTTCTTCATCTGAATCATCCTTCATGGCCACAAATACCATCTCAATGTCTTCATCAGATTTGGTGTCAGTATCACCAACTCTGTTCTTAGCTAGAAAACAAGCTTTCTTCTCTTTTTCCTTGTTGTCTCGGGTATCTCTTCTGTCAGATTGTCGGTTGCTTCAGTAATCTCTATTATCACCTCTATGAAACTTCTTTTCATATGATCTATCATTACTTCTATCATCTTTTCTTTTGTTAGGACATCTAATAGCAAAGTGTCCAATCTCTTTACAATTAAAACATACAAGTGGCAATTTACCTTTGTATCTACCTTTGCCTCTCTGCAATCTTCTAGCCATTAGTGCTTCAATCTCATCAAGATCTTGGTAATTATTATCACTTTCACTATCATTTCTCATGGTGTGTTTATGACTTGATTTAATTATTTTTAAAGAAGATTTGAATGCAGTCTCAATAGATGGTAAGACACTGTTATCAAATTTATTCATCTCAAATGAAATCAGTCTACCAACCAAACTATCTAGAGTTACAATATTGTTTGCTAAAGTTCTCATTTCTTGTATAACATATACTCTAATAGAATATACAAACAATAAGGTTCTTAGGATTTTGCTTACCACAGTCTCTTCTTCAAGTATGCCTCCAACTCCTCGGATAGCATTGCCTACCTCTTTTATTCTGCAGTTCTACTGAATCATATTTTCTCCTTCTCTCATTATTAGGTCATCAAATTCATCTCTTAGGCTTTCTTTCTTAGCTCTTAGTATATTAGAATCTCCTTCATGTACCAGCTTCAATTTGTCCTACATTTTCTTTGTAGAGGTGAAAGTTTTGACATCTTCAAATTCAGCATCAGAGAGTGAGGAAGAAAGTTATATCATCATAGAATTATGCTCATGCTTTTCTCTTAATTTCTCAAGTGTATGAGGTCCTATAGGCAACACATATTTAGTATCCAAGTATTGAGTAACATCATTTCCAATACATGATAGGTGAATTCTTATCCTGCTTTTCCATGATGCATAGTTGTCCTTGTTCAACCTGGGCACATCTCTTTTTCTCATCTTGTGATATTTTACTTAGGTCTTGAACCCTTCCTTCTACTAACACAAGATCTGATACCAATTGTTAGAATAACTAAGGGAGGGGGGGGGGCGAATCAGTGGCCTCAAAATGTTCCAATAAATTAATACAAAAATTTATTACCATAGTTATAAGCCTCTAGTTATCTCCAGTCATAAAAGATGAATGCCTTTAGATTATCTTCTCAAATAACTACTTCTCGGAGTTCACTGTTAAACCTTATTCTTTATCTTTACCAATTTAGCAGTATTTCATTTATGGAAATATAGTAAATTACTTAGTGTATACTGATCAATCCAGATTAGTTCTGTGTAATGAAAAACACTAAAGTAATGACTCATAAACAGATTGACACAGATTTTTAACGTGGAAACCCTGTTAAGGGAAAAACCACTTGGGACCAGTAACCCAAAATTTTCACTCTTCTAAAGTGAGCTCGGTCAAGAGCCAACCTTGTTAAATATTACAAACACACTATATGTGATAAAGCCTAACCTGTTGGGAGCATGCTCAGACATGCAAACGTTAGAGATATATATCAAAAAACTACACTAAACATGTCTAAATGCATACTATTAAAAAACAACAAGAGATCCATCATAACCTCCGATGAGCCAAATAAGTGCACCCAAGCCTTATTGATTTGCTCTTAGAGAGGTTTGTGGGTGTTCTCTCCCAACACAATATATATATCCTACTATTTGATTGAAGATACAAACTAGTTGATTGAAATGAGTGAAGAACTCAAGAAACAAGTATTGAAAACTTGTCTCAAGCCTTCACCATGAATGCAAATGCAAGACTAATACTAAGATGAAGATGAAAGAATAAATAAAATAAAATTAATTCACCATGATTACCTAAGATGTGATTTCTAAATTATCTAAAGCATGAACATGAAAATGCACTACAAAATTCTAGCACTAAACTAGCATGATAACAATGCATAAATGAGAGATGATTTGCTCTTGACAAAGACCTCTATTTATAAAGTTTTTGGAGGAGAGAGAGGGCTTGGATGAGGTGGAGCTCATGTGGCATCCACATAGGTGTCACATGAGGGACACATAAGCCATGCAAGAGGCCCACTTTGCTCACACGTGTGTGGGTAATTTTGGATGTGATGGGTCAAAGTGTACTTAAAGTACACATGTGAAGGATCTTATAAGAAGGTGTAAGAGGGTGTAAGAGTTTTGGAACAATGAAACACTTTTGGAAAGTGTAAGAAGGTGTCATCATAGGTGTAAAAAACCTTGTTGGCACCAAATAAAGATTATTTAGAAAAGTCAATTTTTAGAAATTTGCTCATACATGTGTGAGCAAATAATTAGTACTAATTGGTGTAGGAATAAAAAAATTAGCTTAATTAACCTTAGTTAATTAATAGATAGGTCTATTTGATGAGAGTGATGGGAGGTAGGGTAGGCTCTAGGTTCAAATTAGCTTAATCTAAATTTAGAATTTAGATTAATTTGGTTTAGTAGAATTTAAGTCATGTGAAGGAATAAATAAATTAAAAATTTATTTAAAGGGAATCAATGAGGGATGATGTATTAAATAAGATTTAATACATTAAAAAGGGGGTAGTATTTAAATTAAATTCAAATACTAAGGAAAGTGAATCATATTTAATTAAATAGATAGGAGAATATAACAAATATAATTAATTAAAATTAACTATAATGGTATGGAAATATTAATTAAATTAATATAAGGACAATTTTGGACGTCTATATTTTGCCGCTCTTTGATGTGTCGTCAAAAGTGACGTTGTGTCAAAAAAAAGAAAATAAGATGCCCCAAAGAGGTCAGAAAACCTACGGTAGCGAGAGCGGAGGAGGGTGCCCCCTTGAGAAAATAATAGGAAAAAATATAATTTTTTAATATTTTTTTTTCAAAAAGACAAGAAAACGGGGAAAGCAGACCAATTGCATGGTGTGTCCAAAAAAAATAGAGGAAAAATGGGGACTAGAATGGAAATAGGGGAGACCAACAGAAGAAATGGGTCCCAAGGGGCTATAAATAGTCCACCGGGGCCCATGGAAAAGTCACTTTCACTCACAAAGAGCAAAAAGAGAGAAGAAACAGAGAGCAATGGTCGCACAATGAGAATGAGCACAATATGGGAAGCGCATCCGGGTACACCAGTGACCTGTGGATGCAGGACCAATGGTGAGTAGTCAAGCACTGACTTTGTCTTTTATGCATTTGATGTTTTGGGAGGGTAAAAAGGTGCAATAAATGCACCAAAATAGGTGGAAGCATAAACGACGATCGCCTGACTACCATCTGCGCAGACGGTGATCGACAGACCGTCATCCTCATAGACAATTGACAGGCGATTGGTATTTGCACAGACAGAGATCAACCAATCTCTGTCTACGAGAGTAGGGGAGGACAAATGGCACAGTGGAGATGGTGATGTATAAACACCGCCATCTGCACAGCAAGGGAGGCGATGGCCTAAACTGCCATCTTTGTAGATTGACATTTGCAGAGATCTACTGTTTCTATAGACTGGCGACTGTGAAAGTCTGCCGTCTACGAGGGTCAATCGCCGTCTGCCTAGATTGACCCAAAAATGGAAGGGAAGAGAAGAAAAAGAGAAAAGAAAAGGGTTTGAGAGCATTTTTTGATGCCCTAGACAGGCTTGGGATATTTTTTGAGGCCCCAACATGCTATCTGATTGCTGATAGTTGCTAGCTGACTGCAAGAGGAGACTATTATGTTTCGAGCCAGGGAGTGCTATCCAGTGACCATGGAGCTGGAGCGACACCTGACAGTAGCAGAGTGGGGATAGGTGACTCTATGTGGACTAGAGCACATGCAGCATTGGCCGCATCTTTGAGCACATAATGCGCTCATGTCTGCACTGATAGAGAGATGACATAGTACCACCTCGAGCTTCCACTTCCCTACAGGGGAAGTGACTATCACCCTCCATGATGTATGGAGGATCTATAGAGTGCCTATTCAGGGGATGATACCAGAGTACTACGTGGAGGGGTCAGAGCCATATATGGAGATGGCCCTGAGGTGGAGGTTTATAGATCTGCTGATTACATGGCAGTGGATGTCCTGGACAGGGGCTATGACCATGGAGCCACGACCATGATGACTGACACTATATCTAGCTGGGTTGATAGGGGGACATCTCATGCCTGATCATGTAGGCAAGGGGTTCCCTAGAGGCTGGGCAGGAGTTCTAAGCAGCATGGTAGAGGACAGTGACTAGTACTGCTAGGGATATGTCATCCTTGGCCAGTTATATTATGATCTCCATATGTGCGCCTACCACAAGGGTAGGGCACTAGGTCCTAGATGTATGCTCTTATTAGTATGGGTGTGGGAGCATATTGCGGTCACATGACCGATCAGACATCAGGAAACCTAGGTGACATATGAGCCCTTTGTTTGCAAGTATAGGCCACCGATTAGTTACGAGGCCACAAATTCTGTTGGATACTAGCGCAGGAGACTAGATGAGATAGGGGCTATACTGTGGGCACCCTATGTAGGATGTGAGGCCTGGGGTCATGAGATCCCATAGAAGGATGGGTATGTTGAGGATGAGTTCTATGACTCATACTACATGAGGTTTGTGCAGATTGACTGCTAGTTGTTCGGGAGGACAGTATATATGATATCGTGATACATGCCATCTAGGGTACGGAGGTAGATGGGTCAGGTACAGGAGGCAGTACCAGATAGGTTTCCTCATCCATTGGTTACCTGAGAGGTGGGGAGTGTGTGGGGGATTGGTGCAGATCCTTGGATAGCACAAGCATCATTCATGGGCATGATCGAGGTCCCTTAGATCAGGGCTCGAGAGTTGCTATAGGATGTAGGTGTAGTACCTGCATATGCACAGTGGTGGGATGCTCACAGACCCATGAGACTGATAGTTCCTGGAGTCGTTCAAGAGGACGAGTAGCTGGGGGCCAGAGGAGACAGAGGAGGATAGGGGGATGATGATGATGAGGGAGGAGATGGAGGGGCTAGAGGGAGGAGAGTCCAGCCTAGGGTGGCAGTACCAAGGCAAAGGGGACAAGTGAAGATACTGGTAGGAGGGCAGCCACCTATCATGCCTGATGTATAGGTACAGGAGCAGGATCTACAGGGGCCACCACAGGGACCATAGGGGCCACCACAGGGACCTCCACAGGGACAGGGACCACTTGCGGGCTACATAGCCCAGGAGATACATGACATAGTCGTAGAAGAGTGAGATAGCCTGCGAACTGAGCTGGGAAGAGTATAGGGACTATTGGCGACATCTTAGGTGACTAAGGTGAGCACATAGGCTGAGATACTACGATTACAAGGATTATTAGCCACAACATAGGCTACAACTAGTAGCCTTTAGATAGAGGTGGTCTGTGTTTAGAGGGAGTTGTCAACATAGATAGCTTGAGGGGATAGTGCTCAGTGAGCACTTGACATTTTATAGGCTTGGGTGGATAGTGGGGAGTTCACTATTATTGAGGAGTTTGGAGATCAGGAGTAGGAACTGGCAGCCATGTCAGCATAGATAGCATCTCTGATAGTAGAGCAAGATTTAGCATGTAGACATGCCAAGGATTATAGGGCAGACCACAATATAACGCGTCTTGTAGGTAGTGTAGCAGTGTTAGGTCAAATGATGGCCGATGCTATGGCAGCCCAAAGAGAGGCAGGACGGAGAGGCCGAGAGGCTGCATATTATATGGGGCTTTACCATGGAGTAGTGCTAGAGGAGGCACAACAACCTACATATTCTAAGAGGGCATAGTCAAAGAGCACTGACTAGGCATCACAGGGATCAGTAGGGTTACCGCCATGTCCCAACAGTGGAGTAGGACCATCGCGGCCACCGCCATGATGCTTCTAAGACTTTTTGGATACATAGTTTTGACACATTTTTGACACATGATGTATGATATGACACTTTTTGATATATATATACATGGACTATTTTTGGACTATGAGACTCTGATTTATGGACCTTTGTGATGTTATATGATGTGATATTTATGCAAGATGTATGGATGCACTTATGATGTTATATTTACAGTATATGATGCTTATGACTAACATGTAAGATGAGATGAATATATGTATGATGATATTGATAGATTTGTGATGCAGGGATGAGGTGCATATATATATATATATGCGATGTGATGTGATGTGTTTAATGCTTATATTTTATCATATATGGATGTAATGCAATGACGTAAAAAATGTTATGGATTTTATTGATGCAACTAATTGAATGCAATATAAGTAAATGCAAATGGTACTAAATGATGATTATAAATGTGTAATGCTAAGGGAGTAATAATGCAACTATAAATGAGTTAAATGAACAATATTAATAATACATAATGAACTAAATGGTCAATGCAAATGATTTAATTTAATGTACTAAAATGAACATGGTAACTAAATGATGAATGAATTAAATGAATAAGGCAATGGATAATGACTAATGATTAATGATTGAAATGAACAATGCAATGGACAATGACTAATGTTTAATGAATGAAATGAACAATGCAATAGATAATGACTAATGTTTAATGAATGAAATGAACAATGAAATAGATAATGACTAATGTTTAATGAAATGAACAATGCGAGGGATAATGACTAATGAACAATGCAATGGGTAATGATTAATGAATGAAATGAACAATGCAACAGATGCAATATGGGACAAATGAAATAAACAATGTAATGAATAATGAATAATGAATGCAATATGAGACAAATGAGGATACTATTTTTGTGTGTATCACAATAAGTCTGATAAAATCACGTAGGTGACCGGATAGGGGAATAAATAGAAACCTTTGCCAAGAGCAAAATCATAATGCAATATGACCTAACTACAATGTAAAGACTAACTACATGAAAATAGTGGGATTGATACCGTGTTAATGTTGGAGAGCACACCCTAGTTTGATATTGAAAAAGGAGTTATACACCATGTGCTAAAAAACACAAGTGACATGGTTCCTTTGCGTGGACTAGACTCTCAGACAAATAGGTTGTTAGGAACAAGAATGCGAGATATCAGGTATGATGAGAGATATGAAATGTTACTCATGAAGAGACGCAGTACATCCAGATATTTTTGAGGGATTTGAGATGCATGAATCCTGCCCCCAGTGAGGCATACATAGTCATAACCGAATATCAAAACATAAATGCACTAACAAACTATGACAAGCAGATCATACCACAAATGACACGTATTTCACTAGATGCTCACCATAATGAACCAAGATATAAAAGATCAAGGCTGTCGCGATAAGGACATATTAAAACACAAGATAAAATCAACAAAAAGGCATCCTGACCAAGTGGTCATTCAGTCCAAAAGTTCTTGCCATGAACAATTTTGATGTGAGGATTGATAGAATAGACGACACCAGAAGGATGCATCCTGATGGGCCAAAGATTGATTGATAGAAAATGGAAATTTGTTGGAAATTTCTCGTGAATAGAATGATCATTAGGAAAGTCAATCTGTCTACCTATGGGTAGTGATGCTTATTATAAAAGGTGATGCAAGCTGTATAGACAAATGATAGAAAATGATGGTGGATCTGACTACACATGGCACCTGAAACATGTTTTCACCATGGTACTTATCCATTGTGCCACCGAAGTGGTTTTCAAAGATGGACAAATTTATTTCTCTTTTGCTTTTTTGATCTTCTTTTCAAGCTTTTGTATTTTTTATGCTTTTTTGATCTATTGATTTTTTTTTGCTTTTTGCTTTTTTGAATGTTTTTGGATTTTCTGCTTTTTTAATTTTTTTTAATTTTTTGAAAATTTTTTGTTGTACAATGGACTATGTGTAATGCCCAAAATAATCGGGCAAAAATAGAACAAATTTTTTTTTGAACAATCAATAAAATACACCTAAGACTACTAGGATACACAAAAGCCCTTCAAGGCGAAGCTTTGGGATCGCAAGCTCGCTTGGGCGAGTCACCCAATGACACATAAGGGATCGTAAGGCATGCGCTAGCATGCCTCCATCCCTTCCACGATGGAAGTCATTAGGTGACAAGGGAATATGAAAAGTATTAAGGGGGAAATAAACTTTCCCCTACATTATGAGTTTGTTAAAGATAGTACGATCCATCCTAAGTATTCTTAAGGAGTGATTTTATTATGCCAAAGGAAAGTATTTAGCAATAAACAAATAAATATTTCCTTAGCTAAAGAAAAAATAATAAACTAAATTTCTTCTCCTAATTATTCAACGTTAAGAATAACTATTTTATTAATACTAAGTTTTATAATGTTAATTATCTCATTGAAATAACATATCTTTAATTTATTCATATAGAATTTGTGTAGTAAATGAGATTAAGTTTACTAAGAGAATTTATCCAAAAATAATAATAAATCAGTTAAAGGTCCATTATGTACTTTTTACTACTTACAATTCTACGATTCAAAAATTACAAAAATAAATAAATCCATAACTTAATTTAATTAACGATAATGATAAAACATGACAAAGGGGAAAAACAATCATAATTATTAAACTTTAATTACTACTAACATATAATTTTTTTTTTTACTAATCTTCTAAAAGTTCCACTCATAAATATATATATACCATTAACGGAATGAAAATAAAGTAACATTTCACTAATTAAATTACACTATTTATGCTCAATGAGATTAAATGGTCACAACTAATTCAATGTTTAAAATAAATAGAAGACAACATAATTGCTAAATAAAAATTATATAATAATGAATGGGCCCTCCAAACCCTAATTTGAAATTAGGGTTTGGGGCCTCATTAAAACTTCTACAAACCCTAAAATCTCTCATTATTCCTTCTCCTCTTTTTTTTTTGTTTGGGTGCAGGTCTTGTGGAAGTATGAGGATGTTACCTATACTGTGTATCTCAGAAAAATGAGAAGATCAGCATAGCATGAGATCTCTTTTGCCATAAGAGAGCCTCTATTGAATTTCAAAAGATACTCATCTGCTGATACAAATATGGGTAATATTCATACTTAGTATATATTGGTGTAATAATCCAGATCTGTTACACAGATCGGTTTCAACTTTGCCATATTAAAATCGCCATTTTAATAATGGCAAAGTTATTAGAGTTTTATTTTAATATAAAATGCGTTAGCAATATTATATTTATGTTCCTCTGTATTGTTAAAATTTTGGGTCTGCTAGTTTAGAACCCCCGTTTTCTGCATGTATAAATTGTTTTATTTTAAAGTTTTTCCAGACATGCAACAACCGCAGGAAGGGAATGACGTTACATTGTTTTGGGAGGGTTTAGAAACCCCAAGTCGTGCAGGAAGCCAAGCAGTGGCATAAGTCGCAGCAGTGACAACAGTCACTGCAGTGACTTTGTCACTGCTGCAACTCGCAGGTGGGGAAAAAGGAAAGGAAGGGCTTCAACCCTAACATTATAGGCCATTCGAATCATTATAATCTACTTTTCGATTTTAGTATGATATATTATTATATTATATATTAGACAATAATCATTGTATAATATATAATATATATAATATTGTTTAATATTTAATTTCCATATCATTTATAAAAACTGCAATGCTATATTATATAATATATTATTATTTATTATATACTTTACCTTTTCACTGTATAGTATATAATATATAATATTATATTATATAACATTTTTGTTTCATTAATAATATAACATTTTTGAATAACATTGTAATATATATATATATATGTATTATGTATTATACTTTTTTTTTGTAAAATATATAATATATATTATTGCAATATATAATATAATAGATACAGGAAGGTGGCATGGTTTATTAAAGCTATATATATATATATATTTTAATGTATATATTATAATATACATATCTTCATGTATAAAATATTATATATAATATTTAAAAACTTCAATTTGTTAACGTAGAAAAAGGAATAGAGAACATTTGTTTCTGTAATAAGTTACTTGTCAAAAATTATGTATTTCATTATAGTTTTTCACTTCTCAATATTTACTTTTATATTAGTAGATTTTATGGTTGAATTGTAAACAACTCCTCATATGAACAGAATTAGGAAATGTTTATCAAATTCTGATAAGAAACAAATTAAGACTACAACAATCTATGCATATAAAATATAGAACAGTTTTATATACTCAGGCATTAAATTTCCTTCCTAGGTTAAAGTTTCAGTCTGACATACTTCATACTTATTCTAAAATGATCTTCTAATCCCTAATTTAGTATTGATTCTGTCTTATTGCATTCATCTATAGATTTCTTGTTTTACAATTCTTGATAGAGGATAATGAGCAAATAATTTTCAGATATATAACCCTTTAATTAAAACTGTATAAACATATTGTACCGTTGAAAGGAAAATATACAATAAATCTTATTATCTACTTACAGATGTATCTTTTAACAGCATCCAGAAAACTTAACAAAGATACAAAAATTTTCAACTTTCTTTTAAAATGCTAATAAATAACACAAAACTAATTTTAGCCTTCCTGTACATAACAGCTTTCATAATACATAAATATGTTGGAAAACTAATTTTATTAAGTAAATTACAGTCCAGAAAATATCAACATTTTTTCTTTGAGCAAATAAAATTAAACAAACATTTCCAGTCCATGTCTATATCCAAATAACAATTATGCAGAGATTTAATTTAAAAATTCTGATAATAGTTACAGATTCTAAGACTTTTTAAAAAAAAAAGGGCAAATACATTGTCTTAGTTCCAGAAAATCTACTAGACTGAACAGTCTAATTTCCAGCTCATAAATGTTACAATTTCTTTGTACAGGAAAACAAAAGTGTAGAACATAATCTCTCAATTAGATACACCTTATAACAGTCTTTAGGAATTTACAACATTAGCTTTAACCTTCAAACTTGGACTGCTTCTTCAAGCCAAGAAACCAAACCCGCAAACACAAGACTTCTTTCACATGGCCATGGAGGCTCACCTCCCAGCCTAGGCCATTACATGGCCACCCCCGCGCTTGGGGAAACAAGTATAGGATAGGATACACTCATACAACACAAAACATTAACCTTCAACACAATTTGGAAACATAGATTTTCACATATTACTCCCTTCCCAAGCCTGCACAAAGGACTCTTACATAGAATCCATATAATGGGTGAAGGTGGAATCTTCCTTATGGAGACACCTGACTTATAATAAACAACATATCAACATAATATACAAGCCTTCACAAGGCACTTCCAGCCCAACAACTCAAATCCATGAGCATCACAATTCCCTTATGGCCCCCCCAAAAAACATACTTAGGTTCTCATGGTGCCCATACAACCATGCACTCATACATAAGGAAATCCCAACTTAGGCCCTTCACCCCAAGTTATCCTCTAATCCTCCCAAGGATGAGGAGTGAACTTGCACACCCATAACATGAACAATTCAAGAAAACACATAAGATTGAAAACAAAAATCTCAAAATGAAAACAATAATAAAAGATTCACACATGGTAAACAGTTTACAATTTTCACATAACTCATTTCTTTCAAAGCATATTGATAAAAACACAAGATAGAAAACCACCAACCTCTTCCTAAGATAAGGCTAACTTGAAGAGTTGAAGATGAGCTTCCTTTTTGTCTCCCAGCTTGCTATCCTCAAATCTAATTATTTTCCAAAACCTTCTAGCTCTCCTCTCCCTCACTAATTCTCACTTAGACCAAAAAATGAACCAGTATGTGTCCCCCAAGTCTCTCTCCCTCAAGTCCTTCAAAAACCCCCTTCTCTCATCTCCCTTCCCAAAACTATTAGGTTTCTAGATCCTAGAGAAGATGACACTTGCCCTTACTAAAGGTATGGAAGGAATTTC
>MU223398.1:1123186-1141230 GCA_018584345.1 Thuja plicata
TTAGCTTGTTTGCCTTCCAATCTTTTGCAATATTGAAAGGGCTCAGGATCTCTAGGAATTGTGATTTCTCTACTGTGATGTGGGAACTTCAGACATTGATGATAGGTAGAGGGTACACCTTTGATAGTGTGTATCCATGGATGTCCTAGCAAGATGTTATAAGGTAGATTTAGATCTAGTACATGGAAAATAGTTCCAATCAGGGCTGGGCCCACTTGTAAGGGAAATGTGATCAAACCCTTGCTTTCTCGTTCTCGATCATCATAGGATTTTATTGTAATTCTCTTGTCTGCATCAATGAGGTCCTCAGAAAGACCAATATTATGAATCATTTTTAATGTGCACAAATTTTGGCTAGATCCACCATCTATGAGGACTCATTTTACTCTTGCGGAGTGGATTTTTCCTTCTATATGGAGGGACTTATTATGATGAGGATCAGGACCACTAAAGTCCTTATCAGTGAAAAATAGATTTTCTTGCATGGCTAGGTTCCCTATCATGGCTTTGAATTATGCTGTGTTGATGTTCTCAGGGACACGAGATTCATTTAGAGCTTTACCAAGGACTTCTCTATGAATTGGTGAAGTGGTCTAGAGCTCTAGGATGGATATCTGTGTAGGTGTCTTTTGTAATTGGGCAAACAAGTCAAAGTGTGAAGTAGGTTGAGTGGCATTAGATGGTGTAGCTGGTGGATTTACAGATGTAGAAGGTTTATCAGCAGCTTGAACAGTGACTCTGGGTTTTTGTGTAGTAGCATTACAATCAACAACTTTGAGTATTATGGTATTAACATGTGTGTCAGCTTCTTCAATGCGACCACAAAGAGAATCAAACCCAAAGATATCATTTTCACTTAAACTCCCACATGTTTGATCATGGCCTATAATAGTATTGGTAGAATAGTCATATGGGATTGCGTTTGATACTTTGTTTTGATTATGAGGTGGGAAAGGTTGATTGTAGACTTTGAGTTTCACATTAGATGAGGATGCATTCTGACCTTCAACTTCAATTTTCCCATCCTCATTGAGGTCTTGCACAAAGTGTCTGAGCTTCATGCATTTCTTGGTATCATGTCCCTTGATGTGATGATAATCACAATACTCATTATCCCTATACCAAATAGGTTTAGGTTGATTCTCATCAAAAGGTTGAGTATTTGGGTAAACTATCATTCCTTGGTCCGCGAGTTGTTTGAAGATCACATCTAAAGGCTCTACTAAAGCTGTGAATTTTCGTCATTGTCAATTATCATTATTGTTGTTGTTATTATTGTTGTTGTAGTTTTTGCGAGGGAACAAGAATGATTCATTACGTGGTTATTGATTATTGTTCTGATTGTTGTTTTGATTCTGATTGTGTAGATTTTGATTTTGATTTTGGTTATTGTTGTGATGTTGATTTTGATTCTAATTGTGATTATTTTGATTGGTATTGTTGGATGCTTAAACATTTTGAACATGCTTGGCATCAGTCACTCCATCATTGACAAATCATTTGTTCTTACTCTAGAATTTTGGTTTATCATTAGTGGAAGGAGTATAATGTTTGATGCTACCTCTTTGCAAAAGTCCATCTTCAATGCCTTTTCCTTTCTTGACCAAGGATTAAAAGGTGTCAAGTGAAGCCATTTTTATTTGGAAGGACATTTCAGAGATTAAATTCTTCGTGAAGATGTCAATTAAGTGACTATCAAGTATTTTCCATGGCATGTGATTCGCAATATGTCTCTATCGTTGTCAGAAACTAGAAAAGGTTTCTCCATTCTTTTGTTTAGTATTGCACAAATCACTGAGTGTTGCTTGATGCTCAATGTTATATGAATATTGTCCAACAAAATTATCTGCAAGGTCAGAGAAGGTAGAGATTGACCCATAAGGAAGGCCCATGAACCATTCCAAGGCTGCACCTTTGAGACTCCTAGTGAAGAGTCTTTTTAAGTAATTCTCGTTATAGGTGACCTCTTGACAGGCAATGTAAAACTCTTTGAGATGTTGTAGGGGACATGTTTCTCCTTTGTATTTCTCAAATTTGGGCATCTCAAAGTTTGGTGGGAATGGTTGCATTGTGATAGATTTGTCAAATGGATAGGGACAAATCTCTTCAAAAGAAAACTCATTCTTGCCCCCATTTTGTAAGCCTTGCATGATGCTTTTGAGCTCATTGAATTGTTGGGTGAAATCTAGAGTATTCTATGTGAAAAATGGGGGTACATAACCTTCGCCTCCTCCAAATTGTGCAGCTGAAAAGCCCATGGAGGTCATACCAATGGTAGGAGGAGGTATATATTGATAGGCTCGTGATGTATTATTTGTAGATGTTTTTTCCCCCATTGTTTGAAACAAAGATGAAGACAAAGGCATTGAAACTTGCCCTATGTTGTTGACATTAGCACTTTCTCCTTGAATCGTTGTCATTTGAGTGCTATTATGTATAGTATTGTTTGGCAAAGCACTTATGATCTGTTGGATTTGTTCAAGTGTCAATTGGGGTATTGATGTAGTTGTTGATACAGGTGCCAATATTGGTACTGATGTGGGAGGTTTTCTAATAGGTCCTTTACTAGTGTCACGTGATGATGTAGCATTTGAAGTAGAAGCCATGGATGTAGTAGCGACAATAGTAACTTTAGTGATATTTATGGTAAGGAGTGTTTCATCAAAGTCAACAGGAACTGTGACACCATTATGAATAAGATTTAAGAATATCTCATCATTGTTATGCAAAATGGCCTTCTCAACCATTTCCAAATTATATGGGTCTCTAAGGAAGTCGATCACTTCGGTGGGCCTTTCTTCTTGGTCTAATAATTTACTTTCTTCAGCCACTTCTTCATCTTGTACCCCACTTTCATGAAAGTATTGTGTGGAAAATGGGTTCTCCTCATGATTAACAGTGTTGAATGTTGTTCGCCTCATGTTTCTAGCTTGGGATCGAGTGACAACCATACAATGGTAGAAGAATGAAAGAAAAGGAGATGTAAGAGATGAAATGGAGCAAAGATCTTTGATTGAATTTGATTGATTGATTGATTGTTTTGGATTAAGGATTGATTTGATTGATTGAATTGATTGATTGGATAATTGATTTAAAGGGTTTTGGAACAAAACCTAAGCATGCTAAACCTTATGATGATACAAACACAAAAGGATTTAAAGTAATACCTTTTCTACTTGAAGATGGATTTGTGATCTCAAGAAAAATGAGACATCACTAAGGGATTTAAATTACTTGAGATGGACTGATGGTCTACAAGCAATGTTGTGTTTGTTTGAGGATGAAGGTTTATGATACTTTGATTAAGGTCTTTCAACCTAAATACTTGATTTAATTTTGATCTAATGCTCTGAAGGAAGGATGATGATGGAAGAAATGGAAGAATGATCCAAAAGCCAGGTGTTACCTAATCGTATTGTTCAATGGCGAAAAAAGCTCTATTGATTGAAAACTTGGCCATGAAATTGCAAACTTTGTTGTTGTAGAGAATTTTGTCAAGTTTTTCAGGATGTTCAATCCCTTGTTTAATGGATGTCGCAATGTGTTGGTATTCCTTGGATTTATGGGTGGTTTCTTTTTTCTCTCTAAGGACTAGAGATGTAGGAAGTTTAACCTTCTTATGCTTCTTAAAACTGGTCATGTCATGAAAAAATTAATTTTGGCCGAATGAATGAATGCTCTCAGACAAATGGTTGTAAAAGGTCAAATTTTGATTATCTCGGCCAATTTTGAAGCGGAGACGACAGTGTCAGACACAGCCGATGATCTTCACAGACAACGATCTGTATAGATGGTAATTTGCATAGATGGTAGATCCAGAGTGGAGATGACCAACTGTGACTAAGGCAGTGTGTTGAAATTCTAGGCAGATTTTTGATTTTCAGTCTAATTTTGGGCAAATTTGTTCAATGGCAAGAACTAATTTTTAACACAAGAAAACCAGAAAATAACAGACACACGTCTCAAAAAAATCCAACAAGGGATAAAGAAACCTTGAGGAATACTAGCAAATGTGACATTAGGGGATCTTGCTTCAACTTTGTAATATTTCGTTTGCGTATGTTCAAGTGACTCTTTCAAGCCACTTATGTTTTTACTGGGTCTAGCACAATGAAGATAGTTCAAACAGTAGCTACCTTAGAAATTTGGCTTCACATGAAATATTATAGGCCCATTGCTTGGTAGTCCTTTAGCTCACACAACATGTCACCCCCGGAAGGGTGCCCATGTTTCTACCTTTTTCCAGGTATTGTTGTTGTGCTTCAAAGATCTTTTTCGCAACACAATACCCTGGGAAACATATGATGAAAATATTGGGGGAGAATCTTCCCTCCCCTTGCACTATAATAAGTCACTGTTCAGAGGTGAATCAGGTAGGCTACTAATTTATAGTTTCTAGCAAGATTTCATGGCGTCCCCACAATCGGTTTATATGGCATGAGACACTTAAGTCTCTAGTTCAACCATGCCAGTATGCTGAGGATATTCACTCAGTATGGACTACCATTGAACATGACCCACCTGAGCTTGAAGGGATAAGAGGACCTTTAGGTCACACTTTATTTCTATACTGGCCAAAGGGATTACCGGTTTGAGGTCATCCTCTAAAGGGGAAGTGCTCCCTCTAGACAGGCCTCTCTAGAAGCTTGATTAAAAAAAGCTTTCTTTTCACCCAAGATCTGTGAAGGCGAGGGGAGAGGATACGGCTATAGTTTAATCATAACATCACGTATTTTAAGGGATCCAATCTAATGACAAAAAATATTGAAAGAAGTGTTGAAAGACACTTCTTCAAACACACCAAAAAGAGCTCATTTTCCAAATTGAACCTAATTAGAGAAACTAAGTGTTTTCTACCTAAGCAAAAGACACAATAGTATGATTAAATATGCAAGTTCAATTTGTTTCCCACACAGCAAAAAGGAAAGCTTGTAAAGGTGTGTTAATTTACTTTAAGTCACTCAAGAGTTATGAAGTTCATTCCCTTAAACATTCAAGATTGGGTAAGGTTCATTTTAAACAACATTCATTCCAAGACAAATGGTTAAGCATACAAGTTCATTTAGATAATCTTTTAAAAATCATTTATGAAACCTGCATGAAACTGGTTAGTAGTTTGAAACTTAAGATTTGCCAAGAACACAAAACCCAGAAAAAAGTCACAGACGATAAATCATCATAGACAGTGATCTACGCAGACGACAATCTATAGAAATAGTGACAGACCTGCATAGACGGCAAAAGATAGACAGTCAGATTTTATTAAAAAGAAACAGACTAATTAAAACTGAAAAAATAACATTTTATCAAATCATCCAGCATTTAACCCTTAAAAAAGTTTGTTACTGTCAGAAACCCGAGAGTTAAAAATGCTGTAAATTGACAAAAAAAAGTTTTAAACCATAGTTTTATAAGTTGTTTTGCACAGGCGGAGACAGTGAAGTATCTGCGCAGACGACTGAGTTGCGTAAATGAACGAGAAGCGGAGATGTCAGTCTGTGAAAATGATGACTCCAGAGCGGAGATAGGTCTACGTAATAATTTTTTGAACTGTGAAAAACCTGTAAGAAATGTTAGAAAATAAGGGACGTGGGTCCCACCGGGCGTGCCAAAATGTATGTGATAAAACTTAATCTGTTGGGAGCACGCTCAGACATGAAAATGTTAGAGATATATATCAAATAACTACACTAAATATGTCTAAAAATGTACTATCAAAAACAACAAGAGATCCATCACAACCTCCGATGAGCCAAACAAGTGCACCCAAGCCTTGTTGATTTTCTCTTAGAGAGGTTTGTGGGTGTGCTCTCCCAACACAATATATAAATCCCACTATTTGATTGAAGATGCAAACTAGTTGATTGAAATGAGTGAAGAACTCAAGAAACAAGTATTGAAAACTTGTCTCAAGCCTTCACTATGAATGCAAATGCAAGACTAATACTAAGATGAAGATGTAAGAACAAATAAACTAAGATTCATTCACCATGATTACCTAAGATGTGATTTCTAAATTGTCTAAAGCATGAACATGAAAATGCACTACAAAATTCTAGCACTAAACTAGCATGATAACAATGCATAAATGAGAGATGATTTTCTCTTGACAAAGGCCTCTATTTATAGAGTTTTTGAAGGAGAGAGAGGGATTGGATGAGGTGGAGCTCATGTGGCATCCACATAGGTGCAACATGAGGGACACATAAGCCATGTAAGAGGCTCACTTTACTCACACATGTGTGAACAACTTTAGATGTGATGGGTCAAAGTGTACTTAAAGTACACATGTGAAGGATCTTGTAAGAAGGTGTAAGAGTTTTGGACCAATGAAACACTTTTAGAAAATGTAAGAAGGTGTCATCACAGGTGTAAGAAACCTTGTTGGCACCAAATAAGGATTATTTAGAAAAATCAATTTTTAGAAATTTGCTCACACATGTGTGAGAAAATAATTAGGACTAATTGGTGTAGGAATCAAGAAATTAGCTTAATTAACCTTAGTTAATTAATAGATAGGTCTATTTGATGAGAGTGATGGGAGGTAGGGTAGGATCTAGGTTCAAATTAGCTTAATCTAAATTTAAAATTTAGATTAATTTAGTTTAGTAGAATTTAAGTCATGTGAAGGAATAAATAAATTAAAAATTTATTTAAAGGGAATCAATGAGGGATGATGTATTAAATAAGATTTAATACATTAAAAAGGGGGTAGTATTTAAATTAAATTCAAATACTAAGGAAAGTGAATCATATTTAATTAAATAAATTTAATTAAATAGATAGGAGAATATAACAAATATGATTAATTAAAATTAACTATAATGTTATGGGAATATTAATTAAATTAATATAAGGATGATTTTGGACGTCTACATTTTGCCCCTCTTTGATACGATATCAAAAGTGACGTGCGTCAAAGAAAATAAAATAAGATGCCCCAGAGAGGTTAGAAAACCTATGGTAGTGAGAGCGGAGGAGGGTGCCCCCTCGAGAAAATAATAGGAAAAAATATAATTTTTTAATAAAACTTTCTTGAAAAGGCAAGAAAACAGGGAAAGCAAACCAATTGCATGGCGTGTCCAAGAAAAATGGAGGAAAAACAGGGACCAAAATGGGAATAGGGGAGACCGACAGAAGAAATGGGTCACAAGGGGTTATAAATAGTCCACCGGGGCCATGGACAAGTCACTTTCACTCACAAAGAGCAAAAAGAGAGAAGAAGGAGAGAGCAATGACAGCGCAACAAGAGTGAGCACAGTGTGGGGAGTGCGTCTGGGTACACCAACGACCTGCGGATGCGGGACCACCGGTGAGTAGTCGAGCACCAAATTTGTCTTTTATGCATTTAATATTTTGGGAGGGTAAAAAGGCACAATAAATTCCCCAAAATAGGTGCATAGTGCAGAAGATGATCGCCTGACTACCATGTGCATAGACGATGATTGACAGACCACCATCCTCGCAGACAACTGATAGGTGATCGATGTCTACACAGACAGAGATCGACTGATCTCTGTCTGCAAGGGCAAGGGAGGACAAATGGCGCAGCGGAGACGGTGATGTATAAACACCACCGTCTGAGTTGCAAGGGAGGCGGTGGCCTAAACTGCCATCTCCGTAGATTGACATCTATGAAGATCCACCATTTTTGCAAATTGGCGATTGTGAAAGTCTACTGTCTGTGAGGGTCAACCGCCGTCTACGCGGATTGACCCAAAACCAGAAGGGAAGAGAAGAAGAAGAGAAAAGACAAGGGTCCAGGAGAATTTTTTGATGCCCCAGATAGGCCTGGGACATATTTTGAGGCCCCAGCATGCTATTTGATTGCTGACAGTTGTTGGCTAACTGTAGGTGGATACTATTATGTTCTGAGCCAGGGAGTGCTATCTAGTGACCATAGAGCTGGAGCGGCACCTGACAATGGCGGAGTGGGGATAGGTGACTATGTGTGGACTAGAGCACGTGTGACATTGGCCACATCTTCGAGTACATAATGTGCTCATGTCTGCACTGATAGAGAGATGACATAGTACCACCTCGAGCTTCCACTTCCCTGTAGGGGAAGCGACTATCACCCTCCATGATGTATGGAGGATCTACAGAGTGCCCATTCAGGGGCTGATACCAGAGTACTATGTGGAGGGGTTAGAGCCATATATGGAGATGGCCTTGAGGTGGAGGTTTATAGATCTTCCGATTACACGACAGTGGATGTCCTGGACAGGGGCTATGACCATGGAGCCACGGCCACGATGACTAGCACTATATCTAGTTGGGTTGATGGGGGGATGTCTCATGCCTGATCATGTAGGCAAGGGGTTCCCCATAGGCTGGGAACGAGTTCTGAGCAGCATGGTAGAGGATGACAACCAGTGCTGCTGGAGATATGTTATCCTTGGCTAGTTATATTATGATCTCCATATGTGCACCTACCGCAAGGGTGACCGATCAGACATCAGGAGACCTGGGAGGCATATGAGCCCTTTTTTTGTAGGTACAGGCCATCGATCAGTTACGAGACCACAGATTCTATTTGACATTGGCGCATGAGACTAGATGAGATGGGGGCTATACTGTGGGCACCCTATGTAGGATATGAGGCCTGGGGTCATGAGATCCCAAAGCAGGACGGGTATGCTGAGGATGAGTTCTATGACTCATACTACATGAGGTTTGTGCAGACTGACTTCTGGCTATTTGGGAGGATCGCATATATGATATCGAGATACAAGCCATCCAGGGTATGGAGGCAGATGGGTCAGGTGCAGGAGGCAGTACCATATGGGTTTCCTCATCCGTTGGTAACTGAGAGGTGGGGAGTGTGTGGGGGATTGGTGTAGATCCTTGAATAGCACGAGCATCATTCATAGGCATGATTGAGGTCCCCTAGATCAAGGCTTGAGAGTCGCTACTTTTTTGTTTATGTAAAAGCCTATGTGGCTAATGTAATGTAATCTAGTTTTGTGTAAAGAAAAGCTTGAATAAGAAGATTTTTCTTGAGCAACATTTGGTATATGTGATATTTAATGTGGCTATATTTTTGTATTCCAAACCTTGTAGTGAAAGAAAAGTATTATTGTTCATGAAAAGAAAAGAAGAGCATTGTTAGTTTTTGTTTATAAAGTAAAATGAAAGATGACACTTGTAAACCTTATTTTGAAATTTGAATATACTTGAAGGTGGTGTAGTGAAAAAATGTTAAAAAAGGATTATATTCCATTATGTTATTTGGAAAGATTAATGGAGACAACCAAGAGACTCTTCCAACTCTTCTAACTCTTTGTTTATGCTTTTTTATTTTTTATTTTTTACCCTTTTCAGAAAAATAAAATCTATGTTGGATGCAAAACTTGATGTAGAAATGAATTTGTATATGCATGTACATGAATTAATATTTTTTGAAATGGTTATTTTTCCTTTTTACTTAAATGTTAAATCTGAAAATTAGATTTAAAATAGTCTACTATGCAACAACAAGAAACTTAAAACATTCCACATATAGGGACAAATCTATTCTCTACTTTATAAATATTCGCATGCTTTCTTTTTTAAAAAAAAGAGCATATATATATATATATATATATATATATATATATATATATATATATATATATATATATGTTTATTAGCATATACATACCAGCCTTTATGTTATTTTTTTTTAGGTGCATCACAGTTTTGACCAACATCTCTAAATAAATAAATAAATTAAAAAATTATATATATATATATATATTTCCTTTGATGTAAAATAGATTGAACAATGCTTTCAGATTTAACAATATATATATTTATATTTTAACAAACTTTATACAAACTTCTTTTTTAAAAATAAAGAAAAAGAAAATGATTTTTTTTTTAAAAATATCGGGCAGGGTGGGGCTGTGCCCTCACCCCACCTTGTGAGTATTAATAGAGGGTGAAGGGGAGGCAAGAGGCCTACCCCTGCAGCACCGTGGTTGCCTTGCCACCACGGTCACCGCGCAGCAGCGACGGAAGCCGCTGTCTGCGAGGTACCGTGGTGGAGGAGCCACCATGGTGGTGGGAGGGGCCTTGACCTCTCCCCCACAATCAACCTGTAGCCACCCTCTTCTATGACGCACAATGCCTTCCCATTAAAAAATGTGGGGTATTCTCCATTTAAAAAAGAAACCCACATTTTTTTCATCAGGGTTTTATTGTCAATAGCACAAAAAAAACATATACATACAACAACATAAGTTGCATAAAAAAAAAGAAACAACAACATATATTTAAAAATAAATAAGAACGGGAAGAATACACATCCCAACATCCCATGTATTTGTAAATGTATATACACAACTATGTGTATATGCATTTACATATACATGAATGTTTGGACATCCTTGAGAGCTCCATGTAGATTCCTTAATGGCTGTCATCCCTGCAAAATCACATGAAAACAAAAAAACAATTATGGCTTGACCTAGGGTTTGGAGGAGAGATGAAAAGAAGATGAGAAAAGAGACAAAATCATTTCTTTGTCTCTTCATATTTTGGGCCCTAACCCTAATTTCAAATTAGGGTTAGAGCATGCAAAATATGAGAGATAAAATGTTTTTTTTTTTAAAAAGAAAGTGCCTTTTAGTGGAAACTTTAAAATGATTTTTATATTCATTTTAAGGAAAGTGTTTTCTTTTTAGTGGGAAAGCTTTTTTCTAATTTTATTTTTGATTGGGTAACTTATTTTGCACTTGTAATATTCATTTCTAAATTGTTTTAATAAGATGTTTTAAGAAAATTATTGGAGAATATAATAATTTAATACTTTAAATTAGTCAACAACATTAAGAAGCTTAAATTAACATTGTTTATAATATATTTAACAAATTAAACTACATTATAATCTATATGATTGTTATAGAAATTATCCATAGAGTTGGAAATAATTAACGAAGTTTATTCTCATTAGCAATTTAAAATTGATATATCGATATTTTTTAAATTAATAAAATTCTTGATTTAAAGTGTTACCCTTAGAGATTCGATTATAATTATTTTTCTCAATATTATAATCAACTTTTAAAAGAGGTTTAATCGGAATTGAAAATCCTAGTGTATTACAATATTAGTTATTTAATTTAGTTTTATTTGTTTGAAAATTTAAAACTCAATATTTATTTGTTTTTAATCTCATAATCAGATTTTTAAGTCTTGAAATTAAAATAGCTAATTAAATTTAAATTGGCCATCAATGAAAAAGTCAAAGAAATAATATTTAACCCGATAATGTTATTTTTATGAGACCAATATATATGGCCAGTATATTGACCATCGTAAAAATAGTGTTTTTGTGGAATCACTTGTAAAGTTGAGATCATTAATATTTTTGAAATTAATAAGTACTAAACATTAGTAAGATTAATTATGAGTATTCTAATCATGGTTTAGGCTTAATAAATCTGTGAAAGCCATTATTAGGAATAATTGGAATGGTGTAAGTTAGTCCCTCTAGTAAACTTGTCTAACCGAAAACTATATTTATTTCAGGGTTGAGGGATGTTGTCATAAGGGCACGATCCTCCCCTTGACCCTACAAGTGCTATCATTACATTGTAACCTAGGACTCCTGTAGAGTTGCAGATCTAACTTTACATGCTTAGCAAACCCTTAACCATGATCCTTAAGACAATAATTATAAACTTAAAAAAAAAATTTGTTGCATTTTTGGACGTGAAATGTTTGGGCATGACACTTGGTATCAGAGCCAGGTTTCAACATTGAAACCTTAAACCCACTATGTTTCACAAAATTTAAACACATTGTTTAAACATTATCAAATAATTCAAACTTAGTAAAGACAAACATAACAACTTAAATTATTCTTTTCTAATCTACAATAATATCTTCAACTTATACCATTTTCATGTTTGTGTAGGATGCCTCTGATAACATGACAAGCTCACGCCCATGGATGAGGCCATAAACATGCCTCTGCGACATGAGTTCAGATAGAGAAGGATATAAGGGGTACTAGAGAGGAGAAGAGACCTCCTCCCAAACAACCACCCAACCCCAATCAAGATTTACTTAATGCTCTTAAAAATTTGGTTGGAATCATTTTGGATAGGATACCATAGGGTAATTAGCAGGCAAGACTCGAGGATGCTGCACATGAGTGCTTTAGGAGTCCCCCACCTAGGATTGTGGAGGAGTAGGCTGACTATGAGGGTGATTCAGCACACATGCCACTTCCAGAGGCAATGGTTATGGCTTATGAGAGGGCACCTTGTGACATAGGGGACCACATCAGGGAAATAATACACCTTAATCCACCACCTTTTTCAGGAGCCATGGGTGGGAGTGAGGCCAAGGAATTTCTTTTGAGTCTCGAGAGATGCTTTAGTTGCACCCTTATGTGAGAAATATGAGGGAAAACTTTTCTATCCACTTGCTAAGAGGTACAACTGCTATTTGGTGGAGGACAGAGGAGTTTAAGAGTAATCTAGATATTGACAACCTCAGTTGGAGTACTTTATTAGAGAGATTCAAAGACCGTTACCTATCTGAGCACTATAGACATCGACAGATAGATGAGTTCCATGACCTTCAGTAGAGGGGACTCACCATCACTCAGTATGATAGTAAATTCCTTGAGATTTTACCCTATGTAGAGTACATGAGAGATGAGAAGATCAAGGTCAACCACTTTGTAAAGGGGTTGAATGCATCTGTATCTAGTTTAGTGCACATGGAAGCACCATCCAACCTTTGAGAGGCCGTAGAAAAAGCCTTGATTACCAAAGAGGTTCAGGGTAGAGGACAGAATGCACGAGATTGGTCTTAGAAATAAAATTCCATACCACAGAGTTCAAGCTATCAGAAGTCACATTGGAAGGGTAATAATGATAACATACATTCATCAGGGTCATACAAAACCTCTCCACCTTAGCAGAAGTCACATCAAGGATAGAGAAAGAGGGATCCTCAAGGGTAATAGAGCTCTAAGCCCAAACAATAGCAGACATAGGGTCCTATAAGGGACCATAGGTCCCATGCATCATCTACATCCCCAGCTAGGACTCAACAGTCCTCTAGGGGTGGTTTTATTGGTTCTAGCAGGACATGGGGCTCATAGTTCTCTAGACCCCAGTGTACCTAGTTTCAGACTCAAGGAAGATATTACTCTTGTGGTGCCATGGTGAACTTGGCTAGGGACTTCCCTCAGGGAGGTGGTTAGCGCACTACAACATTAGAGCCCACTGTTGGAGATGTGGGTAGATCCCATAGAGTTTTTCCAGAGGTTGACAATTGCCAGGTAGAACATTAGGCTACAGTGATTGATGCTTCAGATATGATTGGAGGTAACTGAGTTAATATTTTATTTGATTCAGGTGCTATAGATTTTTTTGTTTCTCCATTGGTCGTGGAGCGTTGTGGGCTAGTGGTAGCTAGATAAGAAGTTAGTTGGGAGGTAGAGTTAGCCTCAGGTTATAGAGTACATGTCACCTCCTTAGTTAAGGATTGCTAGATTTAGATTGGTATCATGACTACCATAAGAGATCTACGTATCACACCTCTTGGATCCTATGGAGTAGTTCTAGGAATGGATTGGCTTTATGCCCATAGAGCCAAGATAGAGTATCGATAGAAGAGGGTAGAGTGCTTGGATGATGATGAAACTGCTACAGTAATTATAGGGGTTCAAAGGCTGGTATCCATTCATATGATCTTTTCTATGTAGCTTAAGCAAAGCATATGAAAGGGTTGCCAATTATTTTCCATCACTATCAATGATAGGGAAGAGGAAGATGATAAGGAAACTTCCCTTGATGATCATCCTATGTTACAGGAGTTTGTAGATGTGTTTCCTTCAGAACTACCTAGTATGCCTCCCCATAGAGTAGTTGATTTCCATATAGACCTTATTCTAGGAGCCACACCAGTATCTAGAGCACCATACAATATGTCTCATAATGAGCTTAACAAGCTCAAGATTTAGCTAGAGAAGCTCCTTGAGAAGGGGCACATATGACCTAGTGTCTCTCCTTGGGGTGCACCAATTATCTTTATCAAAAATAAGGATGGGTCTCTTAGGTTGTGTATGGATTACTGACAATTGAATAAATTAACCATTAAGAACCATTATCCACTGCCTAGGATTGATGACTTGTTTGATCATTTATGAGGTGCCTGTGTGTTCTCAAAGATAGATCTTAAATTAGGGTACCATCAGTTGAGAATTGTGGAGAGTGATATCCACAAAATAGCTTTCCAGACTAGATACAGACATTATGAGTTCACAGTTGTACCATTTGGTCTTATGAATGCCCCAGCCGTATTCATGAGCCTCATGAATGGGGTATTCTGCACTTTCCTTGACAGATTTGTGGTAGTGTTCCTTGATGACATATTGATATATTCTCGTAATGAGAAGGAACACAAGGAGCACTTGAGGAAGGTATTACAGTGTTTAAGGGATAATCAATTGTATGAAAACTTGTCAAAATGTGTCTTCTTTAGATCAAAGGCCATGTTATATCAGGTGATGGGATCTCAGTGGACCCATCAAAGATTGATGCCATTATGAATTGGCCAACACCTACTACTGTGATTGAGGTTAGGAGTTTCATGGGTCTCGCAGGTTATTACAAATGATTTATTGAGGGTTTCTCTAGAGTGGCTCATCCTATTACACCCCTTCATCAAAAGGGAAATAAATTTGAATGGACAGAGAAGTGCGAGAGGGCCTTTCAACAACTCAAGAAAGCACTTACTATGTGTGTATATTTGTGCACCTGTTATCTGCAACCCAATACTTCAATAAGTCATTTTGTTAGTGAAAAGAAAGGGTTAAAGAGAATATAAACCATAACTTCAACTTATTTATTTCTAACTAGGATGAGTGTAGCACATAACATAAAAGCCCTCAGATTTATGCTAAATACCAGTGACATAAACAACCTAGCATGAAAGATTTTGTTTAAAACAAGCTAATATTCAATGATCAATGTATATTAATCTAAAAATGGACATTCTAACAATGCATAAACATGAACTATGAAATGAATTATGAGTCTAAGTCTATTCCAACAACATAAAAATGCATTTACAATATGAGATGAAGGCTTATTTGTGCTAAAAAATGCCTACTATTTATAGAAGAATGAGAGAGAGAGAGAGGGGAGACAAGGCTCATTGATGAGTTGAGGGACTCATTAATGGTGGTGTAAGAGCCATTAATGCCTTGGGAATTAATGATGCATGTAGGAGACATAGGATTAAGGCATCTTCATTAATGAGGCATTAATAAAAGCCTTAAAGAAGCACGGGGAGTGTGTAAGACTCAACTTGGCAAGTTGGTCTTTTAGGAAAGTCTTGCTTGAGAAAGTGGACTTTCTCAAGTGGGTTGAGTTGTTAATAATTCCCTAATGGAATGTGAAAACATTAGGAGGTGGGTTAGGGTAGAATTAGAATTAGGATTAGATTAGCAAAGGTGGAATAGGTTGAGATGGGTTAGAACCCAGAGGAGAAGTGGTTGAAATAGGTTAGGTTAGGGTTTACGGGAATATAAATGAAATGAATTAAACTTATTTAATTCATTTAAAATATGGGAATTAATTATTTAAGAATTTTATGCTTTTTAATAATTAAGGGGACTATAGCCATTTTAATTAAATTAAATAGGCTAGGGGAATGGGTTATTTGCAAGTGGATAATTTGATTTAGGAGTTTATTTAACTCCTTCATAATTAAATACTATAGCCATGTTTGAATTTGATTTGATTTAATTGGTTTGACTTGATTTGAATTGTATGGCTATAATAGTTAATATAATTCAGTGATAAAAATCACCTAGGACATTAAATTGATTCGAAGAATTATGCTAAGCAGTAACAGGGTCATTTGGACATAATTGAGGGTATGATCACACTTAGGGAAAATAGGGTCCATAGTTGGGACAAACCAAATTCAGGTGGTTACATTTTCCCCTCTTTGAATTGATGTGCAAGTAGTGCATTGATTCAAAGAAAGTTTTTGATTTTGACTTCAGAGAGTTTGAGAATTTTGTTCTTGGTTGTTGAACAAAATGTTGATGAGATCAGTCTTGCACTTAATCAAACTAAGTTGATAGAATTGATCTTGAACTTGGTTTTCATCCAAAGATCAATAAAAGGTTTTAAAGATACCAATTCCGAACTTGGTTGTCATCCAAAGATTGATAATACTAATTCTGAACTTGGTTGTCATCCAAAAAGTCAGTATGAAGCTGCCAGAAGCTTAATAAAAATCTTTTAAAATGAGGGGACACAAGATATCCATCTTATGAGAACCAAAGCTTTCTATCCAACAGTTCTGACTTTAGTCAAGGAAACTGTCATGCCCCTAGTTTGTTTGATAACGAAGTCATTTTAATACTGTTTTGAGAAAAAAATTGATTGATGATAGTGTGATCATGCCCCCTCGGGAATGAAATCAAAGGAAAAGAATAAATCCCTCAGTTGAAAGAATGTATCACTTGCAGGAAGCGGTTAAGGCAAGAAAGAATGGAAGAGAAGAAGTGGAAAAGAAGGTGTGTTTAAAAATAAACACATGAATACCAAGTTAATTACATGAAAAGGTGAGTGGTGAGATGGATAATGATGTCAGACCAAGATTTATGATAAAATGTGCAATTTTGACCGATGTTTGGAACAAATGAAGCAAATCTATAGTTTTCAAAATTGTCATAAGAATGGTACTGTGCTGCTGAAAACATCTTATGTACCTTTGATTTGGTTCCTGATTGATGAAAAAGAGGACAAAAATATAGTTGTAGTTGCTGGGGAGGAGTTTTGGAACTCCTAAATGTCTCAAAAGACCAATATAAGCCTCAAAAATTACCATTTCACTATTCATTTTTACTTTCCTCCATAGTAATTCAGAGAGCTCTTTAGAGAAGATGGTAGTCCCTATGAGGAAGCATCATTTCAAGATGAGCCTTCGACATCAGCTCCTAGCCGACTACCCACCTTCGGTAAGTGCTTGACAAACTACCCTGTGATTTTTGCAAATTTCCATTTTATGCATTTTTGTAACTTTCATAGCCTCTACAATTTTGAATCGCATCCAGGATTCTGGATCAAAACCTGCAAATCCCATGTCGCATATGGTTTTTCTTAGATTGCATCTAGTTTTTCCAAATTCCTACGTCGCATCCTGGATACCCTAGATCACAACTATTTTCATTATTTTTGGCTTGTTTTTAGGTGAAATTCAATAGTGTGTCACACCTTGTCTACTTAGGCTTGTACCTGACATCTAGGATCACATCCCGTATCTCAAGGATTGCATCCTATATTTCTAGGGTCACATCTAGTAAAATGGATTTCACCCTTCTATTTTGGAATCGCATCTGGTTAGGAAACTTGGCATTTTAATCTGTTTGACCTATTTGCGTGCCGAGAACATTGAATTACTTAGCTGATTAGGAACTTGCCCTTTTGTTGTAGATAAGATATTGATATTTTGTCATTTTTGTCCAAAATAGACCCAGTTTGAGGTAGTCGCATTCCACGACACTTACCCTAGTCATGTGCTAGCATTGTCTGGACTGCTGTCTGATGATGAGTAGACTATTGTGATTTGATGTGGATTATTTTCTTTGATAGGTTTACCTAAGATCAGGGTAAATCGTGGGTTGTTGACTGCTCTTGCCGAGAGATGGCACTCAAGGGTACCAATTGTAGGGCCCAGATTTGTTAACTACTTTAACAAAGATATTGCAACCACATACCATGCATACAGAAAATAGAGAATGACACAATGATATACCCTGGGGAAAACCTTTCGGTAAAAAACCCCAGCACTCCAAAACCTGCACAATGTATTGATCAAAAACTATTACAGTTACAATACACTTGCAATGCAAGTTCTTTCAGAAGATTTCAAAAAACCCTTGAAGACAAATTCTATGCGAGTGTATTGTTGGAACGGTTTATGCTGCCGTGATTTGTCTTCAAGGGTTTTTTGAAATCTTCTGAAAGAACTTGCATTGCAAGTGTATTGTAACTGTAATAGTTTTTGATCAATACATTGTG
>MU223398.1:1160391-1171382 GCA_018584345.1 Thuja plicata
ATTAGGAGGTGGGTTAGAGAAGAATTTAGGATTAGGATTAGATTAGCATGGGTGAATGGGGTGAGAAGGGTTAGAACCCAGGGTAGAAGTGGTTGAGATGGGTTAGGTTGGGGTTTAAGGGAATATTGATAAATGAAATAAACTTATTTAATTCATTTAGAAATATAGGGATTAATTATTTAAACAATGAAATTGCTTTTTAATAATTAGAGGACTATAGCCATTTTAATTAAATTAAATAGGCTAGGGGAATGGGTTGATTGCAAGTGAGTATTTGATATAGGGATTTATTTAATTCCTTTATAATTAAATACTATAGCCATGTTTGATTTTGATTTGATCTGATTGGTCAAAATTGATTTGAATTGTATGGCTATAATAGATAATATAAATCAGTGATAAAAATCACCTAGGACATTAAATTGATTAAAAGAATTATGACAAGCGGTAACAGGGTCGTTTGGACATAAATTGAGGGTATGATCACACTTAGGGCAAATAGGGTCCATAGTTGCGACAGACCAAATTCAGGTGGTTACACTCACTTCTTCAATAGTTTCACCTTTTTTAGGAGACCAGGGATAAGACTTCCTTATAGTGAACATGTTCACAGCAAGACTTTCTTGTTCAGGACCTGATTGTTCATCTCTCTCACCCATTCGATCAGCTAGGGCTTGGGCTACCACAAGTTGGTATGAAGAGTGAGGCATGTTGCAAGAAGCACACCATGGAGTGTTCTCTACATAATTTTTTCTATTCCTTTTTAGGGGATCAGGGGTTTCTTTGGCCTTTTGGTTTTCTTGGTTTTCAGGGATTGGCCTGCCATATTTCCAATTGGCTATGCATGTCATGTCCTTCAGATTAAGTTTTTCATCATACCTTTGATACTGGTACTTATTGTCATGATAGACTTTATCATTTTTATCCATCTTAGCAGTAAGATCCTTTACTGCGGTCGCTAATTTATCATCCCTATCATCCTCCTTAATAGGTTTTCTTTACTGTCCTTTCTCTTTCCAGAGTTTTCCATTCTCTCTTTTCCCCATTTTTCCTGAGGCTTGCCTATTGCTTTCAATGACTATTGTTGTTTTATAGGCCTCTCTCAAGGTACTTGGATTCTTATCTCTAAGAAGATAGGAAATCTTTCCAACAATAAAATTAAAATAGGTGGTTAGACATACTTGTTCATCTAACCTCAGCACTTGGAACAATTTTTTCGTGGCCTTTCCTATTGTTAAATTTTGGCATGCTCTCATTAGGGAATTTTTTGATGTTAAATTCATTCAACATATAACCAGAGTTAACATGCTCTCTATATTATTCCCTAAAATATTTAACAAATTCTTTCCAAGATGCTACGCTATCATTAGGCAAATTTATAAGCCAATCCCTTGCATCTTCAGTCAAAGACTGAACAAAAAGCTTCATAATAACATCTTCATGTTCTATTTCAAAATTAGTAATCTTATCTGTGAAAGATTTTAAATGTTCTTCACATGTTATGACATTATTTTCTTTGAACTTAGGGATTTGATCTCTTACCTCATTAGGAATCATGTTGGGATGACCAGGGATACCATCAAAGAAAAGAGGTTTATATCTGTCCAGTTGAACAGGTCTTCTTTAGAAGCTTTCCAAAGCATTGTTTCCACTTGGTCCTGTTGCACCTCCTTGATTTTGGGTGTTGCCCGAAAGAAAAGAAAAGGATGGAGATCCTGATGATAACTGAAGTCACACCGATGGAACAGTCAGTTATCACCGATGACTAACTGAAGTGTTGACCGACAGAACAAAGAGTTCAGAAAATGACAAAATGCTTAGCTGTCAAGAAGCTAAAGATAGAATTAATGGATACTTATGAATATTTTAATCATCCAGATAAAGCCAGAGATAAGTAATTGATTTAAAGTTGATTTGTCCAGTTGGCAAGAAGATCTCTTTCATATAAATTAGGAGTTTGCTTTTAAATCTATTGGCGAGAATTGTGGAACACGCCAAGAATCAAGAAAGCCAAGAAAAGGGGATGTCTATATAGAGACAAACCGAATTCATTACGAAGGGGGATTGTGGGGTGAACAAGAGAATAGAGAAAATATGCTAAAGAGAATCTGAAGGAGAAAAAAGTCTTCATTCAGTCTTGATCAACAAGCTGATGAAAGAGCTAGATTATGTAGACACCAATGAATAGTGAGACAAGCATCACAGAGCAGAATAGTGTGGAGTAAAGGTATAAGTGATTATATTGATCAATGAGGTAATGGACTTACAATAGATCTAAAAATTTGCAATTGAGTTGTATGTATGAACATATCATTAGTGTTTTAGTTTAACCATTGAAGCATAAAGCCTCTTAACCGAGTAGGACTTAAAAGTCTTTTACAATTGAGATACATTCCAAGGAATATCAAAAAGTTTGATGACAAAAGTAGCATTTGATATGCCCGATACCTATTGATAGGCCAAGTGAGTGTTTGATCAAGGATGGTAGCATTAGATAATGATACTAGTTGACAAACTATTTCTAAATCCTCTAACAAGGTCACACCTAATAGTGTGTTTCTAACCTTTAACAGGGTTAGCTCTTAACAGGGTTCACTTTGAAAGAGTAAAAATTTTGGGTACCGGTTCCAGTGGTTTTTCCCTTAAGAGGGTTTCCACATTAAAAATCTATGTGTTATGTGTTTATGGTTTATTACTTTACTGTTTTACATTTCACATATGCATTTCTGGATTGATCGGTATACTTTGCATATTTACTGTGTTTCGGTAAATAGTTAACTTCTTATCGGTAATTATACAGAAGAGAGATTAACAAAGCATTCTGACAAGTAAAAAATTGATAAAAGTATTTCAAGGCATTCATCTTGTAGGATAAAAGTATCTAGAGACATAATTTATGGTTATAAGTTTTAAGAGTTGATTTAAGGATTAAAATTTGAGGCCACTGATTCACCATCCCCCCTCTCAATTATTACTAACAATTGGTATCAGAGATTGTGTACTTAGAAGGAAGGTTTCAAGACCTAAGTTAAAGATCACAAGATGAACAGATGAGATGTGCCCAAGTTGAACAAAGATAATTCTACCTCATGGCAGAGCAGAATAAGACTCCACTTATCAGGTATCGGTAATGATGTTACTCAATACTTAGATGTTGAATATGTGTTTCCCACAGGAGCACCAAGAGTTGAACAATTGAGAGAGAAGCATGAGCACAACTACATGATTATAGAACTTGCTTCCTCACTCTCCGATGCTGAATTTGAAGATGTCAAAACTAACAAGACTGCAAAGCAGATGTGGGACAAATTGATGCTTGTACATAGTGGTGACAAAAATGTTTTGAGAGCCAAGGCAAAAATCCTTAGAGGAAAGTTTGATGATCTCAAAATGAAAGAAGGTAAAAACATCACTCAGTACAACACAAGAATCAAAGAGGTAGTCAATGCTATCGGAGGAGTTGGAGGTGTACTAGAAGAAGATATAGTGGTAAGTAAAATACTAAGAACCTTACTGCCTACTTATGATATTAGAGTATCTACCATTCAAGAAATGAGAGTAGTAGGAAATAGCAATGTTACTCTAGACATTTTGATTGGAAGACTAATTTCATTTGACATGAATAACTTTGATAATAGTGTCTTACCAAACATAGAGTTTGCATTCAAATATTCTATGAGAATAAGTAAATCAAGTCATAAAAACACTATGAGAAAAGATAGTGATAGTGAAAGTGAAGAAGATGTGTTGGAAATAAAATAATGGGAAAGAAAGATACTGAGAGGGGGGGGGGGTGAATCAGATGTTCAAATATAAACACTTAAAACAAACTGATAACACATTCATACATAAATGAATCTAATGTAGTCTCAAATATCATCCACACCATGAAATAAGTAACACATAACACAATAATTTGGTAACCCAGAAACCCAAATAGGTAAAATAGGGGTGGGGATGACACCCACAAAAGTCTCCACTACTGCAGTAATAAAGTGTACCTATTAAGGTTACAATGTTTGATTACAAAATGTAATCTACCTTGTTAAAGGTCTGCTATGTTAGAAGCTTTAGATCATTACAATCTACCTTGTTAAAGGATTTAAACTTACAATGAAGTAAGCATTCTGTTAAGAGATAAATAAAGGCCTGCTAAAACCACTCTGTTAAGAGATTTTCACTTGATACAATGATTAGAAAGTCTCAAGTATTGATCCTTCGATATGCACTATGATGTTGATGATAGATCTCCTCTTTTCAGTATCTCTTCTGATCTTATAATCTGATATACCTTTACTCTACTATTCACTGTGTTATGCTCTACTTGATCTCTACTTCTAAACAAAATAACCCTATGTGCATTTCACATCAAAATGCAGTCACTTCAACAATTACTCTTCTGCCTCTTGCATATACATACAAAATAGGGTTTCAAAGCAATCTAATATATCTATACATATCTGACAGTGAGATCTATATCAACGATCAAGATCTAATATCCATGCCTTGATGGTTAAAAAATTAATGCTTACAATGAGTCATGCATAGGATAAAACAATTAAATGCATAATTAACTCCGTATGAGAATATTAAATGCGTGCAATGTCATCCCAAAAAGCTTATACAAGTCAGCCAGATCACTTATCCTTTAAGTTTGTATAATTCTTGACAAGTATACAAAAAACTATTCTGCTTGGCACTTGACTATTTGTCACTTGACACTTAACATCTCTGTCTCTACTCAGCTCGGCAATGTAACTTGGCTTGGCAATGTAACTAGGCATACTGAAAATTGCTTGACAATGTTGCTCGACCTTGCATAGTTTTAGCTCGGCCATAGTGATAGCCAACTAAAACTGCCTAATGAAATGACTAAGTGTGGGGCACTAATCATCAACAGAATGTAGAGATTAACAATCTGCCCCTTTGATATTAGTTGCAAAAAAACTTATCATTACTTCTGTATATTTCATCAAAATATTGCCTAAGTATGCTAAGTACTCCCCCTAGGAATATACTTATATAAAAAATTTACAATGACTTCAAAAATTATATACAACTGTACCTTTGTTGTACTGATGTATCCTTTCATATCTCCTTACCAGCTTTTGTACTAGCTACCTCCTTCAGTAGTACTAACTTCCCCCTTGTTTTTGTCACTGATTGCTGGTGGGGTTAAGTTATACTTATCCAAAAACTACTTATGAAGCTGCAGGGTGGATTCAAATGTTGTATCCCACCTGTCCTTTGCAACCTTCATAACTTCTAGTTTCATTTCTAGCTCGACAGCTAGACGCACTAAACTCTCTACAATCAATAGATTTGCACTGCTCTGTGATAAATCCTTTGCTTTTGAGAGTTCCTTCTGTATTACCTCCAAGTGAGGCAATAAGATTGTCTGAATAGTTATCAACTTGGCCCTTATGCGACCATCTTCAGCCATAAGCTCAGCTATTCTCCTTTGTGCATTTATCAACTTATTAAAATGTAATGAACTGGAGGTAGTATCTTTACCTAAAGTATTACCAGTTGATCTCAAATATAACTGTAGCTTCTCAACAAGCTATAAATTATCCTTTGTGAAAAATTCAACATAACATAATTTCCTATACAAAGAATAAATATTGGCTGTAACATTCTCTAAGGTTTCAACAAGAACAAAAAGTTCAACCTCTTTTGTCGCTATCTCTTCTGAGATCTTCTCTAGAACTTTGATCTCAAATATTCTCCAGGACCATTGTAGAAGCTTCTCATTATTGTCTATGTCCTCATCTATTGCTATTTGTACAATGGTGATGAGTTGATCTATGATTGGAGCTTGAGGTGTTTCATCCTCTAAGTCAAAAGCTTTTGTAAAATGTCTTTGATGTCATGCAATACATGCTTTTGCTTTTGTTCTATCTTCATCTCTTCATGTCTTTTCTTCCTTTTAAGAAACTCTTGAAGAGTCCCAATTTGCTCAAAATATAACTCATTGGGATCCCATTGTGGAATCAAAATGACTTCATCTAATGTTACATCTAAAAATTGTGACTTCTTCTTCAAGATCTTCTTCTTCTTCATTTCTGGAGAATTTATGCTCGGCAGCATAATGTCTTTCCCTTTGACAGTTTCTGTATCTAATGCCTCCTTCAATTCTATCAATATAGTCTGTGGATTTAGCATACCACTAGTTTTAGGACTTGTGGGAGTGGATGATGTAGAGTGTGGTAACTCAACCAACACTTGTGCATCCTCTTCTTCTTTAGGCTTATCAACAACATTTGTTGTTGCAATTCCATTATCTAGAACTGTCTTCACAACCTCTAAAATAGGTGGATCATGTGAAGTTACCTCTTATTCTGTTGTTTATTGTTGTTCTTCACCTTTTTGATCACTAACAACTTCAATTATTTCCTCAGATGTTGTGGTCTTCCCTTCTTCTATATCAGTTGCCTTAATAGGTGAATCAATGTCTTTTCCATTCGACATCTGTTGTTCCTCGACATTCAAATTGCTTGGATCATCAACTATATAATCCAAAGGACTATCTGTAGTTAGATCAATAAAGTGTGTTGCATCTAATGCATCCTTGATCTTGTCCTGTTCAGTGGCAATTTGATCTTTGACTATTTGTGGTTCAGAGGTAGTCTTTTCTTCAACTTCTTGTCCCTTTGGCTTAGATGTCCCTTCACTAGATTTCTTGTCTTTTGGAAAAATCAGTCCAAAAAACTCTTTCCAGATCCTTGTACTCTATTGTAATACACCTTCAATTTCATTCTTCAAAATGGAATATCCTCTGATTTTGGGAACAAACTTGTTCTTGTATTCCTCAATAAATTTGGCTCGTTGTTTAGAGGTTAAGTTAGGAATTATTTTGGCTAATGTTCCTTCTCAGATCTGTCTCTCAGTGGCATGTGCAAATTCCCATTTGCTTGACAAAAATTCATATAGTTCATCAGGCACATGATTTTCTATCTCTATAGGATTCAATTTAAAGGTGCTCATCATGTCCAAGAGTGCTTCTTGAACTTTGTGCCTATCTGCTATTTTCAATTTGTCATATTTGATGAACTTAAATGTTGCTAACCCTGCTAAATTTCTTAACGTATCACATACCTCATCAATGCTTGCTGGTTTCTTAAACTGAGCTATAGGTATGTTTCTGGGTTCATTTGTTTCTTTCTTGTCCTCATCACTATCTATTTGCAAGTTTAATTTCCTTCTTGGTCTCTTTGCTGGCTTACTCGGCTCAGCCTTAGGAGCAACCTTTGCTTCCTTACCAGAAGTACTTTCTGCAACTTTTCTCTTGCCATATACTTTTGTTTGTACTTCTATTGGGGAAGTAATAGTAGATGCTCTTGTCCTTGGATGATTAGTTACAAGAGGTGCAACCTTAGGTTTTTCTCAGCTAGGCTTGATTACAATAACAATTGATGGCTTCTTGCCCTTAGTCTTCCATATAATTTCTTCTGATGCACTGACTTCCTCCTCAGTAGAAATATCCTCACCTTATGCAGTGGACAAACCTAGAGGTGCATCCTTAGGTTCTTCATCACTACCCAAGCCAACCATTTTCTGCAGATTTTTCACTATCTTCTTTCTTTTCTACTCCATAGTTCCTTCATTCAAACTTCTAGAGATCTTAGCCTTAGCTTCATCATAGTTTCCAAATCTCTCTGCTGTGGTGTCAATTTCCTCAGCTAAGAGTGCAATGATGGTGACTGATGCTTCATCAAAATTAATCTCATATGGAAATGGCTCCAAACATGTTAGTCTAGGAGTTACTGCTTTGATATAAGTGTTATCTATGTCAACTAGAAAAAATATTTCCTCAGAGTGTTTCTCCACTAGTGACTTAGGAATCCTAGTCCTTAATCTCATTCTCTTCTTGAATTCTACAAAATAGCTACCCATAATGCTATTGAAATTTCTCCCTAGTTTCTTTATACATTCACTAATCTAAACTATAATGGGCCTATCCTTTTTCCAAACAATATTTCCTAGAGTAGGAAATGTATCCTAAATGTAGAAGAATATACAAACTAGTAAAGAACCAAACTTACATGACAAGCTCTTAGCCTTTCTGATTGATGCAAGGTTCTCGGCTAACTGTGTCTATTGTAGCTCAGCAAGATCATATGTGTTATTCTTCTTCACAATTTTCTATGGCTGATCAACTGCTGTACAGGGAACACTGTCCAATTTGCTGGACTAATAGAACTTGTGTGCAATTACCCTTACTCCAAAATCAAGTTCTAGATCAGTAATCATAGAGATAGTCATACCTCTGTTAATCCATACTGCTCCAGTGTTCAATGTAATTTCCTCTTTGTTGTTATCCCTCGTGGTTCACTTTCCATTAACTATAGGATATCTAGTCACTTGATGAATCATACTCTTGGTGATCTTGACTGGTCCATTGTCTAGCCACATGCTCATGTCATGAACTCAGCTAAGGATAAATTTTATCCATTCATCTTTAAAACCTTAGGGAAAATCTAGGGTACGAGTTAAACCTTTTTTGGCTAAGTGTTTGAATTCTTCCTTCAGAACTCTGTTATCACACAATTTAGTCTAAGATTTCCTCAATTCATTATCTCCTACTTCTCCAATTTTAACCATATAGCATGATTGAACATCATGAATCATAAGTACCTTGGGAGGAATGGATGAGAGGGCTCCCATCAAATCACTCTATATCACACTTTCCAAAATGGCTCAAAAGTTGAGAGGTTCACATTCATCACTTTGAATCAACTGAATTTGCTCTTGTTTTGCCTCCATGTTCTTGGCTAGTGTGGAAGAACTTGCAGCTATAACTCTAAAATTTAGGGTTTGAGGGATGGAAAATAGAATACCTTGGCAAGTGATGCTTTGCACTTTTCTCTGTTCACTTCAAGATTTATGTCGGTACATTGATTAAATCTTCATTCCTAGCCCTGTTAAGATCAATTCTGTAAATCGCTTCAGTCACTCTATAAATAGTAAAATCACAAGGTAAAAATGAAGTGTCGACTGTTCATATTTTATAAGCTTCAAAAAGGGTAAGGGTAGGTGAGCATTGTATGTTTTTCCCATTGAGTTAATGTAGGCCAGCTATCCTCAACTTTAACACAACTTACATCGCACTCGGCTCACTACACTCGGCACTCACTAAAGAACTCAGCTTTAGTGTCCATGAATAGTACTCGACAACTATCAGTGCAATTTTGTCATCTCAGCATTTTGTCTTCAAGTATGTCTTGGTGCATCTTAACATATGCAAATGTGGACTTTTTGTACATTACATGTTAGGAACTGATGTAAGATAAGATTTTTTAAATACAGTTCCTTACATACCTCTTTCTCTTAGTTGGAGATGATGTGATCACCTGATCCATTGGATTGGGTGACCTCGGCTTCATTAGCTTCACTGCTGCATGGTTCAGACTTCTTAACCCATGTCTTATTCATTTTTTCCCTAATTTTCTCAACAGTAGGAGCTGGTACTCTAGTCTTGCAATCTATCCTTGTATGTCTAATTTTTAGACAACTGTGACAAACTAGGCTTCCATTCATCTAACTTTTAGATTTACCTCTGAAATGTGTCCTTATGCAATTTTCTGGAACATGTCCATACTCACCACAATAATGACAACTATGCCATGTGTTGTAATCCCAATTGTGAGTATTGCCTTTTCTTGGTGATTTCTCTTGTACCTTTGATGTCCATTTCTTTTTACCTTTAGATCTGCAATCTTGTGCTCTATGACCAAATTTGTGACAATTATAGAAATTACCATTGAGTCTAGGTGTTTTTCTTGCCTTTGCCTTACACTCACATGCTTGGTGTCCAAACTTATTACAGTTAAAGCAATAACCATTAAATTTAATTTTAGGATTGGACTTACCATTCTTGCTTCGGCATATGTTTGTTGTATGACCTAGTTTTCCATAGTGGTGACAAATAGGTTTCTTGTTTCTCGGCTTTGCATTCTTTCTTTCACCTATCTTAGATGATTCTCCATCTTCAATGGTTGTATGTTGTTCAGTGTGACCTAATCTAGAAGAATCTTTACGTCTTCTTGATGCTTCCACCAGTTGTTCAAACTAGCTCATAACTGCACTTGGATCATTCACTCTATTATTTATTTCTTTCTTAGATCTCAATTCATCTTTCAATTGACTATTCTCAGATCTAAGATTAACAATCTCCAAGTCTTTCCTGCCGATCTCCTGATTCACAAGTAGTAGTTTATTTTCCATGTCCACTTGATTAACTATCATGGTTTGTACATCATGTGTTCTTTCATCAAGTCTAGTAGTCAGCATTCTCTTGTCTTCTTCTGCCATAGCCTTGTCATCTTCGGCTTTCTTTTTATGTTCAATAACTTCACACATTCTTATTGATTGGGCTTCTTGTTCTTTCTTCAAATTTTTGACTTCTTCACATAGTGCACTATTCTTTTCTAGTAGATTTGATATTGCTACATCGCTCTCAGTAGAATCTCCATTCTGAAATAGATTTATAGTGTCATTCATTTGTTTGGCCAAATCTTTCCTTGCAGCCAAGGACTTGTTTAATTCTTGTCTTGCAGACTCAAGCTGTTGGAGTGCTAGCTGAACATCAATCTTTTGATTCTCAATGACTTTACCCATCTTGTAGATCTCCATTTCAAGATCTGTATTCTCAAGCTGATTATAACCTTTTTATAGAACTCTAGCTCTGATACCAATTGTTGGAAATACAATAATGGGAAAGAAAAATACTGAGAGGGGGGGTGAATCAGATCTTCAAATATAAACACTTAAAAAAAATGATAACACATTCATACATAAATGAATCTAATGTAGTCTCAGATAGCATCCACACCATGAAATAAGTAACACATAACACAATAATTTGGTAACCCAGAAACCCAAATAGGTAAAACTGGGGTGGGGATGACACCCACAAAAGTCTCCACTACTGCAGTAATAAAGTGTACCTGTTAAGGTTACAATGTTTGATTACAAAATTTAATCTACCC
>MU223398.1:1178477-1189419 GCA_018584345.1 Thuja plicata
GGGGGGGGGTGAATCAATTATCAATCAATTTATTTCTTTTCTCTTTCTTAAATGTAATTTGATGTAAAGTAAATGCACATTCAGATAACACAATAGAGTACTCAACACTTTTGATTACGGGGAAACCAAATAGGTAAAAACCCCAGTGGGAATTAGAACCCACAAATAACTGCACTAGTTTATAATGATCCCTGTTAGAAGATCTTACAACCCTATTAGGAGTTGATCTTTACAATGCAATAAGTACAAAGACCTAGTTAAAGGTCAGACCCTATTAGGAATATTTTACAGATAGCCCTATTAAGGGTGAGGATTCACTGTCCAATAGCTCACTGCTAAGATGGTGAAGGCTACAACCTTCAGTACAACAAATATACACTATATCTGGTAAATGGACTATTTGAGTAGACCTGCTGTCTTGATCAGTTCTAATGAATTGCAATCAACTTTTGTTTCTTCACATAGATCTTCAACTTAGTCTTTCTGACTTTCTGCTCTTCTCTGTCTTTTATTTTTCACTACATTTTTCACTCTTAACAAACATAATAGAGCTGTTATATGTATCTTCACCAAGGATAAGGTCATGATGGTATCTTGAAACACTTCATCAATTTCCTAGTTGGCTCAACTAAGCACAAAATACAAATTAGGACCGTGCAACTCAAGCTGAATAGATGCGACGCTTCACAAATTCAGCTTCACCAAATTAACTCTAACATCCATATTCAGTTGAAACACATTTAGCACCTTTGGATAATTATCTTTAACTCATAACTAAACATTAATACAAACATGCATATCCTGAATATAGGCACAAATCAAGAGACACTGTATTTACGTCGGCTCTTAACAGATAAACTCCAGAAACTGTAACTGCCATAACTGATTAATTATAAGTCAACTGTAACTATATATCTGACTCAGCGTGAATGAACATAGCATCTAGAACATGTATACACCATGGAAATAAATAGACATAGTACCAAAACATCTGTACTGATAATTGCATACAAGATACCTGCTGTATATTATATATTGTTATCAATGATAAACATATAATAAATTATTTGCACAGAAGCAAATCTCCAACAGATGCCACTTATTTGATTGTAACAAACAAAAACATATGGTTGTGGCACAAAATATTGTATCATGTGAACTTTGACAATATGATAAAGATTAGCAAAAAGGGAAATGACAGAGGCTTACTAATAATGACCAATTAGCCCGATAACATCATGTGTAAGAATTTTCAAAATGGTAAAATGACAAAGTCTAGTTTCAAAAGAAAAACCCATACATCTGATGCAATTCTAGAATTAGTCCATACTGATTTACGTGGACCTATGAGGACAAAGAGTTATTATGGGGATAGATATTTTATTCCCTTTGTTGATGATTACTCTAGAATGATGACAGTCATGTTTCTAAAAGATAAATCAGAAGCATTTAAGATGTTCAAATGGTATAAGGAAATGGTTGAGAAAAAAAGTGGTAAAGAATTAAAATTCTTAAGGTCAGATAGAGGAGGAGAATTTATTTTAGATGAATTCAATAAATTTTGTAACAAGCATGGAATTAGAAGATAGGTCTCTGTGCTGAGAACACCACAGCAAAATGGAATTGTTGAAAGAAAGAACAAATCCATAGTTGATTGTGCAAGGACACTGATGATAAAGAAAGGCATCACCCAAATATTCTGGAGAGAAGCTATCAGTACTACTGTTTACACATTGAACAAAGTACAATTGAAGAAAGACACCAAAAAGACACCTTATGAGCTATGGTATGGATACACACCCAATGTAAGTTATTTCAACATTTTTGGCAATCAGTGTTATATCTTAAAAGATGAAAAGATTATAAATGTCTAAATAAATCCTCTAATAAATGTCTAAATAAATCCTCTAATAAAATTATTGAAAGTGCAAATGTAAAGATAGATGAATTTGCAAAGAAGAATGAAAAGGAAAGAACTAAAGAACTAGAGGAATACAATAGGTTTTCTTACAATGAGGAACCTGACACTCTACCCGACCAACAATGTAGAGCTCTTGAGCAACAGATCATTGCACCTAAGCATCAGCTTGCAAATACCGATGATCAAAATATTGCTCAAGATGATGCACAAAGTGATGGAGAACAAAATGAAGAACAAAATGATGATCAAGCTGATAGACAAAGAGCCAAACCTATACTGGCAAGATATGTCAGAAGGAACCATCCACTGAACTAGATCATTGGAGACAAGAAAGCTGGTATGAGAACCAGAAGTAAGTCTCTAAATACAAAATGTCTTATTTGTGATTATGATCCCAAATCTGTCAATTCTGCACTAGATAATGATGAATGGATAAGTGCTATGAATGAAGAGATTGAGTAGATAGAGAAAAAAAATACATGGATACTTGTACTAAGACCATATGACAAGAATGTAATCGGTAAAAAATGGATATTCAGGAATAAAATGAATGAGAATGGAGAACTCACCAGAAATAAAGCAAGACTAATATGCAAGGGGTATGCACCAGAAAAAGGAATTGACTATGGAGAGAACTTTTCACTTGTTGCTAGGCTAGGAGTAAGAATATTACTTTCTCATGCTGCATTTAAAGGTTTCAAGGTATATCAAATGGACATTAAGTGTGCATTCCTAAATGGAATACTTGAATAAGAGGTACACATTGAAAAAACAGAAGGTTTTGTTGATCCAGATAAGAGTGACATGGTATGTAAACTACACAAAGCCCTGTATGGATTGAAACAAGCACCCTGAGCCTGGTATGAAAAAATTCATTCCTATCTAATAAGCATTGGATTTGTAAGGACCAGTGAAAACAATAATCTTTATTTGAAGGAAGACAATGATGCTAAAATTTTGATTGCTGAAATATTTGTTGATGACATCACATTTGGAGGAAATGATATGCTATGCAAATCATTTGCTAATGAAATGAGAAAAGAGTTTGAGATGTCTATGTTTGGAGAGATCAAGTTCTTTCTTGGTCTGCAAATCATGCAACAAGATGAAGGTATTTTCATTACACAATCCAAGTACATCAAAGAAGTACTGAAAAATATTCAAGATGGAAGAATCCAAAATGGTTAGAACACCGATGGAAACTGGATGTAAGCTGAAAAAGGAATACAAGTCATCATAGGTAAATCAAACTTTGTATAGATCAATGATTGGAAAACTCATCTATGTTGTACATATTAGATCAGATATTGCACATGCAATAGGAATAGTTGCTATATTTTTTGCTAATCCAAGAGAATCACATATGACTACTATGAAAAGAATCCTAAGATATCTGAAGAATACTGAGGAATATGGCTTATGGTATAGAAGAGAAGGAAAATTTGAACGTAAGGTTTTTACCGACGCTGATTGGGCTGAAAATATTGATGACTGGAAGAGAACAACTAGAGGAGAATTCTTTATGGGTGACAGAATTGTCACATGGATTAGCAAGAAGTAAGGATGCATCTCTCAATCTACTGTAGAGGTAGAGTATGTTGCTACTCCTGCAAACTGCTCAAATATATCATGGATCAAAAAGTTACTGGAAGGTATGCATATGAAAATTTTAGAACCAATAATTATCTATTATGATAATACAAGTGCAATAAACATTTCCAAGAATCCATTCATGCATGCTAAAACAAAGCGTATTTCCATCAAGTATCATTATTTGAGAGAAAAAGTTCAGGTAAATGAAGTAATACTTGAGTATGTGCAATTAAAGGTACAATTGGCCGATATCTTCACCAAGCCACTGCCCAAGGATGCATTTGAATACTTGAGAAAGAGATTAGGGGTCAGACCCTTGTCTACTGATCAGTAAGCTGACTAGAAGGCTGCATCATCTTGCATATTATCAGAATATCATTCATGTTGATGCAGACAGAGAGATGGAATTCAATGATACATCTATACACAACAAGGTATTTATCTACTCCAAGCACCAGAGATATTACTGATGGAATGGGAAATTCAAGGAATATATTATGGATATAAAGGATCCATTTGACATTACTGTCAAATACTTGTTTTGCAAAATCTATGTTTGCAAAATTTTTTGTTTGGCATTGTTGTCAAAGGGAGAGATTTTATCCCTTATCATCTTAGGAAGAGATTATATCCATCGAAGTATCCAAAGGGAGAGATGTAAAAAGAAAGGGAGAGTACACACAAAGGAAGAGAATAGCTAACAAGAGACATCACAAGAAATGAGAACAGTCAAAGGGAGAGATTTTGACACAGAAGGAGAACACATCACATCAAAGAAAGAAATATTCTACATCTATCTAGTGAAGGGATTAAAGACAGACAAAAATGTGCAAGAATAAAATAAAATCTATTTGAGCTTACCAAAAGTTAGATATTTGAATTAGTTACATTAGAATAGCTTGATGAAACTGTATATTTCATATTGTATTAGTAATAGTATAGTATGATAATGTAGTATGTTTCCATCAATGCCAAAGGGAGAGATTGATGACATATAAATGATTAAATATTTGAAGATATTATACACCGATGGAGTGCACACTGACGGTCATAGTAAAAGAGCAGAGTCACAATGTTACCTGATGAGCTAATGCACATCATTATTGACGAGTAGAGTTACAGTGTTGACCAACGAGCAAAACACAGAGTAACCTGACAGAAATATTTTTAGTGTTGTCCAACAAAAAAGACAAGGATGGAGATCCCAATGACAACTGAATTCATACTGATAGAACAGTCAGTTATCACCGATGACTAATTGAAGTGTTGATCGACATAACAAAGAGTTTAGAAAATGACAAAAAGCTTAGCTGTCAAGAAGTTAAAGATAGAATTAACAGATACTTATCATTATTTTAATAATCAAGATAAAGCCAGAGATAAGTAATTTATTTAAATTTGATTTGTCTAGTTGGCAAGAAGATCTCTTTGAGATAAATCAGGAGTTTGCATTAAATTTATTTGTGAGAATTATGTAACACACCAAGAATCAAGAAAGCCAAGAAAAGGGGAAATCATATCTATATAGAGACAAACCCAATTTATTACTAACGGGGATTGTGGGGTGAACAAGAGAATAAAGGAAAGATGCTAAAGATAATCTGATGGAGAAAAAAGTCTTCATTCAATCTTGATCAACAGGTTGATGAAAGAGCTAGATTCTGCAGAGACCGATGAACAGTGAGACAAGCATCATAGAGTAGAAAAGTGTGTAGCAAAGGTAGAAGTGATTATATTGATCAGAGAGGTAATGGAATTACAATAGATTTGAAAATTTTCAATTGAGTTATATGTATGAACAGATCATTAGTGTTTCAGTTTAACCATTGAAGCATAAAGCCTCTTAACCAAGTAGGAATTAAAAGTCTTTTACAATTGAGATACATCCCAAGGAGTATCAAAAAGTTTGATGACAAAAGTAGCATTGGATATGCCCGATACCTATTGACAGGCCAAGTGAGTATTTGATCAAGGATGGTAGCATTAGATGCCAGATACTAGTTGACAAACTATTTCTAAATCCTCTAACAAGGCTACACCTAATAGTGTGTTTCTAACCTTTAACAAGGTTGGCTCTTAACAGGGCTCACTTAAGAAGAGTGAAAATTTGGGGTACCGGTCCCAGTGGTTTTTCCCTTAATAGGGTTTCCACGTTAAAAATCCATGTGTTATGTTTTTATGGTTTATTAATTTACTATTTTACATTTCACATATGCATTTATGGGTTGATCGGTATACTCTGCATATTTACTATGTTTTGGTAAATAGTTAACTGCTTATCGGAAATCATACATAAGAGAGATTAACAAAGCATTTCGACAAGTATAAAATTGATAAAAGTATTTCAAGGAATTAATTTTGTAGGATTGAAGATAACTAAAGACATAATCTATGGTTATAAGTTTTAAGAGTTGATTTAAGGATTAAAATTTGAGGCCATTGATTCACTCCCCCTCTGAGTTATTAATAACAATTGGTATTAGAGCTTGTGTTCTTAGAAGGAAGGTTTCAAGACCTAAGCTAAAGATCACAAGATGAACAAATGAGATGTGCCCAAGTTGAACAAAGATAATTTTTCTTCATGGCAGAGTAGAATAAGATTCCACTTATCAAGTATTGGTAATGATGTTACTCAATACTTAGATGCTGACTATGTGTTGCCCACAGGAGCACCAACAATTGAACAATTGAGAGAGAAGCACGAGCACAACTGCATGATGATAGAACTTGCTTCCTCATTCTATGATGCTAAATTTGAAGATGTCAAAACCTGTAAGACTACAAAGCAGATGTGGGACAAATTGATGCTTGTACATAGTGGTGACAAAAATGTTTTGAGAGCCAAGGCAGAAAACCTTAGAGGAAAGTTTGATGATCTAAAAATGAAATAAGTAAAAAACATCACTCAGTACAACACAAGAATCAAAGAGGTAGTCAATTCTATCTGAGGAGTTGGAGGTGTACTAGAAGAAGATACAGTGGTAATTAAAATTCTAAGAACCTTACTATCTACTTATGCTATTAGAGTATCTGCCATTCAAGAAATGAGAGCAGTAGCAAATAGCAATGTTACTCTAGAAAGTTTGATTGGAAGACTGATTTCATTTGAGATGAATAACTTTGATAATAGTGTCTTACCAAACATAGAGCTTGCATTTAAATATTCTATGAGAATAATTAAATCAAGTCATAAAAACACTATGAGAAAAGATAGTGATAGTGAAAGTGAAGAAGATGATCTTGATGAAATTGAATCACTTATGGATAGAAGAATGTAGAGAGGCAAAGGTAAATACAAAGGTAAATTACCACTTGTTTGTTTTAATTACAAAGAGATTGGACACTTTGCTGCAAGATGTCCTAATAGAAGAAAATATGACATTAGTAATGACAAAACATTTGAAAATAAGTCTGACATAGGTGATTATAGAAGCTACCGACAATCAGAAAGAAGAGATTCTTGAGACTACAAGGACAAAGGAAAGAAGGCCAGTTACCTAGAAAAATGCAAAGATGATGATATTGACATCGAATCTTATGAAGACATCGAGATGGTGTTTGTGGCAGTAAAGGATGATTCAGATGATGATGAAGAAAGTTATGTAGAAACTGCACTCATATCTAAGGTTAGTAAAAATGTTGTCTGGATCATAGATAGTGGCTGCACTCACCATATGACTGGTGATAAGCAAAATTTTGAGACTTTTGAATACTATAAAGGTAGTTCAGTAAGAATGGGTAATGACACACCTTATCCATTTGAAGGTAGAGGAACTATAATGTTGAATAAACAGATAAAATGTGAAAATGCTTATTGGATAAATTGATTGAATTATAATCTATTGAGTGTTTCTCAGTTGAATAATTCAGGTCACAGAGTAGCATTTGAAAATAAGAAGGCAAAGATCTTCAATAAATCAGAAAATATGATTGGTACTTATGAGAAAACAAAAGGTAACTTATTCTATCTGAATGATAATAACACCACTTGTTTGATTGAAACAAAAGAAGACATATGGTTGTGGCACAAAAGATTGTGTCATGTGAACTTTGACAATATGATAAAGATTAGCAAAAAGAGAAATGACAGAGGCTTACCGATGATGACCAAGCCCGACAACATCATGTGTAAGAGTTGTCAAAAAGGTAAAATGACAAAGTCTAGTTTCAAAAGTAAAACCCATACATTTGATGTAATTCTAGAATTAATCCATACTGATTTATGTGGAACTATGAGGACAAAAATTTATTATGGAGATAGATATTTTATTCTCTTTGTTGATGATTACTCTAGAATTAAAATGCTTAAGGTTAGATAGGGGAGGGGAATCTATTTAAGATGAATTCACTAAATTTTGTAATGAGCATGGAATCAGAAGATAGGTCTCTCCACCGAGAACACCACAACAAAATGGAATTGCTGAAAGAAGGAACAAATCCATAGTTGATTGTGCAAGGACACTGATGATAGAGAAAGGCATCACCCAAATATTCTGGAGAGAAGCTGTCAGTACTACTATTTACACATTGAATAGAGTACAATTGAAGAAAGACACCAAAAAGACACCTTATGAGCTATGGTATGGATACACATCCAATGTAAGTTATTTCAAAAATTTTGGCAGTCAGTGTTGTAACATATAAAATAGAGGTCACGTTTGAAAATGTAAATATTTGTGTGAAGTGTGGGGAAGATAAGATGTTCCTTTTAACCTCAAATGCACAAATGAAAGATCCAAATTGATCAACCAAAAAGGATCAATGCACAAATGAATCAATCATTTGGAAATGAGAGCAAAGAGGAAAGATGTTAAATTCCCATTTTAGAAAGGAATGTATATGATAGTTCTAGGAATTGAAATGGATGAGATGAAGTACAAACCTTATAAAATGGTAGATCAAAGATTGTTGTTTTCTGAGATTTGTAGACTATTTCTGGAGATGCTGATAGTTTATGCCAAACCAGAACACAGAGATAGACAAAACCCAAAAATATTTTTCCGTTCTGATGTCGTCTTATGAAAAAGTTTGACCCTGTACCACTTTTGCCAACTCAATCTGCTCAACTCTAAAAGTGTCCCTGTTCGCACAGTCTGAAAGAAATCTGAAAAGGGTATCCAGATCTGGTCTCAGATCTATAGTCCCAAACCTATACCTACAAGAAAAAAAGAAAAAAATTTTGTGGGGGAGGGGTTTGCCTTGGTCAAACCCCAATTTTGGAAGTAACCTTATAATATAATTGAAATTGCAGAGATAAACAAAGTAAACACATAAATTCACCTTGCTTATATGGAAGCCCTTGTGGTGGATTCAAATTTGTGAATCCACAAGTATGTATGCATCAAATGGATCTAGAATGTAGAATGTATCATGTAGGATTTCTTCAATCAATCACTTGTAGATCTCCAACACCAAGTCTTGAAAGGGTTCTTGAATTTGGAAGAGGCTTGGAAGAAGGTGGATGGAGAGATCACAAAAAGGGCACTATGTAGCTTGAATCCTTCAATGGCCTCCAATGGATCTCCTTCATGAAAATGGATGCTTGAATGCTTGAGAATGGATGGATGCTTGCTTGAATTGCACTTGAAAATCCTTCTCAATTGTGTAATGATGCTTAGAGAAAATGAGAGGAGAAAGCTCCCTTTTATATGAAACTAGGGCACAATCTTCTAAGGAGGCCTATATAGGATAATTAAATCACCATTTAAGCTTCTACCCTAGGAGAGGACCTATATTAAATATAATTTAGGAATCAACCAATTCGGAACCCAAAACAGCCGACCCAGAAGCGAGAATAGACTTTTTGTGAAGACCAACATCCTGAAAACCAAAAGTTCTCAGGATTTGGACCCTGGGACAGGGTCAAGGTCAGCCCTGTCCTAGGACAAGGCTGAGGTCAACCCTTTCCTAGGGTAGGGAAAAGGTCAACCCTATCCTAGGAGGTCAACCCTATCCCCAGATCCCAGGATCACAGGTCAGAGACCCATAATGCAAAATTTAGGTCAGGAAATGGAGGTTAGAAAGGCAGGTCAGGGGGGAAGCCATGTCAAGATCAAGAACCCATTCAGAGGCACTTGTCATGACCCCAAACCACTCACTTGGAAGGATAAACCAATCTCCTATGGAAGTGCTTCCATTTTCTGACTATACATTTAACCCCCACTTTAGCAAGAGTATGAGTTCAACACAAACTCTTGGTAAAGGAGAATATACAAAAAAGACAATCTTATTGGAATCAAAAGGGATAAAGAAAACCTCAAGCCCTCAAGGGACTTAATTCTTTATCAAACCTAAGATCATGATAAGAGAGAAATCACTTAGTTAAGGAGAAAAAAGAGAGAGAGGAGTGGTTAACTTGCCCAGTAAGATCTGTGTATCTCACTGTGAACCACAAAAAGGATAGGATGGCCCATCAAGCAAGAACTTGATATTCACCCCCATAAAGTTGTGCACCTTCTGGCAGCTTTGTGCATGTATGTAGTGCATCTTCTGATGGCTTTTTATGAAGTACCCATGGATCCATATTCTTATATCACCATGGAATACATTTGTAAAATGCATATCTCTTCAGGATTTAGCAACTTATGTGCGTTACCCTCAGAGGATTTAGCATATTGAATTGTAATTAAATGTGTATCTCTTCAGGATTTAGAACTTATGTGTGTTACCCTTAGAGGATTTAGCATGTTGCAAAATAAAATGTTAGAACAAAAATGCATAATATAAAATGAGGGAGGCTATGTATATGCCCCCTCCTTAATATGGAAAAGTACATACTATTTTGACATGTTAAGGAAAGAAAAGAGCAAGGATAAAGCCTTCTTCAACATCAAGACAATATCCATAGACAACACCTAGTCCAAGCCAAGAAGGTCACAACTCCTATGAGGCCATGGAAGGGATGAATGCAAAGAGATATCATGCAAGAAGTGAAAAAGTAACCCTTGTGAGGGATATCACATGATTCAGTTTCCAAGGTGAGAGATTTATCAACCATGGAAACCCAATGTCAAACAATGAAATAAGTTATAATCAAGGACATATATCCTCAATGAAAACTAGAATTTTCATGTATGATTGGATATCACATAATAGATAAATATCGCTTAACCAAGGGAAAAGTGGATCCCGAAAAGACAAAAAAGAAGGAGATGGCATCCTTTCCCCCCAAGCGTGGGGACAAGGATGAAAGGGGACCTATTATATTGCTCAAAATACTATGCAAGACAAAGAGCCCCTAAATATCAGGCTAACATTGTTTACATAATATGGAGTTCCATAATAGGAACATAAATGTTATGTAGAGAAAATAGGATTGAAATAAAACTCATTGCCACATGTTAAATAAATAACTTTACTATCAATGAGCTGCCTAATCTTATAATGTAAAGCTTGACATTCATTAGTAGAGTGATCATGAAATCTATG
>MU223398.1:1192589-1214381 GCA_018584345.1 Thuja plicata
CTTAGCTTGCTTGAATTGCACTTGAAAATCCTTCTCAATTGTGTAATGATGCTTAGAGAAAATGAGAGGAGAAAGCTCCCTTTTATATGAAACTAGGGCACAATCTTCTAAGGATGCCTACATAGGATAATTAAATCACCATTTAAGCTTTTACCCCTAGGAGAGGACCTATATTAAATATAATTTAGGAATCAACTAATTCAGAACCCAAAATAGCTGACCCGGAAGCAGGAATAGACTTTTTGTGAAGACCGACATCCCGAAAACCAAAAGTTCGTAGGATTTGGACCCTGAGATAGGGTTGAGGTCAGTAGAGCTTTACATTTGTAATTAAGCATAAGAGTGGAGTTTCTAACAGATTTTTTGATGCATTGAGTAGAAGATCTTTGTTGACTAAAATGAGAGTTGAATTTATTGGCTTTGATGACATGAAGAATTTGTATGAAAATGATCCTGATTTTTTAGAGTAGTGGAGAGTGTGCAGAGCACCTAATACAAGTCAATCAAGTAAGTATGAATACTATTTCATTGAGGAAGATATATTGTTTAAGGATATTCAGTTATGTATACTAAGAGGATCAATGAGAACTAATCTGATAAAGGAGAAACATAGTAGTGGATTGGCTGAACACTTTGGCATGGATAAAACATTGAGTTTGCTAAAGGAGAGGTACTTTTGGCCTTAGTTGTATAAAGATGTTCAGAAATTTGTAAGAAGTTGTGGAGTTTGTCAAGTTGCAAAGGGAGTAATTCAGAATACTAGTTTTTATACACCTATTATTGTTCCTGAGAAACCTTGGAGTGATATCAACATGGATTTTGTTCTTGGCTTACCTAGGATAGCAAGAGGTAATGATTCTATATTTGTTTTTGTGGATAGATTTTCTAAAATGACACATTTTATACCATGTAAGAAAACATCAGATGTAGTGCATATAGCAGATATTTTCTTCAAAGAGATTGTTAGATTTCATGGATTACCAAAGAGTATCATCTCTGACAAAGACAGTAAGTTTGTAAGCTATTTTTGGAGAACACTTTGGAAGAAGCTGAATACAGAGTTGAAATTTAGTTCTACATTTCATCCACAGACTAATGGAAAAATAGAGGTTGTAAACAGAAGTTTGGGTAACTTGTTGAGATGTTTAGTTGGAGACACACCAAACAATTGGGATTTGAAGTTGGCACAAGCAGAGTTTGCATACAATAGTTTAGTAAATCAAAGTACTGGAAAGACACCTTTTGAGATTGTTCATGGCACACAACCTAGAGGTATATCAGATTTGAGAGACATTGTTGGTGAAGAGAAAAGAAGTGCTGAAGTAGAGGAATTTGCAAAATTTATGAAGACATTACATGAAGATGTGAATAAAAATTTGGAGAAAAGTAATCAAAAATATAAAGATAATGCAGCCAGATCAAGAAGATAGAAGACATTCAAAGTTGGTGATGTTGTGATGGTTCATTTGAAGAAAGGAAGATTTCCTATTGGAACATATGGGAAACTAAAGATGAAGAAATTTGGTCCTTGTAAAATGCTGAGAAGATTTGACAGTGGAAATTCTTACGAAGGTGAATTACCTAATGACATGGATATATCACCTATATTCAATATTTTAGACTTGTATGAATATCATGAACCTGATGAAGAAGTGACAATACCAAGTGATTGTCCTAAGAAGCAGATAGAGGAAGTTGAGAAGATCTTGAAACAAAGAGTTGGCAGAAGTACAAGAGGAAAAGAATACATGGAATATCTAGTAAAGCAGAAAAACAGACCGATTGAGGACTCATCTTGGATTTCTCAATCTAAGTTGGATTCATTTCATGTTGGACTTGATGAATGATTCAGGGAATCATTTCTTTTCAACCCCATGTCTGATGTAGGAGCATCTTGGGTCCTTGGTGATCCTGATCAACCAAATATATGTTTACTGTATTCCTTATTTTGTTCTCTGTTGCTTGGCTTCGTTTTCTTGGCATGCTTTTCAAGTTGCTCAGTAATGCATGTTTCTATTGCTTGGATCTTCTTTGGCCAAGTGCTTTGTTGCTCAGTCCTGCCCTTGTTGAGTTGGTTTATTTTTGGAGTTGAAGCTGTGGCTGAAATCTTTATTTAATTTTTGTTGCTAGGATCTATCTTTGGATCTATGTGGACCTAAATCTAGGTCTCTCCTTTGTATTTGGGTGCCGACTTCCTTGTTGGTCTCTTGTATATATTATTTTGTATGTTCTTAGTTTGGTAGAAAGTCTTAGAGAAAGAAGGAAAATGTTAAGATATTGGAGATATGAGTTCTATGTTGTTAGAATATAAAATTATAATACATTTCTTTGTATATGGCCATAACCAAGAAGGCCTTATAGCCTAGAATGTATTGAGTTTGATGATTTAATAATAAAAGATCTTTGTGTTTCTCTCTCTCACTGTGTTGTTTTGTTTGTTCTGCATTGTATCTACAAGTTGGATGGTTTCAGGTGTGCCCTAGGCCCTATCTCCTTCCTCTCTTGTGTCACATGCTAAGCCTAATTTTAATCTTAATCCCATCTTAACCCTCTCCCTAATGATGTAACATTCCTAATCTTTGGATTAGGAATTTAACTCATTCCCCAAAGTCAACTTTCTCAAGCTCCCCTTCCCCAAAGTCAACTTTCTCAAGCTCCCCTTCCCCAAAGTCCACTTTCTCAAGCTTGGGCTTATATCGTCACCATACCTCACTAATGTTATCCCTCATTAAGGCTCTTACACCTTCATTAATGGCCTTATCTCTCCTCTCACTCTTTATTTCTTCTATAATAGAATAATTTTTAAACTCAATGGGCCCCTAATTTTGGATTGTTGAAAGCATTCTTATGTTGTTCATATTATTAGAGATCTATATTGCATTTTAGCTTTCTTATTTTGCATTGTTATAATCTTCAATTTTAGAGCTTAGAATGCATATTTCTTGAGCATGTAGATTAGTTTCATTTAAATCTTTCATTTTAGGTTGTATATGTCACTGATAAATGCATAATCTGAGGGAAATTATAGCATTTTTCACACTCCTCCTAGATAGGAATCAATAGGTCAATTTTAGTGATTGATATACCTGCTAACTCTTGTTTTTCACTAATACAATGACTTATTGAAGTGTTGTGTTGTAGCTAACAGGTACACAAGGTAACACACATAGATATAACATCCTACTTCCACTCTGGTACCTCATGAGGCTGAAGGAGCTCTCTAGGGTGACCATGCTCTACCTTAACCCTCTGGCACTCAAGACATTGAGCCACTAACTCTAAAATGTGTTGCCTCATGCCTAGCCAATGATAAATTTGTTTCAAATTAGGATGCATCTTCTTGACTCTAGGATGCGCTGCATAAGGGGCTCTATGAGCCTCTAGCATAATAGTATTACGTGAATCCCCAGAAGAAGGTACATAGATGCATCCTTTATGATGTGATAGTCCATCAGACTCCAAATAATACTCTGATAACTTCCCCTCAAGGGGTCTTCAAGATCAGACCATCTGAAAAACCTCCACATACAACTCATCCTCCTGCAACTGATGGAGTATACGATCTCTCAAATCTGTGTCAATGATCATGGATGTTAAGTCGTGTCACCTCCTACTCAAAGCATCTACGAATACATTCTCCTTCCCCTTGATATAATGGACATCAAATTCATACTCACATAAGAACTCCATCCACCTCCTCTGCTTATCGTTAAGATTTAGTTGAGTGAATATATACTGCAAACTATGATGGTCTGAATGAAGCTCAAATCGATGTCCTAAGAGGAAGTGTTGCCACCTTACTAATGCATGTACCACTTCTGCAAGCTTAAGGTCAGGGGTAGGGTAATTAAGCTCGTGAGTCTTAAGTTTTCTAGACTCATATGCTATAGCTCACCCACCCTACATAAGTACTACCCCCAAACCATCTAAGGAAGCATTTGTGCAAACCAAAAAATCTATTGAAGGCTCTGGCACTACTAAAATAGGTGCACTAGTAAGTGTAACCACCTGAATTTGATCTATTCCTACTATGGACCCTATTTTCCCTAAGTGTGATCATACCCTTGATTATGTCCAAGCGACCCTATTACTGCTTGGCATAATTATTCAAATCAATATAATGTTCTAGGTGATTTTTATTACTGGATTATATTAACTATTATAGCCATAAAATTCAAATCAATTGAAACCAATTAAATCAAATCAAATTCAAACATGGCTATAGTATTTAATTATGAAGGAATTAAATAAACCCCTAAACCAAATTATCCACTTGCAAATAACCCATTCCCCTAGCCTATTTAGTTTAATTAAAATGGCTATAGTCCCCTTAATTATTAAAAAGAAATAAAATGCTTAAATAATTAATTCCTATATTTTAAATGAATTAAATAAGTTTAATTCATTTTATTTATATTCCCTTAAACCCCAACCTAACCTATTTCAACCACTTCTATCCTGGGTTCTAACCCATCTCAACCCATTCCACCCTTGCTAATCTAACCCTAATTCTAATTCTACCCTAACCCACCTCCTAATGTTGTCACATTCCATTAGGGAATGATTAACAACTCAACCCACTTGAGAAAGTCCACTTTCTCAAGCAAGACTTTCCTAAAAGACCAACTTTCCAATTTGAGTCTTACACACTCCCCATGCTTCTTTAAGGCTTTCATTAATGCCTCATTAATGAAGATTCCTTAATCCTATGTCTCTTCCATGCCTCATTAATGCCTAAGGCATTAATGGCTCTTACACCACCATTAATGAGTCCCTGAACTCATTAATGAGCCTTGTCTCCCCTCTCTCTCTCTCGTTCTTCTATAAATAGTAGGCATTTTTTAGCACAAATAAGCCTTCATCTCATATAGTAAATGCACTGTTATGCTGTTGGAATAGACTTAGACTCATACTTCATTTCATAGTTCATATTTATGCATTTTTAGAATGTCCATTTTTAGATTAATATGCATTGCTCATTGAGTATTAGCTTGTTTTAAACTAAATCTTTCATGCTAGGTTGTTTATGTCACTGGTATTTAGCATAAATTTGAGGGCTTTTATGTTATGTGCTACACTCATCCTAGTCAGAAAGCAATAAATCAAAGTTATGGTTTATATGCTCGTTAACCCTTGTTTTTCACTAATAGAATGACTTATTGAAGTGTTGTGTTGTAGATAACAGGTGCACAAATATACACACACATTTTTGGCACCTACCATGGGGCCCAATTTCCAACTTGGCCTCATTTTCTATCACTTTTTCACTAATTTGCATGCCCAGAATCCTGTTACAGGCTCATTTTTTATCATTCTAGATTGCATACTGGATACGCTATCGCACTGTGGTAAACGAGGCTTGCATCTAGGATTTCCTAGATCATTTTCAATTTAGGATCGCATTTGGGGAGCATACTATCGCTTCTAGTAAGAAAACTCACATATAGTATACTGCATTGCATTCAGTAAAATTTTAGGCTCGCATCTAGTTAGAAAGTTTACATACTTCGTTTGCCTAACTCTAACATTTTGACAAGTTGTGTTTTTAATGGCTTGCAGCCTAACAAGTGTTTGCAGGTTGTTCTTGAGGGTTTTCATGGGAGTTAACATAAACAGATACTCACTTGGTTTTTTAGGTTACCCAACCCCCATCTTGAATTCTATTTACTTGCTTTCCAAATTAAGATACATAGTCCAATCTATCACTAAACTGACTAGAGGATTATGCTCTTTTTCTTTTAAGGAAAATTAGAAACTCACACATCAGTTTATGGGTTGAACAGAATTTGGAGTTAACTGAACAAGAAAAAACATCATTTAATTCTTTTTGGATCCATTAAATGAACAACTCAAATCACTAAATCTTGTGGTTTAATGAACAAATACATTGTATTATTTATTTTGGGATTAGAAATTGGACAATCAAAGCACTAAATATGTGGGATCAAAGAACAAGTTCAATCATTTAATTCAATTTGGCTCAGTAATTGGACAAGAAACTCACTAAATCTTGTGGCTAATTGAACAAGGAAAAATTTCCTTTTCAAGCAATCTTGTTTTTCTTAAATAGGAACAAATTAAATTGAGCTCAACATAGCTTGAAGGAATGAACTTTGCTCTATGTGTTTTCGGAGAAAATGGTTTAGATTAGGAGATTATGCTCTTCTTTTTTGAAAGAATTAGAAATCAAGACATCCAAAGCTCGGCAATCCTTGGTACTCATATTTAAATAGTAGAGGGCTTGCCGGTTGAGGAAAAAATCTCCTGAGAATGACCCAAGTGACAACAGGTTTTACACAAACCCTTCCAACTCACTATAAATAGTTTCTTCCTCGTAGGCTAAAGCCTCAGAATATGGAGCCAGTTTTGTTCATGGAATGTTGACATCATTCCTTGAACATATCTGGGTATATGTAGAGCGGAGCCGCTTGAATCTTTCTTGTGAGACTACATATATTCAGGTACTCATAGGGCTATACGCCTAAATTTTTCCTTGTGCAATTCTATGGGGGATGGTTTTGAATGGATTGCCCAATAATCTACAACAACTTCAACTAAAATAATTCCTGATTCATCCCCAAAAGGGTGATAATATTTGTGCAAGGCAAAAAGTAATTGCCCCAAGACACTCATCATATTGTGCCCTCACTTGTGTTTGGAGTCATGACTGGAGCCATTGCATGCTTGGTGATGGTTGTATTCTGATTAGCATTTGATTGTGTACTGAGTCAATGAGCAAAGATTTTCATCCTCCACCTAGAGAATAGGAAAAGATGAGTGTTTGTTTCACCCTCCTAACAATGCAAAACCGTTTGATGTGTTCAAAAGGTCATTAAAAAGATAAGCTCCTCAAAATAATCAACAAGTTTCAAACCCTAGAGTACATGTGTTTTTCACACATTACGACACCTCCTAACACAATCTAGAAACAAACAACTTCACACACTTCAAAAATGAACTTTTTAGCACCGACCAAAATTGGCAAAGACATCATAAGATCACATCCCAGATTTCCTAAGTCACATGCAGTATTTAGGATCACATTTGGTATATTGGCTCACATTTTTCTGCACATAGTCGCATCTAGATTCTAGGCTCACATCTGGTATCATCAGAGGCTCACATCTTGGGGCTCGCATTCAAGACAGAGGGTACTTGTAGACATTTTTCCTAGAAATTCTTAGTTGATTAGGATACATTTTTTATCTCTTTAGCTGGTTCATGTTGGCTCTTCTGGTCTCCCTGTTGAAATTCCAAAGCTCTTTCAAAATGTCTACCTTGCATGCTCAGTCGGTCTTTCACGATCAATTCAATACATGTGGTCTACCCACTTTCTACCAACAACTTGGTTCCCAGCTCACTATCAGGGCTTTCTAACCCTCTGACACTGGAATCATTTACATCCACCAATGACAAACAATTACTTTTACCTAGACATGCCCACTTGAACAATCTGAAAATCTCACTTAAACTATTGGGAAACACTGACAAGAGTTGAGGAACAAATTCATGGTTAACACAAGACACAACAAGTACATGTCTAAAGGATCAAAAGTGCCTCCTAAAAAACCACACTTTCAAGAAGAAACTTCTTGTAGTTCCCTTCTCAATCTAGATTCTCCTCAAATGGATAGCGACACTCATAGATGGAGTGAGGCTTTTGAGGATTATAATGATGGAAAACACCAAAAACCCAAAGACATAGATGAGGAAGAAGGACCCAAGTTTGAACATGATCCATTTGGATTAGATAGTGAAGTGGAGATCCCTGAAGATGAGTATGAAAAACTTAAATAGAGTAAAAGATTCCACAAGATATTGGAATGGATAATTGATGACGATAAAGAAAAGTACTTCCTCCATCTAGCGTCCATAGGTGTTAAATTACCCAAGGACTATGATATAGAAAAACTCAAAGAAAAGGAGGTACCAAATCTGATATCTATTCTCACCAAACAACTCAATTTGATGCAAACAGAGCTCACAAACCTCAAATAGGAGAAGGAGAAACCTAAAATGAAATACTCTTTGGATGCCATTTGTCCATTTCCTTTTGATAAGAGTATCACTATGGTCCCGTTTCCTCCCAACGTGGCAAGACCAAATTATGACAAGTACATGGGAGAAACTGACCCACATGACCATATGAGGGAATTATGTGCTCTAAGCATAGAATACATGCACGAACCTACATACCTCATGCGATTATTTCCAGGAAGTCTAGAAGGTAATGCCATGGAGTGGTTCTCAAAATTGAACCCCAAGGTCAAGACATTCAAGGAGTTAATCCAATGATTCATCCAACATTACTCCTACAACCTCCAACATGATGTAACTATGATGGACCTATGTAATGCCAAACAATGAACTGGATAATCATTTACACACTTCATACAAAGATGGAGGAAGATTTTTGCACGATATTCAAGGGTCATTCCTGAAATAGAGAAGATGGAGATATTCGTTAATAATCTAGTACCTAAGTTAAACTATGCATTACAAATGCAAGACTCTCTAAGCTTTGACAGAATGATTAAAAATGCCCTCCGTATTGATTAAGTCATGGTCAAAAGGGGAGAGATCACCCTTCAAAGTGAAAACAAGACCAACAACTCCAAATCCAAGCCTAAATGGTGGAAACAAAAAAAAAATGTTGTTAATGATGGAGTGGTTGATGCCTCTAACATTAATCCTAAACCCAAGGTATTCAATCTAACTAATGGCATGGAAGCAATCAAGGGTGCTAAAGTAACAACTCTCGTACCCAAAGCAAACAATGATAATAGCAAGTGACAAACATTGACATCAAAACCTCAAAGAACATTCACTCCTTTGGGAAAGCCTCTTGAGATGGTTCTAAAAACACTATTGGATAACAAGGTTCTTACAATCCCAGATTCCAAATTGTGGGAACCAATGGTCAAACCCAGGTGGTGGGATGATAACTCTTACTATGTCTTTCACAAAAACAAGGGATACAAGACTAATAATTGCCTCAAGCTTAAAAATGTCATCCAAGACCTCATCGAAGGGGGTAAGATCAAAGTGGATGGACACACTACCAATGAGGATCACACAACATTCAACAAACCCTTTCCTAATTATGATCAAGGAGAAACATCTAAAGGGAAGAGTAATGAGGTAAACTACACCTATTCCAAAAATGACAATGTGATCAATATGCTTGACATAAAAATTGAATCCATCAATGTGGTCACAATCAAAGGTGTCTCATTCCACTTGAATGTTGTAACATGAAGCCAAGTATAGGTTACAATCAAAGGACCTCCAAAACTGACATCAACATCCAAGGTTCCTATTGTAACTATTCCTAAACTAGCATCGAAACACATGGTTGTTATTCCTGGAGAAAAATATGACTTGGTAGACCAATTACAATGAACCTCTACCAAAATTTCCATTTTTGAGTTACTCAAGATATCCATAGTACATAGGGAAATCCTAGAAAAACCTATACATGTTGCTAATGTTCCAAAAGATATCGATATAGACAAGTTCCAAGAAATGGTCAATCACATCTCTGCACCACATTACCTCTCCTTTTCTGAAGAGGATGAAAAATCATTGACACATCCACATAATCAACCCCTCCATATTGAATTTCTTATTCATAAATCTCATGTTAGACACGTGTTGATAGATGGAGGCACAGGATTGAATATCTGTACACTGGATCTAATCAAGAGACTAGGTCTCTCAGAACAAACAATTGACTCTAGAAGCAAGATAACTATCAAAGCTTATGACAAGGAAGAAAGCTCCTCCAGAGGTCTTATTGTTCTACCTATCAGAGTCAGACTAATTGAGAGGAATGTCGTATGTCAAGTTTTGGATCTACCATTGGCCTACAATATCCTACTAGGGAGACCATGGATTCATGAGATGCAAGTTGTACCGTCCACTTACCATCAATGCATAAAATTCCCACATAATGGGGTGGAAGTGATGATTCCTACAAACGCTAACTACACTTGCAACAATGTCAAAGCAAGTAGCATGATCCCACACCACAAAGAGGCTATGGATGCAGTTACTCCTGAAACTACCAATGACATGGTTATGAAGAGTTTTAGCAAAACCTTGAAACTTGAAGAAATAGGAATGGGAGAGTATAAGATGGACCTAACTCCCTAACAGAACTTTTGGTGTCACCAAGATCCTACAGAAAACCTTCATCAACATTCACACCTATAGCATCCAAGGAGCCAGAAGTACATAAAGCAACTGGCATGGTAAAGACATCCACATCTTCTTTAGATAATACAGAAGAACAGGCAATCTTGGACTAGCTTTACAAAGAAGAACCAGTGGAATCTGAGGTCAAACATGTGAAGATATCCCCAGAACAGTATGGAAAGGGATATGATTTCCTCACACAAATGGTCTACAAAGGAAAGGGATGTCTAAATGACACAGGATGAGGGCTTATTGAACCTATACCCATGGAGTTCCAGAATACCATAGATAAAATAGGACTTGGTTTTAATGCTAAAACTGATAAACCCACTTCAAAAGAGAGTCCACACTAAGATAAAGGGAGTGATGAAACAGACAAACTAGAGTAGTGGTCTTATGAAAGACTGTTGCATGTTGGTGCAAAAGACCCCAACTACCAAGGAGAATTCTATGTACCTAGCTTTGAGGTACCACAAGATCTTCACACCCCTTTACTATCACAACCTCCCATTCAAGAGGTAGGAGACACCATAGCAATAATTACTCAAGAGACACCCCGGCCACAGAATTTACATCCTAACTGGGGGCAATTGGTCATGATTTCACATGTCCTTGATCTACCCCACTTTGATCTACAAGCAGCTAACCAAGTACATCAGATAACCATTGTTGAATACTTAAATAGATCTGATGATGATGTAACAGACTCTCATGACTATGAATGGGATCAGCTATCTATCACCTCTAAAGATATTGGAATAGATACAACTCACATTTTTGTGGCTCCCTCGGCTCCTAGTAAATGATCAAACACTCCTCTCAATAATATTGATCCTCATGAAGCAGAAGAAGAGTTCATTCCCCTGACCATTGATGAAAACAATGGTGAATACATAAGTCTAGAAGAATTTCATAAGCCACAAGAAGGAAGTCTCCTTTTATGAAGAGATGAGGATGAGATCTCTACTGACGAGTCACTAGAGTTTCATCTACATATGACTACCAATAACCCATTTAATGATGATCTCACTCTTATTGATCTAAATATTGAAGAAATTAACTTAACAGATCATTTCATGTCAATTAATGGTCTTGATGCTAACACGATGCTATCCTTCCTAGAGACTGACTCCCTAACATTGGTACTTGCCAACCTAATTGATTGGACTGAAACAAATCCTACTCCTATCCTTGACTTTTTTTATTACCACTCCCTAGCTTTTTATCTCAATGCTTGTGAACCTTACCCTTCTTCCACCAATGCAAGGAACAAGAACATGTCATAGGAGGATATCAAGTTTCTTAGTAAAAAACTAAAAAAGAAAAAGAAAAAGCAGACTGATGGTGAAAATCAGTCTGTGGCAGTATCAGATCCCAAAATAGTAAAGAAAAAAGATGTATCCAATGGTGAAAACCTCTTCAAGGTGCCAAAGGATGAGATTCTTGATATCCTTCCCAAACACTTTTAGGAAAGGTCCTTAGTGTTGATTGAACCAACATAGCTAGTAAATTTGGGCACTGTTGACAATCCTCAAATAGTACACCTTGCACAATCCTTATTAGAAGAGGAGAAGACATAGTTCACAGAGTTCCTGAAGGAGAAGAAGATTAACTTTGCATGGTCCTATACAGATATTCCAGGGCTATATCCTAATCTAATCATGCACCACTTATCTATCACTCCCACGATAAATCCCATAAAGAAAAAAATTAGAAAGATGCATCCTCATGTTGCATTATTGGTAAAAGCAGAGCTTGAAAATTTGTTAAAAGTAGGATTTATCAGAGTCATTGCATATGTAGGATGGATTTCCAATGTCTAAATCTAATAAATCTATCATGATCTATACAGACTTCAGAGACCTAAACAAGGAATGTTTGAAGGATGACTTCCCTCTACCAAACATTGACATGATCATAGATCTTACAGTAGGCTTCTAGATGTATTCATTGATGGAAGGATTATTGGGCTATAATCAAATCAAGATTGCCCCTGAGGATCAAGAGAAAACTACATTACATGCACATGGGGCACCTTTTTATGGAACGTCATGTTATTTGGGCTAAAGAATGCCAGTGCAACATATCAAAGAGCCATGACAATAATATTCCATGACATTATGCACAAGAACATGGAGGACTACGTAGATGACACATTGGCTAAATCCAAAGAAAGAGGTACTCACATTACTAACCTAAGAAAGCTATTGGATCGAATGGAGTAGTTTCAACTCAGGCTCAACCCAAATAAATGTGCCTTTGGGGTCCAATTGGGGAAACTCCTAGGATTCATTGTTTCAGCAAAAAGAATTGAGGTAGACCCTGCTAAAGTTAAAGCTATAGTAGAGATGGCTCCTCCATGTAATATCAGTCAAGTGAGGACGCTACAAGGAAGACTCCAGTCCATTAGGAGATTCATGTCCCAACTTGCAGATAGGGCCCAACCCTTTACTAAGCTACTACATAAAGGGGTTACCTTCAAATGGGATGAACACTATGAAGTGAACTTCTGAGAGTTGAAGGGATACCTGGTTGCTCCACCTATTCTTATGGTGCATATTCATGGAAAACCCTTACTCCTATACATTTCAGCTATAGCTACATCCCTAGGAATATTACTAGCACAAGAGGATGAAACCAAGAAATAAAGAGCTATTTACTACATTAGTAGAACACTAGTCACTTATGAGCTCAATTATAGCATTATTGAAAAATCATGCTTAGCAGTTGTCTTCATATCACAAAAATTAAGGCACTACATGCTCTCTCATACAGTAAAGTTCATTGCCAAGATTGATCCTCTAATGTATTTTTTGAGCAGAATAGCATTAACAAGACGTTTGGCAAAGTGGGTCTTGATTCTAAGTGAGTTTGACATAGAGTACATAGAACGGAGAGCTATCAAAGGATAGGTCCTTGTAGTTCAATTGGCTGATTCACCACTTCAGGATGATGAACCTTTATTTATTGAATTCCCTGATGAAACAATCATGCATCTTACTAAATATCCATGGAAGATGTACTTTGATGGTTCATTCACTCAATAAGGTTCTGGAGCAGGGGTCCTATTCATAACCCCTCAAGGTTACAAGATTCCCAAATCTTACAAATTGATGTTTCCATGCACCAATAATATTTTAGAATATGAAGCATTGGTAAATGGCCTTAAGCTAGCTATGGAGTGGGAGATCATAGAGTTACACATATATGGTGACTCCCAACTAATTATCAATCAACTCAATGGGGAGTATCAAATGAAAGATGAGAAGTTGATACCCTACAAGCAACTAGTTGATGACCTGAAGAAATACCTTTTCTTTGTCACCTTCCAGCAGATACCAAGATCAGAGAACAAAGTTGCAGACGCTATAGCTACCTTGGCATCCATGTTACAACTGGAAGAACATCAATTCTGTTATGATTTCTTGGTGGAAGAACTATCCTATCCTGCCTTTTATATGCCTGAGTACCTGGTAATATGTGCCTTGAATACCCCAGACCAATCTCGGTATGCCAATATCATTGCTTACCTTTCTAACCAAACTATCCCTAATAATCTATCCAAAAATGAGAAAATATCCCTGATTAGGACAATATCATGTTACGTCCTCATAACTAACAACCTATATCAACACGATCTCGACACTACACTTCTTCGGTGTTTAGAACTTGAAGAGTCTGATCTAGCATTAAAATAAGTCCACGAAGGTGTATGTGGATCACACTCGAATGGCTTTTTATTAGCGAAGAAACTACTTAGAGTAGGCTATTACTGGCCTACCATGGAGAAAGATGCTATTCAATTTTCAAAAGCATTTCTTAAATTCCAGACACATGGAAATCTTATCCATGTTTCTGCTAGAGACCTTATACCTATCATAACACATTGGCCATTTTAGAAATGGGCCTTTGACTTGGTTGGACAAATATATCCTAACTCTTCAAATAGACACAAGTTCATCATTACGACCATTGAGTATTTTATGAAGTGGGTTGAAGCCATGCAGCTAATCAAAGCCACTGCCAAATAGGTGGTTATGTTCATTCTGAACTACATTATTTGTAGATATGGGATGCCCTCTTCAATTGTAACAGACAATGGGGGCCAATTTAAAAATCAAGACATTGATGACCTTTGTGAATAGTTCCATATTACTCAACATTGCTCCTCAATCTATTATCCTCAAGGGAATGGACAAGTTGAGGCATCCAACATGAATATTCTCAAAATCCTACACCGAACTGTAAGAAAGTCTGGCAGAGACTGGCATCTACAACTAAATTCAGCACTATGGGCCTATAGAAAAAGCATCCAAACACCAACTGGAGCCATGCCATTTCCTCTAGTCTATGGTGCTAAAGAAGTACTACCCATTGAGGTTGAAATCCCATCTTTCTGGATATCTTTACAAGGTCTTATTACTGATGAGCAGTACCGCATAGATAGGGTGAATTCTTTGGACTTTCTAGATGAGTGCAGACAATAAGCATTCAATCACCTCAAAGTATATCAAGCACATATGTCCAAATGTTACATCAAAAAGGTAAAACCATGCAAGTTTGAAGTGGGAGATCTCGTATATACATATATATATATATATAAGATATATATATAAGATATATATACATATATATATATATATACATATATATATGTTTATTTTTTTATTATAAATCTGCTTTAAAAAAAATGAAAAAAAATATATATCTAAAACAAACCGAAAAATGAACCATAACCTTTTTATGTTTTGTTTTAATTAATATAAAAAAAAGTGGGGAGGGGTGACCGAAGCCACCCCAACCCCCTGCCCCCCCCCGCGGGCTATGTTAATGACAATGGGGGCAGCTCGTGGTGGCACAGCCACCACAGCTGCCACCATAGTCGGCGGCTCTGCCGCCACTATGGTGGGGTTGTGGGGGAGGCACCACCCACGGGTCTGGCCAACCACAATGCCCTGCCTCCTATTCTGCGCAGATTGATATAAAACGTGGCTGCTCTGTTAATAAAGAAAATCGCCACTGCCGCCCTTCCATAACCACTGCAACCCCAAAAAAATTAATAATATATAAATATATATATGTCTGGATATATATATACTACAAATGTATATATATATATTCAAATGTATATATATACATCCAATAGCTCCACTTTCATGACTGTCATACCTACAATAATAATGAGAAAAAAAAAAAAGAGAAAATAAAACTAGGGTTTGGAGGGGAGAGATAATGTAGAGAGGAGGTTAAAAAAAAATAGAACTTTTAACCTCACATATTTGACCCTAACCTTAATTTTCAAAAGAGGGGAGGAAAAGAGTTTTATTTGAAAACTTCATTTAAGAAATATTTTTTTTTACTCATTTATATGTTTATTAGCCCTAGTAAATTTAAGTTTAGATTTATAGTGATTTAAGGGAAAGACATCTAATTGTTTTATGAAACGAATTAAATGATGAAGAGGTGAAAGGGATAAATATATTTATTTATTGTTAGGTGTTTGTGGGGAAGTTAATAATTTTATTACATGCTTCTTATCACCTAGTTATTTAATATTAGAAATTTAATAGTTGATTTCCTTATGTACTTTTATTTTAAGTAACTATTTACTAGTAGGGTATAAATGATCATAACAGACAATTTATTAAACATCCTTACTTATTTCTAGGTCTCCTTATTATATCGTGAATTAGGGAATTTAAGGATTTATTTTATTAAATGTCTTAATGAACTATTGGGAAAATTTAAAGTTCATTCCTAAATTTATCGAAGCCCTTGACTCGAATACCCAGCCTTAACTTTCAAGATTATATGATTTCTCTTCGGGGCCAGTTTTATCCTAGCCATTAATTAAAGCCATAATTTAATGATTTAATTGAGAATTATTATTAGGGGGTGAACCAGATTAAAGTTTTTAAATAAATCTTAAGGGCTCTTAATGTTATTTTTATGTGGTCAATATATGTGGCCAGTATACCGACTATTATAAAAATAATATTATAGAAGTGCCCTTCCCTAGAGGGTTAATTAAACACAGAGTTCATTAAGTTAATAACATACCAAGTCTTTCGAATGACCCTGGGAGACAGAGAACAGGGAGTCTCTCTCTTTCTCCACATCATCAAACTCTATTAATAAACTAGGGGATGACATGTGGATTTTCATAACTCTTCACTGATTAGCCTTTGAGCGGTCAACTTAAATTTTAATACTAGTCAAACATATCTCTTAAAATTCTCCTTATGCATCTTTAACTATAGAAGGCGATTAGGATTAAGGGATGTTGACACTTAGTCATGATTTCCCTTAGACCCTCTTGACATTAATATTACTATTTTAAACAAAAAAAGTTGTTGCATTTTTGGGCGCAAATTTTTGGGCATGACACTTGGTATCAAAGCCATGTTTCAAACACTAGAACCTTAAATCCACTATGTTTCTTAAAATTTTAAAACACTTATTTTAAAATTTTCAAAAAGATCAAACTTAGTAGAAAATTTGTGCAACAACTTTCAACTTATTCATTTCAAATCAAGATACTACCTTCAACTTATACCACCTTCCTGTGTGTGTAGGATGCCTCCAGTAACGCGACAAGCTCACGCCCGTGGGTGAAATCGTAGATGTGCCCCTTCAGCATGAGTTTAGATAGAGGAGAATGTAGGGGGTAATGATGAGGAGTAGAGACCTCCTCCTGAACAACCCCCCAATCCCAACCAGGATATATTGAATGAACTTCAGAATCTGGTTGGGATTATTTTGGACAGGATACCTCAGGATAATCAGCACGCAGGACTCAAGGGTGTAGCGCATGAGCGAAGTAGGAGTCCCCCACCTAGAGTTGTGGAGGACTAGGCTGACCATAAGGGTGAGTCAGTACACATGCCACCTCCAGAGGTAGTTTTTCTAGTATTTGAGAGGGTACCCTGTGACATAGGGGACCACATGAGGGAACTTATTTTCCTTAACCCACCACCTTTTTTAGGAGCCACGGGTGGGAGTGAGGCTGAGGCTTTCCTTTTGAGCCTCGAGAGATGTTTTGGATTGCACCCTTATGGGAGCAATACGAGGGAATGATTTTCTATCCACTTGTTGAGAGGATCAATAGCTATTTAGTGGAGGACAGAAGAGTTAAAGGGTAATCTTTCTATGGATACCCTCACTTGGGACACCTTTCTAGAGAGATTCAGGGATCGTTACCTATTTGAGCACTATAGGCAGTGATGGATTGATGAGTTTCATGACCTTCAGTAGAGAGGGCTCACTATCACACAGTATGAGTGCAAGTTCTTGGAACTTCTACCTTATGTTGACTATATGAGGGATGAGAAGATTAAGGTCAACCACTTTGTTAGAGGGTTGAATGCATCCATATTAGGTTAAGTGCGCATGGTAGCACCTGGGAACCTTTGAGAGGCCATGGAAAAGGCCTTGATTACTGAGGAGATTCAAGGTAGGGGATAGGATACACAAGATCGGTCACAGAACTGAAACACCACACCATAGAATTCAGGGTATCAGAAAACACATTGGAAAGGGAATAACAACAACAATCAAAACAATAACAGGCATTCCTCAAGATCTTAAAAATCCCCTCCGTCTCAGTAGCAGTCATATCAGGGATATAAATAGAAGGCCCCTCAAGGGCAACAGGGCTCCAAGCCCAAACAGTGGCATTCACAAGCTCCTAGTAAGGACTAGAGGTCACAGACATCATCGACACCCCCACCTAGGACTCAACAGTCATCCAGGGGTGGTTATAGTGGTTCTAGCAGGACAGGGGGCTCATAGTATTCTATATCCCAGGGTACCTAGTTTTAGACTCGAGGGCCATGTTATTCTTGTGGTGCCATGGGGAACTTGGCTAGAGATTTCCCTCAAGGTGGTGGTCAGCATACCACAGCATCAGAGCCCACTGTTGGTGATATGGGTAGATCCCACAGAGTTTTTGCAGCAGTTGACAACCACCAGGCAGAACATCAGGCTACTGTGATTGAGACTACAGGTATGATTGGAGGTAACAGAGTTACTATTCTATTTGATTTAGGTGCTACAGATTCTTTTATTTCTCTATTGGTTGTGGAGCGTTGTGGGCTAGTGGCAGCTAGACAGGAAGTTAGTTGGGAGGTAGAGTTAGCCTCAGGTTCTAGAGTACCCATCACTTCCTTAGTTAAGGATTGCCAGATATAGATTGGTTCTATGACCACCATTTCAGATCTTTGTATCACTCCTCTTGGATCCTATGGGATAGTACTTGGCATGGATTGGCTTTTTGCACACAAGGCCAAGCTAGATTATCGGCAAAAGAAGGTAGAATGTTTAGATGACAATGGTAATGCTATAGTAATCCCAGGGGTTTAGAGGGCAGTATCCATTCGTATGATTTCTTCTATGAAGCTTAAGCAATGCATGCAAAAAGGGTGCCAGTTATTTGCCATCATGATCAGTGATAGGGATGAAGAAGTAGAAAAGGAAACTTCTCTTAATGATCATCCCATGTTGCAGGAATTTGCAGATGTGTTCCCTTCAGAATTTCCTGGTATGCCTCCCCATAGAGCAGTTGATTTCCATATAGACCTTGTGCCTAGATCTGCACTAGTATTTAGGGCACCTTACAAAATGTCTCCTAATGAGCTTAATGAGCTCAAGATTCAGCTTGAGGAGCTCCTTGAGAAGGGGCACATATGACCTAGTGTCTCTCCTTGGGGTGTACCAGTTATTTTTGTCAAAAAGGAGGATGGATCACTTAGATTGTGTATGGATTACATGTAGTTAAACAAATGAACCATTAAGAATCGATACCCACTGCCTAGGATTGATGACTTGTTCAATCAGTTGTAGGGTGCCCATGTGTTTTCTAAGATAGATCTTAAATCAAGGTACCATCAGTTGAGAATCGTGGAAAGTGACATCCACAAGATAGCTTTCTGGACTAGATATAGACATTATGAGTTCACTGTTGTGCCTTTTGGTCTTACAAATGCCCCTACTGTGTTCATGAGCCTCATGAATGGGGTATTCCACACTTTCCTTGATAAATTTGTGGTTGTGTTCCTGGATGACATATTGATAGATTCTCGTAATGAGAAGGAACACGAGGAGCATTTGAGATAGGTATTACAGTGCTTGAGGGATAACCAATTGTATGGCAGTTTGTCAAAATGTGCCTTCTTCAGAACAAAGGTTTGATATTTAGGCCATGTTATTTTAGGTGATGGGATCTTAGTGGACCCATCTAAGATTGATGCCATTATGAATTGGCTAGCACCTACTTCCGTGACTGAGGTCAAAAGTTTCATGGGTCTCACAGGATATTACAGGCGGTTTGTACAGGGTTTCTCTAGAGTGGCTCATCCTATCACATCCCTTCAGTGAAAGGGAAAGAAGTTTGAATGGACAGAGAAGTGCGAGAGGGCCTTTTAGGAACTCAAGAAAGCACTTACTAGTGACCTATTTTAGCAGTGTCAGAGCCTACAATAGACTTTGTAGTCTGCACTGATGCTTCCTTGGATGGTTTGGGGGTAGTACTTATGTAGGATGGGCAAGCTATAGCATACGAGTCTAGGAAAATTAAGACTCACGAGCTCAATTACCCTACCCATGACCTTGAGCTTGTGGCAGTAGTGCATGCTTTAGTGCGATGGTGACACTTTCTCTTGGGACATCGATTTGAGCTTCATTCAGACCATCAGAGTTTGTAGTATATATTCACTCAGCCAAACCTTAATGCTAGGCAGAGGAGGTGGATGGAGTTCTTATGTGAGTATGACTTTGATGTCCATTATATCAAAGGAAAAGATAGCGTGGTTGCTGACGCCTTAAGTAGGAGGCGACATGAGTTATCTTCCATGATCACTGGTATAGACTTGAGAGATCGTATACTACACCATTTGCAGGAGGATGCCTTATATTTAGAGGTTTGTTAGTTGATTTGATCTCAAAGACCCCTTGTGGGTAGATTTTTAGAGTATTCCTTGGAGTTTGATGGACTACTATGTCATAGAGGATGCATATATGTACCTTCTTCTAGGGATTTGTGTAATGTCATCATGCTATAGGCTCATAGAGCCCCTTATGTGGTGCATCCTGGAGTTAATAAGATGCATGCTAATTTGAGACAGCTCTATCATTGGCCAGGTATGAGGCAACACATTACAGAGTTAGTAGCCCAGTATCTTGAATGCCAGAAGGTGAAGGCCGAACATGGTCATCCTAGAGGGCTCCTTTAGCCTCATGAGGTACCTATGTGGAAGTGGGATGTTATATCCATGGATTTTATCATTGGTCTCCCTATGTCATCTCATCGCCATGATGCTATCATGGTGACAATTGACAAATTAACCAAAGTGGCCCACTTCTCACCCGTTCATACCACATTTATAGCCCCAGCAGTGGCTCAGGTCTTCTTGAGGGATATAGTCAGATTGCATGACATACCTCAGAAGATCATTTCTGACAGGGATTCTCTCTTCACATCATCTTTTTGGAGAGAATTATGGGCAGCTTTGGGCACCAGGCTCAATTTTAGCATAGCTTATCACCCAGAGATAGATGGCTAGACTGAGAGAGTGAATCAGGTTCTTGAGGATATGCTTTGTATGTATGTTATGGATCATTAGGTCAAGTGGAAAGAGTATTTTCACTTAGTAGAGTTTTCCTATAATAATGGGCATCATTCATCTTTGGGTATGCCATCGTATCAGGCACTTTATGGTAGACCTTACAGGACACCTTTGAGTTGGGATAGGATTGAGGGCAGAGTTACCATTGGACCACAGCTAGTCCTAGAGATGGAACATCAAGTAGCCTTAATAAGGCAGCGTCTCCTAGAGGCACAAGATCGATAGAAGAAGTATGTCAATGCAAAGAGGATAGATTGGGTATACATGTTCGGAGATAGGGTCTTCTTGAGAGTGCAACCTCACAAGAGTCCAATCCATTTTGGAAAGGGCTCTAAGCTTGCACCTCAATTTGTGGGACCATTTGAGATATTGGAGAGGATAGGACCAGTTGCTTACCATCTAGCCCTGCCACCTAGCCTGTCACGCATCCATGATGTATTTCATGTTTCTATTTTGAGAAAGTATATTTATGATGAGTCTCATGTTATAGATTGGGATGCCTTACAAGTGGAGTCAAACGGGAAACTAGCGTTGGAGCCTATTCGCATTTTGGCATGCTGGATGTTGGGCCTACAAGGCTGAGAGCTAGACCAGGTTAGGGTCTAGTAGGATTGCTATGATGAGGTTACAGCTTCATGGGAGGACACTATGTAGATGAGAGCTTAGTATCCCCATCTTTTTTATGAACTCCAAGAAGAAGTTCAAGCCTAGGGGGGAGGATGTGAGGCCTCACCCCGAACCCCATCATAGTTTCCCAATTTTCTTCTTATGATAGATTTATCATATGATACTTTTCTTTTGATACACTATAGACATTATAGACTTTATGCTTTATGCCATAGATTCGATTATTTTGGATGTATGGACACTTGATGCTTTATGATGCACCTTATGGACTATATTATGTTTTCTATTATGGACCTTTATTCTGAGACTATTGATTTGGAAACTCATTATGATTATGTTATGGTTA
>MU223398.1:1217991-1236653 GCA_018584345.1 Thuja plicata
TATATATATATATATATATATATTCAAATGTATATATATACATCCAACAGCTCCACTTTCATGGCTGCCATACCTGCAATAACAATGAGAAAAAAAAAGAGAATAAAACTAGGGTTTGGAGGGGAGAGATAATGTAAAGAGGAGGTTAAAAAAATAGATCTTTTAACCTCACATATTTGACCCTAACCCTAATTTCAAATTAGGGTTAGGGATTTTCAAAAGAGGGGGGGAAAAGGGTTTTATTTGACAACTTCATTTAAGAAATTTTTTTTTTTACTCATTTATATGTTTATTAGCCCTAGTAAATTTAAGTTCAGATTTATAGTGATTTAAGGGAAAGACATCTAATTGTTTTATGAAATGAATTAAATGATGAAGAGGTGAAAGGGATAAATATATTTATTTCTTGTTAGGTGTTTGTGGGGAAGTTAATAATTTTATTACATGCTTCTTATCATCTAGATATTTAATATTAGAAATTTAATAGTTGATTTCCCTATGTACTTTTATTTTAAGTAACTATTTACTAGTAGGGTATAAATGATCATAACAAATAATTTATTAAACATCCTTAATTATTTCTAGGAGGTCTCCTTATTATATAATGAATTAGGGAATTTAAGGATTTATTTTATTAAACATCTTAATGAACTATTGGAAAAGTTTAAAGTTCGTTCCTAAATTTATCGAAGCCCTTGACTCGAATACCCAGCCTTAACTTTCAAGATTATATGATTTCTCTTCGGGGCCAGTTTTATCCTAGCCATTAATTAAATCCATAATTTAATGATTTAATTGTGAATTATTATTAGGGGGTGAACCGGATTAAAGTTTTTAAATAAATCTTAGGGGCTCTTAATGTTATTTTTATGTGGTTAATATATGTGGCCAGTATACTGACTATTATAAAAATAATATTATGGAAGTGCCCTTCCCTAGAGTGTTAATTAAACACAGAGTTCATTAAGTTAATAACATACCAAGTCTTCCAAATGACCCCAAGAGATAGAGAACGGGGAGTCTCTCTTTCTTTCTCCACATCATCAAACTCTATTAATAAACTAGGGGATGACATCTGGATTTTCATAACTCTTCACTGATTAGCCTTTGAGCGGTCAACCTAAATTTTAATACTAGTCAAACATATCTCTTAAAATTCTACTTGTGCATCTTTAACTATAGAAGGTGATTAGGGTTAAGGGATGTTGACACTTAGTCATGATTCCCCTTAGACCCTCTTGACATTAATATTACTATTTTAAACAAAAAAAGTTGTTGCATTTTTGGGCGTGAATTTTTGGGCATGACAGTTACCAAGTGATGAATAGAAAAGATCCCTAACCATAGTAGACATAAACTAGGCTAGTGGTGCATACAATCTAAGAAATAGAACAATTGAGCATAGTCAAGTTAAAATTGTCTCTATTTTCATTAAAGAGGATGCCCAACAAAATGTTGCAGAATCTCACCACAAGGGTAGCAAAGAAAAGAAATTTGCAAAGCAAGAAGAATCTTCTTTTGATCAGAGGGAGAAAGAAGAAAAAAAAGAAGAACAAGTGGATATTGATAAGGCCAACAAAGGTAGAAAGATAGGTGATGTATCCTCTGAATTACCTTTTTTTGATATGAAACATGCTCTAACTCAAATGAAAGTTTCAGTCCCACTAATGGAGATGCTGAAAATAAAAGAGCATAAAGAAGCTTCACTTGCACTTTTGAGAGGGATAGAAGATATCCCTATGTCAAAAAAAGAAGAAGTTTCGTTGAATTTGAATAATGATAAAAGAGAGAGAGATTCAACCTGTCAAGCAAAAGGAAAAACAAGTTAAAGGATTAGAAAAGAACAAAGAATTCTCTAATATCTGCTTTGGAAATGTGATCACTCAGGAACCACTGTCAGTTGATCCCTTTTATGTAACTTTGATGATAAATCATTTTCTAGTCAAGAATTGCATGATAGACTCTGGTGCTACAGCTACTATAATGCCATTTCATGTCATGAAAGAATTAGGCCTTCAATTCACTACTTCTACTGGAAGTTGTTATGCAATGGAAAATAGAGAGGTTCCTGTGATAGGAACACTGAAAGACATTGAAGTTAAGATTTTTGCTTTCTTTGAAGCTACCTATAGAATGGATATAGTTGTTGTAGATACAAAACCTCATTACGGTATGCTTCTATCAAGACAATGGGTGGAAGAATGCAACTAGATTTGTCATATGAAACAATTCTTGTAAATGGTACTGAGGTCAAGTTGTACAATTTTCCTTGTTCATCTGTCATGGTGGAGATGGTCATGCCTGATCAATTAAATTGTTGTGTAGGTATTGACATGGAAAATTTTTGTGTTGAGAAGATCAAACCATAATTGAGGAGCACTGATCCAATTGTCAATGAATTGTTGTTGCAATAAGATGGATTGTGGCAGATGTACTTTGATGGAGGATGCTCCAAGGAAGGATCAGGAGCAGGTGGTTTGTTCATATCCCCATCAGGTATTACTTTTAAATACTCTTTCCTATTAGCCTTTCATTGTACCAACAACACAACTAAGTATGAAGCACTAATATTGGGAATGGATATTGCCATCAAGCATGGTATTAAATATTTACAAGTACATGGGGATTCCCAATTAATCATAGCTTAGATTAGGGAAAAGTATGCTGCAAAAGATGACAGACTGAAATTGTATAAATATGTTGTCTGGGATAGATTAGAATTCTTTGATGCTTTTAATATTCTTTGGGTAAAAAGGTCCAACAATATCATGGCAAACTTTCTTGCCAATGTTTCTCTAAAAATGATGATGTTACCTTTGCTGGCATATCTATGGTGGAAGTCAAGAATAAGCTAGCAGTTCCTAATAATATCCATAATTGGCAATTTTTTGTGGATTATGATGATATTCTTAGATTTATCCAGTTCTTAGATTAATATGATGGCCAAAAACTTGATTGTAACTCTTTGATAGGAGTTGTACAAGGAAAGAGTGCATCTTTGATCAAGAAGTTGTTCAAAAATCATCTAATAATATTCCTAAAGGATTAGTTGAGTTGGAGGGAATGTTTAGTATAAATGATAACTATATGTCCCAGAAGTCCAATGCCAAGGTAGGAGATTTGGAAGAGATAAATAAAGGTTTAGAGACATCCCCTCAATTGGTCTACATTGGTAAGAAGCTTGATAGGAATGTGAGATTGAATCTGATAAAGCTGCTAAAAAAATACAAATATATTTTTGCCTGGTCCTATGAGGATCTTAAAGCCTATAGAGAAGACTTGTTTCAACATGACATCCCACTAAAAGAGGATGTGAAACCATTTAGGCAAAAACAAAGGCCCATCAACCCACTACTGGCTACTAAGATGCATATTGAGTTGATGAAATTGAGAGATGCTGGCATAATTGAACCTATACGAAATTCATCATGGGTGTCAAAGTTGGTCCCTATAAGAAAGAAGAATGGGGATATTAGGTTATGTATTGATTTTAGAAACCTGAATGTTGCCTCACTGAAAGACAATTATGGATTACCCAATATGGAGGCTAAGCTGCAGAAAGTTACTAGATGTGATCTACTTTCTATGATGGATGGGTTTTTTGGGTATAATCAGGTACTAGTCAAGGAGTCTGCACAATTCAAGACTGCATTTACTACTCCTTGGGGAACCTATGTATATGCCCGTATGCCTTTTGGTTTAAAGAATGCTAGTACAACTTTTCAGAGGGAAATGCATATGACCTTCAAAGATCTTAGAAATGTTCTTATGGTAGTCTATCAAGATGATTTGACTTATTTTTCAAAAAAGGTTGAAGATCATTGCAACCATTTGGAAAAGGTATTCATTAAAGCTGTGGAATATGGAGTTTCTTTGAATACAAAGAAGTGCCAATTTGCTATCATAGAGGGGAAGCTTTTAGGGAACATAGTATCAAAATAAGGGGTAAGGATATATCCAGAGAGAATTGAAGCTATCTAGAAATTCCTTTCTCTTAAAAACCTTAAAGGGGTGCAATCATTCCTAGGGAAGATTAATTTTGTTAGGAGGTTCATTGCAAATTTTGCAGAGTTGGTCAAGCCAATAGTTAAACTTTTGAAAAAGGATGTAAAGTTTGAATGGGATCAAGAGGCACAGTTAGTGTTTGAGAAAATTAAACAAGCAATCCAAGAAGCCCCTATCCTAGTATCTCCTGACTATACTAAACCATTCTCTCTGTTTACATTTGCCTCTTTTCACACCATTGATGCAGTACTGTTGTAGAAATATGAGGAAGAGTTTGAGCATCCTATAGAATTATTTAGCAAATCATTACAAGTAGCTGAGCTAAATTATCAATTTATGGAGATGAAATCCTATGCCCTAGTAAAAGCAGTCAAAGCATTTAGACCTTTCTTGGTCTATGTCAAAATTAATGCATATGTTCCCCATGCTGCAGTCAAGGACATTTTGGTCCAAAGTGAAGTGACGGGGAAAAGGTGCAAGTGGATCAACAAAATTTAGGAGTTTGATTTAGAGATCCACATTACTAAACTGGTAAGAGGATTGGGACTAGCTAGACAAAAGAAAATCTGGATCTAGTCCAAGTAAACAATGTTAATACTTGTGGAGAAGTAGTTACAAGTATTGAGATGCAACCCTGGTATACTAACATTGTATATTTTCTAAGGAATACTAGTTGTCCAAAAAGTTTAAATGATAACCAAAGGATAAGTCTGAGTTTGCAAGCTTAGAAATATGTGTTATTACAGGGTGACATGTTTTGGAAAAATAGCTATGGGATACTGTTGATATGCTTAGACAAAGGATGATCTGAAAGCATCTTGAGAGAAATGCATTCTATGATGTGTGGAGGGAACTATTCAGGTAGAGAAACATATCATAAGATCTTGAGGGCTAGATATTATTGGCCTTACGTGTTTGAAGATTCCCATTCTTTTGTTAGAAAATGTGAACCATGTTAGAGATTCTCCAGTAAGATGAAGTTTTTAGGTGCCCTATTGCTAAATCCTGTAGTTTCAAAAGCACCTTTTGCTATGTGGGGAATATACTTCATTGGAGAATTTGTAAAAAAATCAAGTGAGGACACAGTTGGATTCTAGTTTCTATTGATTACTTTACTAAATGGATACAGGCAATTCCAACTAAAAATGATACAAGTACAATAATGGTTGACTTTCTGATGGATAATATTATTACTAGGTTTGGTGTCCCTCTTAAACTAGTAATGGACAATGCAATGTGATTTAGATCAGAATACTTTATTGATTTTTTCTTTGATATGGGAATTGTGGTATCATATGCATCCCCCTACCATCCAAAGCCCAATGGGCAAGCAGAATCTAGTAATAAAATTATTCTACAAATTTTGAAAAAGACCCTAGAAAATTTATAAAAAAAGAGCCTAGCATGAAAATTTGAAGCATGCCTTATGGGTAGACATGATTATTATGAAAAAAGAAACAAGGAAATATCCTTTTGAGTTAGTGTATGGTGTTCAATCCAAAATTATTTTGAACAACTTTCTCCCTGTCTACAAGTTCATTCAAGAAGAGAGATTAGAAATATCTGAACCAATACAAGAAAGGATGATTAAATTGGTAGAATTGGATGAAATGAGGAGAGATAGCCAAAAGGAGAACATAAGATTACAACAAAAGATGAAATATATTGTTGATAAAAGGGTAGGTGAAAGAAAGTTTGAGCATGGTGATCTAGTACTTCAATGGAATGTTAGGGTTGAGGATAAGGGGAAACATAAAAATTTTGAATCCTTGTGGTTAGGTCCTTTTATTATCTATCAAAATTTTGGAAAGGATTCATATCTCCTCAAGAATGTGAATGATCAAGAACAAGAATTTCTAGTGCATGGACAATTTCTGAAAAAATTCTTCAATTGAATCAAGTTTTTCCATGCACAGTAGTCTTGTAATTATGTATAGGTGTGTTTTCTTTTTGTTATGTTTTTCTTTCCAAGCTATGTGTTTTCTTTTGTAATAGGTTAGAGAAGTTGTGGTTGCCTCCTAGAGATCTGTAATTCTTGCTATGAACTTACATTCAAGCATCCTCAAATAGAGCCACTCTTGGGTATATATCTAGTTTTTTCTGAGTCTTGCTAAAAAAATTTGGTTCCTAGTGTCAATTGTGCCCTAAAGTGTCAAGGTATATTTAATTGTATCATAAAATTTTCCTACAAGAGTTGATTCCAAGAAATGGAGTGCAAAAATTGTGAAAAACCCTAAACCCTAGTTCAATTGTGTCCTTGTCGTGTGAAAACCTAAGGTATTCATAACCAGCTTCTAATTTGAAGTTACTTTTTTCGAGCCACTTAAGTCTTTTTTGTGTCATGTGCGTGGCCAAGGAATATTCTTTTATCTTGCGAAGCTCTTTATCTCTTAATCTCCAAATGATATGGAATATGCTCTTTCCTTTCCAAGATCATGCACAGGTCATTGATTTGGTTCCTTTTAAGTTATGATCGTGCAACTGACGTGTAATCTCATGAAGAATTGATCAAGTACAAAAATATTGCAAGACTTACTGAGGATCGTAGATCGGGATTGAGATGAGTGGCTAGCACTTAATCTCGCAATTAATTGATGATGTCATGATTTGTCTGGAGATCTAGTGTAGACTATAGATCTTGTTTAGATCATGTGGATGGAGTTTAATCTTGAAAGGAAATGGTCAAGTACAAATGTATTCAGAGACTTAACCCAGGTCATAGATCTTGTTTTGTCCTTGTTTTCATCATGTGGTCTGCACGTTATCTCTAAGCAGACTCAAGGGTTAAGTTTTTATCTTGCGACTTTGAGTTTTCTCAGTTGCGTAATCTTGTAATGTAACCTAAGGTCAAGACAGAGTTAATTTTTTCTCAGTCGCATGATCTCTAGAAGAAATTAGAGTTAAGTGAAAGATTGCAAGATTCAGCAAAGACCGTTGATCTTTCCCAAGATGAGCGGTTGGCGCGTGATCTCCAAACAATTTCCAAGCTCAAGGGTTTCTTTAGTGATTGAGTGATGGTCGTAGATCTTCATATATCTTTGACTTGATCATGTGTTCTGCACCAAATCTCAGAATAAACTCAAAGGTTCAGAAATGTTCTCACAACTTAGAGTTTTCTTCAATTGTATGATCTCCAGATTGATGCTTGACTCAGGTAAAGTTAAGGTGGGCCAGATAAGATTAAATCAGAATTGTAGATGATGAGATAGATTGGAGGGCTTCTGCATAATCTCTAAATGTGACTCAAGTTAAGAGAAGTGTTCATTAACTTGGACAAAATAGATTCTTGCAATCTCCAAGTAAAGTCAGAGTCAAAGCATGGTTATTCTTTTTCCTTTAGTCACGTGATCTTTGAACAAACTGGAGCTAAGGATAAGGATTGTGAGATTTAGTGTAGGCCATAGATTCAAACCAAGATCAAGGGTTGTTGTGTAATCTCACAATGAAATGATCAAGTACATATATGTGTCAAGATTTAACATGAACCATTGATGCAGATCAAGATCTGGGGTTGGTGTGAAATCTCAAGAGGATTCGATGAAGTATAGAAAGATTCAGAGATTAAATGTTCATAATTGATCAATTTCTAATCATGTGGCTTGTGCATAGTCTCTAAATAACCTCAACGTTAAGTGATGCATTCCATGATTCATAGACTCAGTTGGTCACGTAATCTCCAAATCAAACCAGGGTAAAGACAAGTCTAGTCAAGTTAAATTTAGTACTTCAATGATGCCTTAAGTCACGAGATCTCCATATTTTAATAAGGTAAAGGATTAACTATATGAGTTATATATTTGTACAGTCGTTGAATCTCGTGATAGAGCTTGGGTTAAGTTTTGTGCTCTGAGATTTGACATGATGTTTACATGTGTTTCCAAGGATAGATGAATCTGAGGGCTTGCACTAGATATCCAGATAAACCCAGAGTTAAAGAAATTATTCAGAGACTTGGAGATTACTCAGTCATGCAATCTCTAGATAGATCCAAGGTCAACCTAACTTAAGTTCAAGTCAAGTTAGGGGTTTTTAAGATTAAATCATAGCCGCAAATCAAAGTGAAGATCAAGGGTTTGTGCTAGATCTCTAGATAAACCAGGGGTTATGAAAAGTATTCAAAGACTTAGAGCTTTACATAGTCACTGACTCTCCAGATAGAACTTAGGTAAGAGTAAGGACAAGTTGAGTTTGCAAAGATCAAATCTGAACTGATGATGCAATAAAGATCTTGTGGCTATTGCTAGATTGTTGGATAAATTTATGTTAGGCCTTTTCATTAGGATATTACGCGAGGATAGTTGATTTGATCTTGACCTTATGGTTTTTTTCTAATCTTACAATGCAACCAGAGTTAGGATAGAGATCTAGAAACTTAGAGATACAAATAATTCCAGTCACCTAGGGTTGAAGGCTAGTCAAAGGTGAGTTATGGGATGAAGTAAATAAGAGGTAAAGATCGATCAAGTCATTTTTGATCCTGTGGTCGGCTTAAATCCTTAAAGGAAATTTGTATGAGATCTAACCATCAATTGTATTACACTGATCAGCCACGTGTCCCAGGTGGTTCTGGATCTATGATAGAGGATAAAGAAGTTAATGTCCTGACAAGTTTGATTTAATCCAATGGACGATGTGAAGCCTCAATAGAAAGATGTAGCTCATCTACTAATCAAGGAATCACACCTATTTGACATGTTTCAAGCCCAGTTAGCATAGGTTAGAAGACAAGAGGATTTCTCAGAGCTTGTAGAAAAGTGCCATGTGCATGTCATTGGGACCGCGGTTGCCAAGTTATAACTAAGGTAAAGATCTATTTTGTTGATTCTGATCAAATGGATTGTGTAAAGGCTCAATGAAAAAGTGATCAAAATCTATCTATTATGGCATTGCGCCTGATTGACACCTGTCCTCATGAGGTTGTGGGGCTAGAGTTAAAGGAAGGTAAAGCACCGACAAGTTGTAAAGGATCTAATGGCAAGTGTAATGAATTAAAGGAAATTTACTCAAGATCTAGTCTTTGAGGCATCACACCTAAATGACACTTGGAAAAGTTTGATCTCATCCTTGGGTAGTTAAAAGATATCTACGGTGGTATTTTCAAGTTATGAAAAGGTTTTATCTTAGCCGTTAATTTTGAGTCCACGCCAAAGTGACTGTTATAGCCGGTATTATTTGAATGTTTGAATTTGCATAGAGGGTTTCACCAAAAATGGATTCAGGGTTTTGTCTCAGAGCCATAAATAAATTGATTTGATTCTTCAGAGAAACAATGCTAGAGCTTGAGCAGTTGAAGAAAACAATAACAATAGATTTGGGTGTGATCGATGAGAATTAAAATGGCACCTAGCACCTGATCATCGAGCACAGGGAGGGTAATTATCATCAAGAATAATGTAAGTTAGCATGTATTGGTGGTTACTATGTCTCTTAAAAACTTTTTGAAGTTATCCTGAATATTTGCAGACAAAGGTGCCAACTGCAAAGATTTGAAATCATTTACAATCAACTACTCAAGTTTTTTTCTCCACTAACTGAATATGTAACTGTATTTTTGTCTTTTGGTACTTTTAGGTTTAGACTAACCATCTGAAGCTTGTTGCATCCTTTCTCTACAAGGATTCCAAGATGGCTAGTGTTCTCTATATATAGCAAGTTGTATGATATCTTTAAGGATGGTGAATATACAATTGCGAGGCAGACTTCTTAGTTTTGTCTAGTTTTAAAGCTTTTTGTCTTTCTGAATGTATTGAAGCATAAGTATATTTATAAAATACAGTGGGGTTTCCTGTTTCATATCTTTTATGTCTTCTTGTATTTCTATTTATTCTCTTGTATGTTCAATTTGTAAGGCATTTTGAATGTACTGGTTATAAGGTAATTGTGCAATTATTTGTAAGTTTCTTTCAAGGAGGGAGTAAATCTTATGAATAATTCCAGAGGGATAGATATTAGTGTGAGAATTTGATACATGGGTGTGGGAATGAGAATATATTTTGTAAGGCACTCTATTTGGGTTGAATAATAATTCAAGAGGTAATGTATTTGAGTTGAATACTACTGAAGTTACTTGTTTTGTTGTGAAGGTTGATGGAAGTTAGTAATGGCATAGAAGATTTTTTCATATAAATTTTGATAACATTGTGAAAGAAAGTTTGACAGATGTTATTAGAGATCTACTAAATATTGTGAAAGATGCTAACACTATGTGTAGAGAATGTGTGATGGGGAAACAAACTAGAAGAAGGTTTAAAAGAAAATCTTACTCAATGAAAGGGAAGTTGGATCTAGTGTATACAAATTTGTGTGGTCCTACAAGAACAAGATCTTCCTATGGTGAAATGTATTTCATGCTTTTTGTTGATGAATTTTCTAGGATGATGTGGGTTACATATCTTAGAGATAAATCTGAGGCTTTTGATAAATTCAAGATAGTCATAGAAAAAGTTGATATTGAATCAGGTTTGAAGATAAAATATTTAAGGTCAGATAGAGGTGGAGAGTTTAATTCAGATATGTTCAATACCTACTGCGAAGATCAAGGAATATATAGAAAAAAATCCACTCCTAGGACACCATAATAGAATGGGATTGTCGAGTGAAGAAATAGAACTATATTAGATGTTGTTGAAACTATGTTTCTTGAAGGAAACGTGTGGTTTGTTCATTGAAGAGAAGATGTTGGTACTACTGTTTACACTTGAACAAAATTTAGATTAGAGAAGGTACTAATAAGACTCCTTATGAACTATGGTTTAATCATGCTCCTACTCTAAAATATTTCAGAATATTTGGTAGTAAATGCTATATCAAAAGAGATGATGAGATAGGAAAGTTTTATGCTAGAAGTGATGAAGGGATCATCCTTAGTTATTCCACTAAGAGAAAAACTTATAAATGTTTCAATTAGAGATTGAGAAAGATAATTGAAAGTGCTAATGTGAGGATTGATGAGAAGTTTCAGATTTAGGAAAGAATATATGACTATAGCCAGAATTTAGAGAACATGGAGGTTACTACAAATCAAGAAGAACCTTTTGAGGTTGATCATGAGATTCAGGTATGTCTGAATGATTCAAATGATTCTACTTAAATTCCAAAGACATAGATGTATGTTAAGAAGAACCATCCTGAAAATCAAATTATTGGAAATGTATGAAAAAGGCATGATGACAAGATTTGGATTAAGAAATGAAATTTGTTTGATTTCTCAAGTTGAACCAAAAAATACACATGAGGCATGTAAAGATGAATCTTGGACTAAAAACATGGAGGAAGAATTGGAACAGATAAATAAAAATAACACTTTGAAATTGGTTCCTAGACATAAAGATAAGAATGTTATAGGGACTAAATGGGTTTTTAGAAACAAAATGAATTAAGAAGGAATGTTTGTAATAAATAAGGAAAGACTATTTTGTAAAGGCTACTCGCAACAAGAAGGCATAGACTTTGAAGACAAATTTTCTCCTATTGCTAGGTTTGAGCCAGTGAGATTATTTCTTTCTTATGCCACACACAAAGAAGTATATCAGATGGATGTGAAATCTACATTTATGAATGGAGATCTAGAGAAGGAAGTATATATTGAGAAGCCTAATGGATTTCCTCTGACAAATGATGAGGACATGGTTTTAAAATTGAAGAAGTATTTGTATGGACTAAAGCAAGCACCTAGAGTGTGGTATGCTAGATTGGATAGGTATTTACTTCATCTTGGTTTTAGAAATGGTAATTTCCATTGTAATTTGTACTTAAGATCTAGTGAAGATGGAATCTTAATAGTTGAATTTTTTGTAGATGATATCATTTTTGGAGATAATGATGAAATGAGTAAGAAATTTTCTAAGGAAATGGAAAGTGAATTTGAGACGTCGATGATTGGTGAAATGAGATTTTTTCTTGGGTTGCAAATTAATCAGAACAAGAATGGTATTTTAAATTCTCAACCGAAGTATCTTAAGGAAATGGTGAAAAAGTTTGGAATGCAAGAGTGAAAACCTATTGGAACACCTATGGTTACTGGTTACCAACTTACTACTACTGATTAATCTCAGAGTGTTTTTTAGACCAAGTACAAATATATGACTGGAGGCTTACAATATCTAACTCACACTAGAAGATATATTGCTAATGCACTTGGGATTGTGGAAAGATATCAAGAGGATCCTAAAGAGTCTCACCTTGCTGCATTAAAGAGAATATTTAGTTATCTGAAAGGAACACTGGAATATGGCTAATGGTAGAAAAAATCTGATGATTTTTTTTTGCATGCTTATACTGATGCTGATTGGGTAGGAAATTTTGATGACAGAAAGAGTACAAGTGGTGTTGTAGTTTTTCTTGGGACAAGGTAGGTTTCTTGGTTAAGCAAGAAGTAGGATTGTATAGCTCAGTATACTATTGAATCAGAGTATGTTGTTTTTGTTATAAATTGCACACAGATTGTTTGGATGAAGCAAATGTTGAAGGACATCAGAACAATTTTCATGAGCCAATGGTTATTCATTGTGATAACACTAGCACAGTGAATATGTCAAAGAATCAAGTTATGCATTCAAAGAAAAAACATATTTCAATTAATTATCATTTCTTGAGAGACAAGGTTGTAGAGAAGGAGATTAGATTAGAGTATATCAGCACAAAGGAACAAATGGAAAATATATTTACAAAACCTTTGCCAAAGGATTCCTTTGAGCATCTTAAAGGTATGCTTGGGGTGAGAGTCCCTCCTTGAAGGAACTAATTGATGCAAGAATACATCAATCTAGAGGATTTTAGAGTTATATCATTTCCTACACTTGATGTGTGGATCCACTCCTCAGAGGGAGTGATCACAGGAACAAAACAAAACACATTTGGGTGATTGAGCACCTGGTTGTTGTAGACATGAAGATTTGAAAAAGATACACCTTGTAGAGGAAATATGGAAAGAGATAGAGTTATGGCACCCTTATGGAACCCTTTTCCATTGATATCAAAGGGGGAGATATTCAGTAAAGAGAGTTTGTAGAAAATCCCTACTATTTTGGGGAGATCTGTGAAGAGGATATTGAGAAGATTGTATTGAGACTGGTAATTCTGGATTGATGGATTTTCTCATGTATTTCCATCAATTCCAAAGGGGGATATTTTTAGAATTGGCTTGTTTTGGATTTTTTGGCATTCATGTTTTTTCATTGATGTCAACATATTTTTTTGATGAAGACATAGAGACTGGTTATCACTGGTGCATGGTTGACTAACAGAAGTATAGGGATATTGTAAAAATGTTTTAGAGTATAAAAAGGTGGGGATATGTATAGGGATGAGCCTTGATCTTATATCTAAGGTCACTTGAATTTATGTTTCTTTTTGTTTGAGGTACAATGATTTTGGTGAAGACTGCTTGCAAAACAATGACAGAGAATTGTGACAAAGTTAGTCTCTGACTTTTATGGATAACTTGAGTGTGACCATGATTCATATTATGTGAGCTTGGGGAATGTTAAGAGACATGTTGAGGAATTTTTTTTATGGTTCTTGGGTCGCAAGACTCTTGGTGATGTCAACTGTGGCATGTGTTCTGGAGAAGACCTATTTGGGGCCAACTTCAATGATGTGGCGTGTATTATGAATAGTGAGCATGGATTGCAGATCTTAGATTATATTTGATTAATTATAATTGATGTTTAATTGTTTAAGGTATTGTGTGTATCTTAGCAAGGGGTTATGTAAGTATTTGTGCATTGTGGAAGCCTAAATTGGATGACCTAATTTCTTATTGTAAACTTGTATAAAGGAAAGTTGTTTTCCTAATTAGGAGTGTGGATAGTGAAATGTGGGAGTTACGAGCTTGTATGTGAAAAAAAAATTGGATGTAGAGAAGAGGTTGTGATTGATTAACTTCATTTGAACTATTTAAGAAAAACCATTGATATCAGTCAGTTCACTGGATATTATATCTTTGTATATTTGTATCTCAGACAAGTGAGTCCTGAAGGTAGATTTAACCTTCTTTAGGCAATGAGCCTGGGAAGTGAGCATATTGTTTCTCTTGACTCTTAATAGGGTTTTTCCCTTTAACGGGGACTTTGTGAGTGGGGACATTTGAACTTTAATCAGTGAATGACAACAATTCAAGAAAGGGCCATATCCAGTCAAAGAAGCAATTTACCGAGTCCTACTATTCTAAAGGGCTCTCACAGTAGTTGTTTCAGCAGTACTATATGTAATAATCTCATAACAGGGCTAAATCTCCTAACAGGGATACTATACTTTTAGTGCATTATTTGTGGGTACTAATTCCCACAAGGCTTTTTCCCATAACAGGGTTTCCTCAACAACAAAAGGTTGTGTTATGGTGTTTTTGTTAATGTGTTCATAATTGCATTTGTCTTTTGATTGTTAAAGGTCAAAGTTTAAGTATTTCGCATACAACTGATTCATCCCCTCTCTCTGTTGTACTGGTGGACTATTATTGCTAACATAATTTTCCTAGAAATGATAGAATATAAATTGAAAATGATGAAATATCCCATAAATGATGTAATGTAAACCAGAAATGACTAAATGTGAATTTCATACCTTTGAAAGATGATGCAATGTAGATAATAAATGACAGTTTAAGATCCAGAGATAATGAAATGACCCTGAAAAAGATTAAAAGTTTCCCAAAATGATGCTTTTACTGTATGTCACCTGTCCTACAAAATAGAATGTCAAATTCTCAAAAATTTGGGCTAAGAGCCCCACAGTGAGCTCCAAAATGTGATGTTTTGTTATTGTATATATGCAATTCTTCCACACAAAACTCAATAAGATATTATGTTAGTAGGTTAGCATCAAATTCAATCCAATTCAAGCCATCAAACTACTAAAATTGTCATATTGCTTCCTACACAAGAAGATCTAATTGAATTACATAAAAATGCTATCAGATTAGTACTATTTCATATTGAATAGACAATCCTTGATGAACTATAACTAATTAAATGTTTGAAGATGTTAAGTTGATGATCACTGAACTACAAAAATTTAATGCAAGAAATTAAATCAGTTAATGTATTGTATTGTATTATATTGTCATTGATGTCAACTGTTGGAATTGTATTGAGATGATGTACTGAGAGGGGAGGGGTGAATCAGTACCTTTAAAACTTTTCCCAGTTATCCCATTAACCCTTAGTTATCAGTTAAAAAAAAAACAACTTATCTATTTGTTCATCTAACTTTATGTATATGAAATCATATCATACATTCCATTTGATGTGTAACAATAAAAGAAACATACATGAAATTTGATAGCACATAACACAAGATATGGTATCGCAGAAAACTCCTGTTAAGGAAGTAAAAACTGTGGTGGGGATTGTTACCCACAAAATTCACTATCTGCAGATAAGAAGAGTCAGTTAAGGCTTACAATTTTGGTCACTTTTGATGACCTACCCTATAAGGAGTATTACAAAGGAGACCTGTTAAGATCTACTTCGTTTGAAGCTTTAGCAACACTGTTAAGTGTGCACTTTGTTAAGAGATTTACAAAGGACGGTTAAGTCCACCTTCTACAAAAGGATTTTAGATGTGATGCACTTGTTAGAGTGCAACTACATAAGTCTTTGATCTGAAGATAAATGCAATCTTTAATTATTGATAACAGATCCTATTAAGCTCCAAAAATATTGTTAATCACCCTTCCATGATTGAATATTACCTTTATCTGCTCGTCGGTAGCCTCTGTGTGTTCTTGATAACTGAGGTACTCTATTTCTGATCTTTGCATGAATTCTGCCTTCTGCTCCTTAGATGCTCTTCATGGCTATCAATTAATAAGAACTCATGTACTCACAATTGAGAATGAACATCTATTTATACTAATCTAGGCTCAATTCTTGATTCATGCATTTACACATTAACTCTAGATTCAAGATATATAACTTGATCTTGATCTGTAGTTAGATATGCTTTAGATTCGTTGGGATGACCATCTAATCTGATTTTAAAAAAAAAAAAAAACTCTGTAAATAGATTTACATTGCTTTAATTGATGTGTAAAACTCAGATCCACAATTTGCAGGTTCTTGATCTATCTGTCGGTTTTGATGGTTGGTTTTCTTGATCATCGGTCTTCCTTTCTCTGAACATGTCATCAGGTATGCTTGTCTATTCCTATCGGGTTGATTCTGGAAACTATGTTTCCTGTAATGCTTGTGTTCGCCGGTAATGCTTGTGTTTGCTGTTGAAGCTTATCGCATTTATACTTAGCATTTTTCACAAAATTATTTGTGTTGTCGGGTATGCTTGCAATTCACTGGTACTGCTTGTGTTCCATCAGTGATGCCTTCTGTCTGCCAGTAATGCTTTTTGATTATGTTTTTCCTCTGAGTATACTAATGGAAAAATAATGTCTTCAATCTCTCCCTTTGACATTAGTATCAAAAACATGATATGTGCAACATACTGAGTATATTAGTATGTACACCTGTGTATACTACTTCCTTAGTCATTAGAATAACCCCCCCTATGTATATGTTGGTAAGTGTAAGTATATATATCCTTTATCTTTTTGATTCCTTTTTTGATATATATTTTGTACATAGATATATACATTGCCTTTTCCTCCTTTTTTGATGCTAAAGACAAAGGTACTTACAACTTCTCAAAAAGGTGGGAATGTGAGGATTTGACTTCCACCATCATTTTCTCCCATTTTTCTTTCAGCATTTCTAGAGCCATGTGCTCTAGTGAAATTCCTACATGAATATCACAAATGATGTCTATGACAGACATCTTCGGGGTTGCTATAAGATTTCTAGCTTCTAAAATATGTTGCTGAAGTATAGTGAGATTTGGTAAGATGTGAGCTTGGAGTTCTGTTATCTCACCTTTGAATTGTGTCTCAGCATCCCATATTTCCTGTCTCAGCCTGTTTGCCTCAATCACTATGTCATGATGTGCCTTTATGCTCTCATCATTTGAGGTTAGGCTTTGTGCACTCTTAATGACATTTGCATCAATTTCTGCAAGCTTTTCAATGTTCTCCTTTGCAAATTTGTCAAGTGTGCACATTTTCTGAACTAAGGTTATTGCCTCAACAATCATTGGCTCCAGTTCATCACTAAATTCATTGAGCTTGACCTTGTTCAATGCCACTTCTTGGATTATCTTATCAATTAGCTTGTATTGATATTTCTTCTCTGCTTATTCTTCCATTGCTTGGTTGGCTTCAATCCCTTGCTTTGTTATAGCGTTGGTGAGAACAGCAATTTGTTCCTTAACTGAAGCATTTTCATCTATTTTCACTTCAGGAACCAGTTGTTGGAGTATTTCTTTGTCTTTCTCAAGTGCCATGTTTTCTCTATGTTCTTTAATCATTTTCTTTTGTATGGCTTTTCATTGACAAAGTACTCCAAACTCTTGAAGTTTATCACTGTCCAAAGTGGTGATGTCCCAATTTGGTACTTCAATGACTTCATCAAGTGTGATTGCCAGTATGTCTTTCTTTACTATTTTCTTCTTCTTCTTCTTCTTTGGTTGGCTGGTGGTGGCAGATTGATGTAATACCATCTGCAAAGCCTGTGATTGTGTAGATTTTGTTGGCAAGTGCAAAGATGTTGAGGCATCCTTTTGTACTTGTTCTGTGATCACCGACCAGTTTTGTGAAGACATCTCCTCATTATCCTTAGGTGTGTCAACAGATGAATCTTCTTTTTGTTTCATGTCTTTATTTTTCTTTACTTCCTCACTCTTTCCTTTCTCTTCAATCTACTTGGATGTATGCTCTGTTGTTTTCTCTGCCTCTTGCTCTTTCTTTTCGTCGGTGGCATCCTGCATTTCTATATCGGTATCCCCTGGAGTGTCTGATGCCACTTCTTTATTTTCATCTGTACCCATATCTTTGGGTATATCATCATCTTTCTTAGATGATTTGTCCTAGCTGGATTTTATTTTGATAGCATCTATCAATATATTCATATTAGTTGGCGTATTGATAGTTGCAGTGTCAATAGCCTTGTCCTGTTCATCGGTCTTACCCTCTGCAGTAGCATTGATGTCTTCATCTTTTTGGATTTGTGTTGTAGGGTCTTTACCTATATTGGTGTCAACAATATTGTCTAACCATGATTCATCATTAATATCCACATCTAAGTTACCCTTAATTGTTAGATCTTCCTTGGCAACTTCTTCATCCTCCAAGGTAATGTGGATGGGACTATTCAGTGCTTGATCATCTTTACCATCTGATAGCCATTCTTCATCTATAACATTTGTTTGTTTTTGACCTGTGATCTGCACTTCTTCATTTTCCAACTCAATTGTTGAGTGACCTACTGTGTTGATAGATTTCTTTGTAGGAATGTTTGTCTCTGCAGGGTTTAGTATATCACTCCACATTTTGTGAGTGTCTTCCTCCAGCTCTATAAGTTTTTTTTGAAGAAAGTTGTAGGCTCTCATCTTTGGTGAGAATTTCTTTGTGTATTTCTCCATTACTTTATTGATTTCTTCTTTTGAGGAATCAGTTAGAAGAGAAACCAATACTTTTTCTCTAATCCTTTTCTCTTCATGAAGTGCATAAGTGAACCTAGAAGAAATCTTATTCAAGAGTTCTTGTGGAACTTCTTGTTTTTCAAAGTGTAGTGGGACATAATAATGTCTACACATTTTTGCAATTAGTGCAT
>MU223398.1:1258892-1274941 GCA_018584345.1 Thuja plicata
GTGTGAGGGCAGCGTGGTGGGCGCGGCCACCACCGCTGCCACCATAGTCGGCGGCAAATGCCACCGCTGTGGTGGGCGGTGGGGGCGGCGCCACCCACGGCCTGCCCTCCCCCCCTTTAAAAATGCACCGCCGCTCTGTTAACAGCAAATCGCCGTCGCATGGGTTATAAATCCGCCGCCATTGTTGCGGCATGCTTAAAATATTAAATACGTAGCCGAACCTTGCTGCATGTGGTATATACACCAAAAATATATATATATATATATATATATATATATGTATGTATATATTATTATTCCATACTTTGGTTCACCATTGCAGACCTGTAAAAACAATAAGAACACAAAACAAAAAAAAAGGGAGATGAAATAACAAACTAGGGTTTGGAGGAGAAGTAATGGAGAGAAAAAGCTAATAGGAGAACTTTTAGCTTCTCCCACATTTGACCCTAACTCTAATTTCGAATTAGGGTTTGGGGATTTCAAAAGGGGGAAATTAAGAGGGTGAATTTATTTGAAAACTTAACTACTCTTAAAGTAACCTTACTTTATTATTGCTTAAGACTCCTAGTTAACCTCCTTTATTATTACTTTATTATTGCTTTAAACTCCTAGTTAAAGTAAATTAAGGGAATTGTCTTATAAATATTTAAAGAGGCAGATTAAAGTGATGGTGGGCAAGGGACCAATATATTCAATACTGGTTTAGCTATAAATAAATAAATAAAAAATAACTTTATAATTTAATGATAAGCTAATTATAAATCAACTATTTAATAATAAAAGACCTACTAGATGACTTCCTTTTTGAACTTTTTAAATATTTACCAGAAAGGGGTTGAATGACCATATCAGTTAATTTAATTAAACATCATTATTTAGGAGATCAACTTAATTTATAATAAAATTTGAGATAACAAGGATGAAGATTTAATTTGAAATTTTATAGTTAATTTTAAAGGGGAAATCTAGTTAAATTTTCCTGGGAAAACTTAGGGACTCTTAATGTTATTTTTATGTGGTCAATATATGTGGCCAGTATACTGACTTCTATAAAAATAATATTAAGGAGCCCCATAACCTAGAGGGTTATATATTAACGCAGAACCCTTAGCCTTTATGTAATCCAATCTTCTCAAATGACCCTGGAGACGGAGAACAGTGAAACTTTCTCTTTCCTCCACATCATCAAACTCTATTTGAATACCTGGATGATATGTAGACACAGATAACCTTCAACTTATAAACCTTTATCTTTAAAAGCATTTAGGGTTAAGGGATGTTGACTCTAGTCATGATTCCCCTTAGACCCTCTTGTTAGTAATATTAATATTTAAATTCTCCTGTTTGTAATATTGCTATATAATTTCTCTTTCAAAAAAAAAAAAAGTTGTTGCGTTTTGGGCGTGAAATTTTAGGGCATGACAGAATGCGACTCGAGTGAAGCTGACAGGCCTAAAGAACTTGCATTCCCAACCAGCCCAAGAGTTAACGAACGTGTTTCGATCCTAGAAGCTCGTACAAACCACCACGTCAGAAGGCCCCCATAGGGAGTTACTAGTTTTTGGGACAACATTTCCCATGCTTTATGCTTTAAATGGCGCATGTTTTGAAACTCTGTCTTTAGTTATGTAACTGGTTTTAAATGGTTGTTTTTGGTGTCTGAGAGGCTGGGTTTTTCTAGAGGCTCTCTTGGATGTGAAACTATTAGTAGGGGAACTTTGAACTAAAAAAGGGTTAGAAATTGGAGGTAGAAAATAGATAGCTTCTTTTTGGAAATAGATTGTTAGCATAGGCTTTTCTTGAATTTTTTAAATAGCTGGTGACTGATTTTTTATTAGACTTTAATTTGATTAATATATTAATATACAGATGCATGGTACGGTTTAGATCTTTGAATCAAAATCTAGAATGTATTGATTTCTTTGAGAATCGGTACATTTAAATCTACGCATATGTTGTTTATATTCAATCACTTCCAGTTTCTTTATAGCTGTTCTTTCTTAAGTTATTTCAAAGATTGTCTATTTTAGAAGTAATTATTAGACCTTAGTTTACTTCATCGTTATTTCAATTATTAGTTGATTCTGTAAATTACCTCAATACCCAAGAGTATTTGAGTGGTCCTTCTACACTTTCTGGTTAAAGGTGTATGAATTTAGTTTTATGTTGATAATTCATTGAATATCTTACAAGGAAGCTGAACCTTAGAAATTCAGAGGGAAGCAAAATCTCATGCTTACCCAACTATTGATGAATCATTTGTCTTAAAAAACATAGATTCTTTATCCATTTTCATTTAAAAATAGGAAGACAAATCTGTTCGCCAACAAATTTTTGGCGACTCTACTGGGGAGAGTCCAGTATAAAATATCAAATTCTCCATTCATTACAATGCTACAAGATGGTGTTGCCTCACAACGATGTGTTTCCTATGCTTCAACCTAACCTAGGATTTGGAGACATGCAAGAAGACATAATATCAAGCCTTATTGAAGCAGCATGGAGCTTTAGACACAATAACCAACAGTTTCATCAAGTCCAAGAAGTGCTTGAGAAGGAAGAAGAAATAGCTGAGTGACTGAGGGGTATACCAGTTTCTCATGAAGAAGTCATGGTAGATAGGCTTGCACAAGTCCCAACAAGAAATTAAGGCCTGTTCTAAATATTTAAACTGGCAGAAAAGAGATACACCAGAGGTGATAGGAGTAGGGGACTAATTGATGAAGATTTTGAAGCCCTGAGGAACCTTAGTTTCAGATCTGATCTTAATACCCGCAAGAAGAAGAAAACCCAAAATTTTAGTAGACCATCCTCGCCTCCATCTAGCCTAGTTATTCCACCTCTTTTTCAAGCTATTGTAACACCCGACACTATGGTACCTACTATTCTCAATATCCAGCCTTTGAATTTTTAGTTGCCTAACATGGCTTCCAATTAACCCTGGGGTCAAAATATTGGCCCACTGAACTTAGGAGCTAATCCTCCCAAATATTTACCTAAAGGTGCTAATCAGGTTCTGCCCAAGTTCAACGGAGATGGAAAAGTAACCACTGATGATCACCTTAGTGCCTTTCATACCGCTTGTAGCATCTTAAGTGTTCCTACTCAAGAAATAGCGGTCAGACTCTTTGTTAGAACCTTGGTTGACACTGCATGCCGACTGGTTTAGTCATTTACCCAATGACTCAATTACCAATTGGGACGACATGAAAGTTGCCTTTGAAGCAAGATTCAAAACTCCTGATAACGAGATGTCACTATTTCTCCAGAATAGTCAAATGAAGAAAGAGATACATGAGTCCATGCGGGAGTTTGTGGCTAAGTTTAATAGAATCTTACAAAGAATACCAGCAAATTTTGTACCAAGTGACGAAAATAAGAAAATTTTCTTCTTAAATTTTGTCCCACCTGACATAAGCTTTCACCTATTAAAAGATGGAGTGGCTAACTTGGCCGCTACCCAGACATGGGCTATCCAGCTAGAAGATACTTTCATAACAGCAGGAAAATGGAAGCGGGGAATTCAGGCTTTAGGGAGTACCTCTTCCTCTACAATAACAGATCCTCTGGTGCAGAGGTTAAGGACCGATATGGCTATGCTCAAGAGGCAGCAGAATAAGGTGAGTTCTCCATACCCATCTCCTTATCAAGATGTCAGTCGAAGACATTATAATCAACCTTTGGGAAAAACTCCTCTTTTGACAGCTTCACAACCCAGATTATAGATTGAACCTACACCAAAAGAAATAATGTATTCCTCTTTCTTTCAAATTAGATTTCAAAAATACTAATAATACTGCAAAGTACGAAGCCTTATTGCTGGGGTTAGAAGAAGCAAAACTGAGGGGAGTCAAGAAGTTGGTTGTGAAAGGTGACGTCAAGCTAATCATGAAACAAGTGAGGGGACAATTCTCTGCCAAGAATGAGAAGTTGAGACACTATAGAAATTTGGTATGGGATGAGCTGGAGTCCTTTGATGCCTTCTCCATAGAATTTATACCAAGGAATCAGAATACCAGAGCAGATGCTTTGGCGGTATCAGCTTCACTTTTATTGCCTCACCCTGATTTTAAAACTCAAAAATATCAAATTGAAATACAAGCCTAGAATACCTGACAATGTAGAGTATTGGCAAGTCTTTGATAGTGATTCCTAGCTCAAAGATTTCCTAGAATGTGCCGCAGGTTTTTCTGATGTATATTTTGAAGGATCCTATAGCGAGTGCAAAGAAGTCTACCAAGATGCTGCAGATAGTGATGGAGTGATCCAGTTGAAAGGAAATAATATTCCCAAAGGCCTCGTGTCTCTTGAACATTTGTTCAGAAGGAAAGATGATAGTACCATTAAAGAAAAGGTATCTCACATGCATAATTCTAAAGAGTACAACAAGATTGATATAGGAGAGCAAGATAATCCAAAATGGATTTCTACTGGTCTGACTTGTACCTTGCCTAAAAAAGAAAAATTGGAAAGGTTACTTAGGAAATACAAAGATATCTTCGCCTGGGGATATGAAGACTTGAAGAATTTCAGAGGTGGTCAATTTGAACACCAAATCCCTTTAAAGCCTGGCGTAACCCCATTTCGCCAAAAATTAAGGAACTATAATTTGAAAGTGTCCGAAGCTATTTTAAAGGAGGTAAAAAAATTTTTACAGGCAAGGATCATCTATCCTATGCACCATTCAACATGGATTGCAAATATAGTCCTTGTGAGAAAGAAGAATGGCAAAATCAGGATCTGTGTAGATTTTCGTAACCTGAATCAAGCAAGTTTGAAGGATAACTATGCCTTACCTGTGATGGACCATGTGCTTCAAGCTATTTCTAAATCTAAATTTATGTCTATGCTAGATGGATATTCTGAATACAATCAAATCAGTGTGGCAAAAAGTGATCAGCACAAAATGGATTTCATCACCCCGTGGGGAACTTATGCATATAGTCGTATGCCCTTTGGGCTAATCAATGCGGGTGCAACCTTCCAGAGAGCAATGAATTCATCCTTCAAGGATCTCCAGAACAAAATTATAGTGGTATACTTGGATGACCTTACTGTCTTTTTGAAGGATAGAAGTCAACACTTAAAGGATCTTGAGGCAGTGCTCCTGAGATGTAGAAATCACGGCATTTCTTTGAATCCCAAGAAATCAACATTCTTTGTGGAGGAAGGTAAATTAATTGATCATATCATTTCAAAAGATGGGATCCAGATTGACCCTGAGTGGGTAAAGGCGATTCAACAGCTCAACCTGCCATCAAACAGGAGTGGATTGAAGTCCTTCTTTGGTCAGGTAAAATTTTTGCGAGCGTTTGTTCCTAAATTTTCAGAAATTACTAAGAATATGATTAATATAATGAGTGAGAAATTTCCTTTCAAGTGGAGCAAGAATGGGTATCAAGCTTTCAAAGATATTAAAAATGTAGTATCACAGGCTCCTGTATTAAGGAGTCCCAATTTCAAAAAGGACTTAATCATTTATTGTTACACCTCCAAACATACTCTGTCATGTATACTAACACAAAAAGATGAGAAAGGACAAGAAGCACCCATAGCCTATATGAGCACGCCACTGAAAAGACATGAGCTTAAGTATTCCCAGATGGAAAAACATGCCTTTGCTATGGTAAAAGCAGTGAAATAGTTCAGATACTATATACTTCATTCTCATTGTACAGTTTTTGTACCTGATACAGCAGTGAAAAGTATTTTGACTCAAAAGGAGATTGGTATGAACAATAGAGCAGTTTGGATAGCAAAGATCCAAGAGTATGACTTGGTAATTAAACCAACCAATTTGGTAAGGGGTAAGGGTTTATGTAAATTGATAGTAGAGAATGGTGAGCCATCTGAAAAAATTGATGAAGTACCCATGGTGTTGCTAGTCAGTTTAACCGACCCCTGGTTCTCTGACATGGCCTATTTCCTTACTTATGGTGAATGTCCTGATCACCTAAACCCAAAAGAGTGGCACAACCTAAAACTGAAGGCTAGTCGATATGTGATATCTCAGGGAATACTTTACAAGAGGAGCATAGATAGAATTTTTCTTAGATGCGTGAACGTTAAGCAGCAAAAAGAATTGTTGAAGGTGTTTCATGATAAGGCTTGCAGGGGTCACTACTCTTCAACAGTAATAGCGTTTAAAATTCTTCAAAATCACTTTTACTGGCCTGGCATGTTCAAGGATGCTTACCAATATGTCCACAATTGTGAGAAATGTCAACTTTTCACTGGGAGACCTCATCTCGCCGCCCTGCCTCTTAAACCTGTAATTATTGACAAACTGTTCTAGCAATGGGGAATAGATTTCGTGGGGCCTTTGAACCCACCATCTAGCGCTGGGCATGTCTACATTCTCACGGCCACTGATTATTTTACAAAGTGGGTGGAAGCAGTTCCCACTAAGAAAGTGAACTCTCAGGTGGTGTGTGAGTTCCTTTTAAATTATATTTTTGTCAGGTTTGGGGTACCAGTTAAGATAGTAGCAGACAATGCTACATATTTTTCCTCCAAGGAGGTTTCAGCCTTCTGCTACGATCATGGCATATCTTTAGCTCACTCTTTTGACTATTTTTCGCAAGGGAACGGTCAAGCAGAATTAACTAATAAGAACCTAGTGGAGATAATGAAAAAATTGATGGACGATAGCCCCCGTGAATGGCATAAGAAACTATACGAAGCTTTATGGATGGATCGAACTACTTTGAAGTTAGAAATTGGGATGGCCCCATTCAAACGAGTATATGGAATAGGGGTGCAGGTATCACTACCTTTGGAACTCTCCTCAGCTAAGCTCCAATATATAATTGAAGATGATTATTTTAAAGATCCCCTGGAGAAACGTGTCATGCATTTGGCTAAGCTGAAAGAGGAAAGAGAAGATCTGGTGGATCATATTACAAAACACCAGTTGAAAGTGAAGTAGATTTTTGATATGCGAGCACGGCCTCATAACTTTATGGAGGGAGATGAAGTGCTTCTATGGGATAAGAGATGAGCCCCTAAAGGTTCTCACAGGAAATTTGAGTCTTTATGGAAGGGCCCATTCATTATTTCTGAAGCCCTTGGTTCAAATGCTTTCCGGTTGTCTTACCCAGATGGTGTGAATCTTCCTTTTACCTACAATGGGCAGGACCTTAAGTTATGCAAGCTCTAATGATGTCCCTCAGTCAGTATCCATGTACATATTAGGTATTTTTTCCCTTGCTTTCCTTTTTGGTGTGTCGTTGTTGTCTATTTTTCTTTCCCTTTGTTGGCTTTCTCTGCGAAACCAGTTATCTTGAGTTCTCTGCACATTGAGCAATATGCAGTCCTCAGCTAGAGCCGATGTTAGGGTCAGTTAGAGTTGCCATTTTTGAAGTGTCAAAGACCCTTGTTAGCTCATTAATTTGAAGCTCTTTAGCACGTTCCCTTGAGAGTCTTTCCTTGCGGTAACCCTTCAAGCGCAACTACCCTTCTAATTTGTCAAGTTCAAATTTGGCCTTCCTTGGATGGATCCTTTCCAAGGCTCATTCTTCACTAGAACCACTTCGAACCTCTTTGAACTCTGGTTCAAAGTAGTTTGAAGAAGTTCAATGAATGTTTTCTCTTCTAACGACTGTTTTTTGCAGGTGGGCCCTGGCCTTTATCACCTTGCGGAGGTGAACCACTTCGAACCTCTTTGAACCTCAGTTCAAAGTAGTTTGAAGAGGTTCAAAGATAGATTGTGGGTAGATTCATCAGTGAAAGGATAGTTGATGGGACCCATGACATAAGCTGGCGGCATATTAATGGTTAAGTTTTTAAGAAGGGCAGTTTTTTATTTGACGGGAGCCACAGAGTGAACTTTGAATAAAGTGTTGGGTGGCATTTAATGAGATCATTAGCATGAGTGGAAGATATCATTTGGGGAATGGTTAATAATGATATTAAAGATGGCAGATTTCAAGGACGTCCTGTTGCTGAGTAATTATAGCTTGCATCATTGAAATTAATGTCCCCGACTTATGCTCATTAAAGTTGATCTTTCTGGGCATTAATTTGAAAATATAAATAGCTCTGTAAGTCTTTCTTTCCTACTATTTTTCTGTGGAGCCTCGGCTGTGGAGAAGAGTTTTTTCCGAGTCTGTGTGAAACAAGTAGCTCCTGAAGCCTTTTCTCATTTCCTGTTGTTGTTTGATATATTGATTCAAGAGGGGGGGTGTCTGTGTTTTTATTCCTGAAGAAGGGATGAGGTCCAGTTTACATTTCTTCAGGAATGTTAGAAATCTACAATGTCGAGCTCCTATTATCTTAGACACAAACCTGTTAGGGATATCAGTAGAAAAAATGACAGTTGACTAGACAAACCGTGCAGCAAAAGACCATAGTCTAGAGTTCCTGTCAAGTGGATTATTAGAAGCTGCAGTGTTCCCACCATCAGTTGTATGCCCAAAATTAGGTCAACAATTTATTAATAGATATGATGTTAAATCTAAGTGCATTTTGAATGCAAAAGGCCAAACTCTTGTGCCAGTTAATAGGGAGACTATTATGGCTGTTTTCAAAATCCCAGAAGAATCTCTTGTCAGTTTTACACCCACCCAATCTCTAGCTCACTACAGAGAGAACAAAGATAAAAACCAGAGTCATGTGGCTAGGAAGTGGACTCAAACCAATTACAAAGGCTACTCTCAGTTGCCTAAAGTGCTCACTAAGGATCACATGAAACCCCTTATTCACGATGTGATAGTGTTGCTTCACCGGATTAAAGGTTCAGAACAAGTTCTTCTCTATGAGGAGTGGATGTTTCACTTTATAGAAATAGTCTTGGAAGGGGGTCAACATATTGATTGGGCTGAAATCATTACTAGATCCCTGAGGGACCAACTTAAATAGGCTCAGGACATTAAGAAGGAATTATTTATGTCCTCCTATTTGATATACTGCCTAGCGTGCACATAGGATTTGTCTGCCATTCAACACATTCCTTGGAATGAAGGTCTTTTAATTTATGAGTATTGTCCGTTATTAAGGAAAGATAAAATTTTGGAAAATTACAAGAAGGTTCATGATGTTTCCTTGGGTAAATTATGTCAACAATTGGCAAGAGTCCCAAACCAAAGAGTTTCATTAGAGGCACAGAAACTGGTTCAAACCTACGGAAGCCTGTATATTCAGTTCCCATGTTTCACCTACATTCGGGTCAGAGGTTTTGATGATGAACCTCTCAGACTCCCAAGGTTTTCTTTCGATTGTTTTATTTTCGCAAAAGTTTGCAAGCAATTGTTTGTGGTTTTTAAAAATGCTCTGCTAGAAGAAAAATGGTCTTCTATGTTCCCAGTTAAAGTTGGTAATTTAGCGTGTAACAATATTATGGATGCTTCGGTGATAGGAAGCAACTTGTTGAACTTTGACTTGTAATTTTATAAGTTAAGAAGGGGTTTTGACAATAAGGTCACCAGGCAAGTTCTAAGCCTAAGTAATTATCCTTCACCCAGCTCACACCTGGAAGACCTATGGGAAGATCTCGGTGATGAGGAGGCAATCTGGAGATGAGATCATTCCAGACTTGTAATTTCACAGATCAAAATGTTGCAGTTGAATTTTGATATTAAGGATGTGGAGGAGGATAGTTCCGGAACCACAAGTTCAGGGGCTAACAATGTGGATGCGAGAGGTCCCCCGGACATAGATTGGAACAGGAGAGAAGAAGATGATATAAAGCTGAGGGCCCGAACCATTTTCAAGGTCACGAAAAGCTGGTAACTAGAGAGGAAGAAGGAAGGAGCTGGGAACCCCCCTCTTGAAAAGCATAGTGCAAGACCAGCCTTAATAAATGTGAAACATGCCTCCTCTAATGTATCTCCTGTGGCTCCAAATGCAGGTAAAGTTATGTCTCCCAAGAAAAAGGTGATCTCTAGTAGGCACCTGACTACACTGAGATCGAGACCGAGAACAAGATCAGAGAAGCATTCTTAGATGGTAGCTTTTGGACTCAACTACCTGGATATTGAGGTTAATGAATATGATATTTTATTTTCTTCAGGTCAACAAGTAAAAGGACAAGAGACTTCTATCATGAATACAGAAGTACCCCAAGCTGAGAATACTTGTGTAAAAACTCCTGACAATCAGATAGTCATCGGTTTAGTCCCTCCTTGGCTAATTGAATTGGTGAATAAGAGAAAAAGTTACAAACCCATTTCACTTCCTGTGAAGGAGATTGTTACTAAATATGCTACCCGGACCCCCAAAACAAAAAGAGTGAAGAGTGATGCTAGGATATCTTCTGGTCCATCTACAGGAAAGGTGACTGCAAAAATAGCCACTTTCAAGCCTAAAGAGGGAATTCAAGAACCAGAGGGTGAAGACTTTGAGATTATGAAGATGGAACTTGGTGTTCTAGCCAAGGATTCTAGGGATCACCTATTTAAATTCTCAATTGATCATATGCTCGGGCAGTCGCAAAAGGATGGAAGGGAGAAACGTAAGTTGAAATAGCTAGTTTCTACCATGGCTGAGTTTCTTTCCTCACTCGTTGATGATGGATTTCTGCCACTGGCCCGGTCTTCACAAGATTTTGATCAAAATTTAGTTGAAATCCAAAAGCTAGTGAAACAAATACAACAAGGGAAGGTTCTGATGGAGGTCATGAAGTCTTGGATAAACAATTTTATCACTGAAGGGAGTGCTTTCATCCATGAATTTATATTTACTTGCTTAGATGGAGAAACATTACTTGGTGAGGTTCAAACCCTAGTTCCAAGCTGGGAAATGGAGGAAGCGAAATGCACAGGGATCGTCAAACAGGTTCAAGAAATAGAAAACTATGGTGTGACTCAGTTCTTAGCTAAGAATCTGATGAAACTGGTAGATCCCTGTATGCTTTTCATCCCGAATCTAAAATTCGGATGGAAAAATACGATGTTTAAAGTTGCGATCTCTCAAGACAAAGCAATAGAAAAGGAGGTGCTGAGCATGCATGCGGATGGCCTTAAAGACATCAAGATAGTGAATCCCTCAAGAATTTTGGAAATTGACAGAGGTAACAAGGATGCAGATGCCATGGTCAAAGTCTTCACAGACACCATGAATGCTCTCAAGGAAAATGAAACGCCTACAGTTTAGGATTTCACCAGAATTGCAAACATGGAGTCTATGTTGCTGCTAAACAGAGGTCAGTTGCCAAAGTAGACGGAGAGAATCAGGGAGTTAAGGTGGGACAGAATGCGACTCGGGTGAAGCTGACAGGCCTAAAGAACCTGCATTCCCAACCAGCCCAAGAGTTAATGAACATGTTTCGATCCTGGAAGCTCATACAAACCACCACGTCAGAAGGCCCCGTAGGGAGTTAGTAGTTTTTAGGACAACATTTCCCTTACTTTATGCTTTAAATGGTGCATGTTTTGAAACTCTATCTTTAGTTATGTAACTAGTTTTAAATAGTTGTTTTTGGTGTCTAAGAGGTCGGGTTTTCCTAGAGGCTCTCTCGGACGTGAAACTATTAATAGGGGAACTTTGAACTGAAAAAGGGTTAGAAATTGGAGGTAGAAAATAGATAGCTTCTTTTTGGAAATAGATAGTTAGCATAGGCTTTTCTTGAATTTCTGAAACAGTTGGTGACTAATTTTTTATTGGACTTTGATCTGATTAATATATGAATATACAGGTGCATGGTATGGTTTAGATCTTTGAATCAAAATTTGAAATGTATTGATTTCTTTGAGAAATGGTACATTTAAATCTATGCATATGTTGTTTATATTCAGTCACTTCCAATTTCTTTATAGCTATTCTTTATTAAGTTATTTCATAGGTTGTCTGTTTTAGAAGTAATTAGTAGATCTCAGTTTACTTCGTGGTTATTTCAATTATTAGTTGATTCTATAAATTACCTCAATACCCAAGAGTATTTGAGTGGTCCTACACCTTCTGGTTAAAGGTGTATGAATTTACTTTTATGTTGATAATTCATTGAATATCTTACAAGGAAGTTGAGCCTTAGAAATTCAGAGGGAAACAATTTCTCATGCTTACCCAACTGTTGATGAATCGTTTGTCTTCAAAAACATGGAGTCTTTATCCATTTTCATTTAAAAAGAGGAAGACAAATCTGTTCACCAACAATATCATATTTGGGGGTATTGATATGTTATGCAGATCATTTGTTGCTGAAATGAGCAAAGAGTTTGAGATGTCAATATTTGGGGAGCTCAAGTTCTTTTTTGGTCTACAGATTCTTCAACAGGGTGCAGGCATATACATCACACAATCCAAATACATCAAGGAAGTTCTCAAGATATTCAAGATGGAAGACTCCAAGCTAGTTGGAACACCTATAGCAACCAGATGCAAGATGACAAAGGAAGACAAGCCAACCAAGGTAAATTAAACCCTATATAGATCAATGATTGGAAAACTCATGTATGTTGTACACACTAGACCAGATATAGCACATGCAATTGGAATAGTTGCAAGATTCTCTGCTAATCCCAAGGAATCACACATGACTGTTGTCAAAAGAATTCTGAGATATCTAAAGAATACCGAAGACTATGGCTTATGGTATAAAAGAGAAGGAAAATTTGAGCTTCAAGTCTATACATATGTTGATTGGGCTGGAAACTTAGATGATAGAAAGACCACAACTGGAGGAGCATTCTTCATGGGTGAAAGACTTGTCACATGGATAAGTAAGAAGCAAGGATGCATCTCACAATCTACTGCAGAAGCAGAACATGTGGTCACTGCTACAAATTTCTCTAACATTACATGGATCAAACAATTACTGGAAGGTATGAATATTAAAATCCTTGAACCAGTGATTATCTATTGTGATAATACAAGTGCAATAAATATTTCAAAGAACCCTGTCATGCATGCTAAGATAAAGCATATTTCTATCAAGTATCATTACTTAAGGGAACAAGTGCAAGAAAAAGAGGTAATACTGGAATATGTTCAATCTAAGGAATAATAAGCAGACATATTTACAAAGCCATTTCCTAAATATACATTTGAGTACGTGAGAAAGAGACTAGGCATCCGACCCTTGTCTATTGGTCACTAAGCTGACTAGGAGGTTGCATCAGCCTACACATAATCAGAAGATCATTCATGTTGATGCAAGAAAAGAGATGGACTTCAAATATATAGTAGTACACAACAAGGTACTTATATGCACTGAACACCAGAGTTATTGTATTGCTGATGGAGAGGAAATTCAAGGAATATATTATGAAAAAGAGAGAAATTTAGTTTGGCATTTCTATCAAAGGGAGAGAAGTATCCAAAGGGAAATATTAGGAGAGATTATATCCAGATAAAATATCTATCAAAAGTATTCAAAGGGAAAGATGTACTTAATAAATATGGAGAGAAATATATTGTTGTCAAATGAAAATGAGATATGAAAATAAATATCCATCAAGGAGAGGAATGGTCAAAGGGAGAGAAAACATCAGAGAAAGATTCAAAGAAACATCCATTTAAGGGAGAGAATTGGAAAAGTTAACATTGCATATCTATCTAGAAAAGGGAGAAGAGATTCTACAACAAAGGGAGTGACAAAATCAAAAGTTTCTACACCTATCCAGTGAAGGGAATAAAGAATGAAGAGAGTACTCTACAAGAATAAAATCTAAGCTAGAAGAGCTTAACGAGACTCAGACATTTGTATTAGTTATAGAAAAATAAGTTTGGTAGAGATTGATGAACTAAAACTGATATATTTCATATTATATTAGTATTATGTAGTATGTTGCCATCAATGCCAAAGGGAGAGATTAATGAGCTATAACTGATTGAATGTTTGAAGATGTTAAGTTGATGATCACTGAGCTGCAGAAATTTAATGCAAGACATTAAATCAGTTAATGTATTGTATTGTTATTGATGTCAACTTGACACAATCTGATTGACCTTATATACATATTGTCAAAGACTTCAAAGAACCAAAGAGATAAAGGTTATGTTATCTGTATTATGTATAAAAGTTTAGTATATACCAAGTGACAATAATCACTAACAGACATTGCACACTGACGGATAGAGAACCCCAAGAAGAGTCATAGTGATACCTGAGCAAGATACCTGAGCAAGCATTACCAAGCAGAACCAAAGTGATACCTGAGAAGAATTGAAAGTCACAGTGTTTCCCGATGGACAAACAATCCCGACAGATAGAGATGCGTGAGGAAAACTGAAGTCAAGACCAAGCAAACAAGGAGTTAAATACTGATCAGAACTGAAGTTTAGAAATGACAAAAGACTTAGCTGGCAGGAGCTAAATATAGAGTTAATTATTTGATTACATTGTTTTCATCGACCAGTTAAAAGCTAGAGATAAGCTAGTTTTCTTCCAGTTGTCAAGAAGAAATTTGTGAGATAAAACTAAAGTGTAAGCTTTAAAGAAAGAATGACGAGATTTGTAGATCACATCAAGAACGAGAAAAACAAGGACTTAAAAATGGTGAAATCATGTCTATAAAGAGATAAACTAATTCATTATGAAAAGAGGATGCTGAAGGGAATTTTGGTGAAGATAAGAAGTCTTCATACAAAGCTGATCAAACAAGCTGAAGAACAAAGCTAAAGATTTCTGCGGACACCGAGCAACAAAGAAGCAACAACATTCAGCAAGAAAAAAGAAGTGGAGCAAAGAAACATAAGAGAAACATTGATCAGAAAGGTATTATGAGCTTACAATAGATCTGAACATTTGCAAGATTAAAGTTGTATTTATGAACAGATCATATACTGTTTCAGTTTATCCATTGATTCATAAAATCTCTTAACATCCTTTATATATTGAGATACATCCCAAGGAGTATCAAAAGGTTTCTCATGAAGATAGCATAGTGAATGCCAAATATCAAGTGACAAAATATTAAATTTAAATCCTCTAACAAGCTCACACTTAACAGTGTGTTTGTAACCTTTAACAGGGTTGTCTCTTCACTGAGCTCACTTCAGAAGAGTGAAAATTTTGGGTTACCAATCCCAAGTGGTTTTTTCCTTAACAGGGTTTCTACGTTAAAAATCCATTTGTCAAATGCATATATGGTTCATTGATTTGATGTTTTTCTTTACACATTACTAAAACATGATTGATCGGTAAAAACTAAGTTACTTATTGTATTTCGGTAAAGGCTAGACTGTTATTCGATAAAGCTTAAGGAAAAGGATAAACAATATTTTCTGAGTAGTAGTTATTTGATAAGATTGTTTAAAGGCATACATCTTGTAGGACTGAATATAACTAGAGGTTTGTATTTGTGGTATATGTTAGAGTAATCATTAGTTTTCTTATTAATTAAATCATGTTGATTTAAATAGTTAAGTCATTACTCTTTAGTGCTTAAGCTTTCTCTTAGGTGCATTAATAATTAATTCTTTTATTAATTATTAATGTGAAACCTAGCTTTTTTTACCTTTTAGGGTTTCGTTCACCTTTTAAGGTTGAACTTTGTAATTGTTGTTCATTAATTCAGATTATAATTTTTCTCTCATTTCTTGAGCAACTTATGAGTTCTTCTCTCTCCTTCTTCTTGCTTCTTCCAGTGACAGGTTATTTTGCATGCAGGTTTCTTGGCATTTTGTGGATTTGTATCTCTCAAATCCTACATGGTATCAGAGCCACACTGCTACTTCCTGGTCTGGTGTTTGTGAAGCAGTGTTTCGAGGGCAAAAACCATAGCTTTTCTAGGGTTTCTTCTTCAATCTAGAAGAGACTTTTTTTTGGAGCACATTGAGAAAAAATGGACAACGCCATCGCGTTTAGAAGGCCCAGGAGAGTCATTTTTCATATAAATTTTGCCATTTTTGGTCACAGTAGCCTCTGGGAAAAAATTTCTCTCTCCGGCTTAAATTTTGAGGTGAAAATTTAAAAAAAAAAAAAATTTTAATTGATTTTTGCTTTAAAAACTAACGCATGTAGTGTTAAAAATCAATCCTGCTTTGTAAATGGGCACCGCCGTCAGTGAACCGCTAGTGGTTAACCTCTAGCGGTTAACCTAACCACCAGGGTTTACTCTCAAACCTTCTTTGGGGCAGTTTTGAGCACTTTTGGTATTTTGGCCATA
>MU223398.1:1284682-1297401 GCA_018584345.1 Thuja plicata
TAATGATTATATTTAGTTATACATATTAATGATTATATTTACTTTAATGACTTATATTACATTTAATTTCAAAGAAAATTCTATATAGTGGTAATTATATAGGATATTAAAATTTATTTATATTATTTTAACTCTATGTCAAATATCCTAAGGCTTAATCTTTAGAACTTAGGCAGGAACTAGACGCTATGCGTCCTTGTTTCATATGATGTGAATATGAATCATTTTTCCACTATACTAACAAATCCCGCTAACATGCAACACCGTAGATATTTGTATATTCATAATAATATTTATTTATGCGGTTTTTAATTTGGGAAAAAGATTTAATAGGTATTTAAATAATAATTGATGTAATATTGTATAAAGTTGATCTGATCTTTTCAGTTTTTATCTATTTCTATACATGTAACTTTGCTTATATGATTTTCAGTTATTTAATCTATATAGACTAAAAGGAGTCTAATTAAAAATGGTATAGGAATCTATATATAGTCAACAAAACATAGACAATAATGATTTTTTTTTTCAAACTACAATAAATTTATTAATTACTTATAGCAGCATACAACTTGCTTAGAAAATTACAAATAATTATTTAACTAAAGTAATTCAATTTAGCAAACAATTATCTCACCATCTTCTCATTCACTATTTAATAATCAAGGGGGTTTTCATTCTTCTTCTTTTCAATCAAGATTGTACATTCTTTTTTTTTCGCTTAAAATATCATTTGTCTCATGCTCAAACATCACTATTCTTATTGTTGGGAAAATGTGTGGTACACCTTGTATGTAATATTTATAATGTAAATTTTTTTATTTTTTTTGGTGAACCAAGAGAATCTAGGGATGCATGCATTCCATGGGCTAGACAATATTGTGGTCATTTTGTATATTATATGTAAAATTAGGACACATATTTAATGAGTTACATATTAAAAAAAAACTATATTAGAAGAACTTAGTACAAAAAGTAAATGAGGGGGACATGATTTTGAAAGCTCATGATACTAGGCACATGGTTTATGTACTACCACTTCTTGATTTTATGTAATCTTCTTTCTATAAAAGCAATACTGTGAGTAATTGTTAGGTTTGACTATCATAATCTTCAAGGCTAGTTGTCATTCATATTGACCTTTCTTAAAGTGTGCATATACAAAACAAGGTATAAGATGTTATTACATGGTTACCTATTAAATGCTTTGATACATGGAGAATGCATTGAATGAGCTTGATATTTTAAAAATATTCATAGAGAATTAAATGTATAATTTGTCTAATGTCGTAAATTGTATCTTCATGTACAATTTCATGCTCATTTAGGGATCACTTTAGTCCTCCTTTTTCTATGCCCCCGAATTTCATTGATCTTGCTCAACCCAATACTTAATTTGGAAATTTAGCACCTTTTTGGCTCCTCCAACCTATTTCTAACTTGCCATGACTAGACTAAATCCAAGCCAAAATGGGCCCAAATTTGGTTCCTCTTTGACGAGCGAGAAAATGCTTTTCATAACTGCATTCTTTGAATTTTTCAACATATTTTATGAGGTTTACTATAAAAGGGGACCTTAGCTCCTCATTTGTACATCTAATTTACACAACTTACTCTCTCATCAAGTAATTTGAGCAAGCATTCCAATCATTTTCAAGGAAGTGAAGGAGGAGATCTAGCATTGAAGGATTCAAGAATTTAGGATGGCATCCATGCTCAAGTTCATATGTTTAGTCCATAAGTAAATACATGCATGAGCTACGTTCTAGCATTACCAAACTTTTATGAAGGCTTCAAGACAAGGAGAATTCATATAAAAGGTATAACATTGTTGATTCAACATTCTTTACTTTGAATTCAAGGTTTCTTTTATAGATCATTGTTGTAGGAAAGGTTGAATCCTCTTAAGGCTTGATTGAAGGAAGCCACTATACAACCCAACACCATTCTTCCTCCTTATTATGTGTAGGTTTCCAAATCTAAGAGAGGGTAATTATAGATCCAGGAAGAGAATACTGAGACAAAGAGAACTAGATTTTGAAGAAGAAAAATATCCTGGACATTATTGCTTAGCCATATAGTGCGAAAACATTTTTCATAAAATTTCTATGAGATTATTAGAGCGAAATCTAAATGCCTTCATTCAACATTTTCAAAATAATACCAGTCCACTAGTTACTTCAATAGATTTGGTACATTGTAACAAGGTGTTAGAGAGAAAGTAACTAATTTCATTGGTAGATATAAACACTTGTTTTTAAAAATTGCTTGTCCTATTTTTTATGGTGATGTTCAAAGGATTTTAATTAATATTTTGCAAAAAGACATTAGAGATAAGATTTTATTTTTTGATTTCACGTCTTTCACACACTTGTACATAACACTTCATGATTATTAGCTTCAAGTGAGTCAACATTAAATTTATTCATCATTGGCTCCAATTGATAGAAGATGCTCACTTTGAAAACTTTTGAAAAACAAACCAAGAATTTACACTTGATCAATACCAATAATTATTTCAATCATATTGATTCCCAATAGGCAGCCATAAACCATGTTGTGGCTTACTTTGCATCTAAATTCAAGCCTTGTAAGTGCACCTCTCTCTGAATCTTTTCATAGTGTCATTCTTTCATTGATCTATAATAAAATGATGGATATTTCACTTGTCTATATTACAGATACCCCTAAGCTTTTGTCATCCTCTTTTGATAAAAAAATCCTCTTGTTAGTGCCATTATCAACATGAGCGTGACATAGAGAAATGTATCCACTATTTTGTCAAGTCCCCCATCTAAAATGAAATGATCTAATGACAATGATGATATTAGTGACAAAGAAAACAAAAATAATGTTATAGGTATACCATCCTTGTTAAGAAAAGATAGAAGTAAGCCATTCACACTAGGAGAATCACATATGAGTTGTTGAGATGCTATGCATAAGATTAGCAACTGAAAAGAAAAAAGTGGAAATAATTCTAATATATCAACAACCTAGATTAAGTAATCCTTAATAAGTACACTTTGATTACCATTATTGAAAGAATAGACAACATTTAAAATACAATATGAAATAGTTGAGGAGTGATGAATATCCATTGGTAAGCAACAATAGAAATAAATAAAAGAGACAGGATTATTAATGGTGAATGCAGCAGTATCAATAAAAGGTTGTATTTGCAAAGGTACAACAACTACAAAGTTGATTTCATAATAATTTGCAATGTATGTAAAGAGATTGGCAATGTATGTAATCTTGATTGGAACAGATACAAATAAATACCATAGATACTCCATACATGTCTTGCGGGAGGAGTCTGAAATATAATGGCAGACCATAGTGGACACGCCACTCATGACCTTCGTAAAGAAAGTAATTGGTGTCGATATACTTTCTTTGATTAAGAATTTAATCATATTATTCTCTAAAGATCTACGCGAAGGTTATAAATTATTCACCGCCTTAAAATAAAAGATAACTAATGCATTAAGGAAGTTAACGATCATTCAAAGTCAAACACTCTTAACGTAGAGACACAATTCCTATAATAAATTATATGGTTATGGAATAATACAACTACATATTAAATGGTTGTGGAGGAATAAAGACACGTCTCTATAATGCAACCTATCCTTTTGATCAGCAAGTTATAAGAAGGAATTCTACCTCATTCATTCAATCATGGAATAGGAGATAATATAAATGGGATTATTAACTATGCAATATACTGATAGGATCGATTATTCAATCATGGAATAGGAGATAATATAAATGGGATTATTAATTATGCAATATACATTAGATACTGATAGGATCGATGGAGATCGTAGATGAATAGGAGATTATATAATATATCCAAGGAAGAGCTCAAAAAGGTTTACGAACATATATGGAAATGAATCATGTTATGATGTGCTATATATATATATATATATATATATATGTCAACCATCTTTCCAGGATGAATCTTAACCATCGAATTCGAATTTTCTTTTCAAAAGGAAATCTATGAAACCAAGCTAAATCAAGGCATTTGCATATAGATTCATAATTGCAACTAGATAGTACTCATTTTTAGCTAAGAGATCATTCATCACATAGACATAATGCTAATTTCATTCTAAGATAGTTCATCATAATAGCATAATTGAGATCATTTTAGCTTATGAAACATCCTAATTAGATGCATTTGAGTATTTTCTATTAAATCTTCCATCATAGGATTGTTTATTCAATATGAATTAGTGCTAATCTGAGAGCATTTTTATGTAATTCAATTGGGTCTTCTTGTGTAGGAAGCAATATGACGATTTTAGTAGTTTGATGGCTTGAATTGGATTGAATTTGATGCTAAGCTACCAACATAATATATTATTGAGTGTTGTGTGGCAGAATTGCAGATATACTTGTAACAACACATCACATTTTGGCGCCCACTGTGGAGCTCTTAGCCCTATTTTTGAGAATTTGACATTCTATTTTGCAGGACAGGCGACAGACAGTAAAAGCGTCATTTTGGGAAACTTTTCATCTTTCTCAATGTCATTTCATCATCTCTCGATCTTAAACTGTCATTTAATATCTACATTGCATTATCTCTAGAAGGTATAAAATTCACATTTAGTCATTTATGGTTTACATTACATCATTTCCGGGATATTTCATCATTTTCAATTTATATTCCATCATTTCTGAGAAAATTATATTAGCAATAATAGTCCACTAGTACAACTGAGAGGGGGTGAATCAGTTGTATGCCAAATACTTAAACTTTAACCTTTAACAATCAAAAGATAAATGCAATTATGAACATGTTAACAACAACACCAAAACACAACCATTTGTTGACGAGGAAACCCTGTTGTGGGAAAAACCCCAGTGGGAATTAGTACCCACAAATAATGCACTGAAAGTACAGTATCCTTGTAAGGAGATTTAGCCTGGTTAGGATTTTATTATTACATACAGTACAAAGTCCCTGTTAAAGGACAGACCCTATTAGGAATCAAGAGAAATAATAGGCTCACTGCCTAAAGAAGGTTAAATCCACCTTCAGGACTCACTTGTCCAATATACAGATATACAAAAATATAATATCCAGTGAACTGACTAATAGAAACAACTTTGCTTAAATAGTTCAAATGAAGTTCGACATTAATCACAACCTCTTCTCTACATCCAACAATCTTTGCAAATACAAGCTCACAGCTTCCACAGTTCATTGTCCACACTCCTAAACAAGAAAACAACTTTCCTTTATACAAGTTTACAATAAGCAATTAGGTCAACCAATTAAGACTTCCCCAATGTACAAATAATTACATAACCCCTTTCTAAGATATGCAATGTACCTTAAACATGTAAACATAAATTATAATTCATCAAATATAATCTAAGATCTGCAATCCAGGATTGATATCCATAATACACACTACATCACTGAAGTTGGCCCCAAATAGGTCTTCTCCAAAACACATGCCACATTTGACATCAACAAGAGTCTTACGACCTGAGAATCATAAAAGAACATTCCTCAACATGTATCCTGACATTCCCCAAGCTTGCATAATATGAATCATTCTCTCACTCAAGTTATCCACAAAACTCAGAGACTAACTCTGTTACAATTCTCTGTCATTGTTTTGCAAACAATCTTCACCAAAATCATTGTAACTCAAACAAATAGAAACATATACTCAAGTGACCTTAGATATAAGATCAAGGCTCATCCCTATACACATCCTCATCTTCGCATACTCTGAAACATCTGTAGAATATCCCTACACTTTTGTCAATCAACCATGCACCAGTGATAACCAATCTCTCTATCTTCATCATAAACATATGTTGACATCAATTAAAAAACATGAATGCCAACAACTCCAAAAGAAGCCAATTCTAACAATCTCCCCCTTTGGCATTGATGGCAACACATGAGAAAATCTATCAATCCAAAAGTACCACTCTCAATACAATCTTCTCAATATCCTCTTCACAACTCTCTCCAAAATAGCAGGGATTTTGTACATACTCTCTTTACTGAATCTCTCCCCCTTTGACATCAATTGAAAAGGGTGTCATAATTCAATCGCTTTCCATCTTTCCTCTACAAGGTGTATCTTTTTCAAATCTTCATGTCTGCAACAACCAGGTGCTCAATCACCCAAATGTGTTATATTTTGTTTGTGTGATCACTCCCCTTGAGGAGTGGATCCATACATCAAGCCCAGGAAATGATATAACTCTAAAAACCTCTGGACTGATGTATTCTTGCATCAATTAGTTCTTTCAAGGAGGGGCTCTTGCCCCAATCATACCTCTAAGATACTCAAAGGCATCCTTTGGCAAAGGTTTTGTAAATATATCTGCTATTTGTTCCTTTGTGCTGATATACTCCAATCTAATATCTTTCTCTCCAACCTTGTCTCTCAAGAAATGATACTTAATTGAAATATATTTAGTCTTTGAATGCATAACTGGATTCTTTGACATATTCATTGTGCTAGTGTTATCACAATGAATAACCATTGGCTCATGAAAAAATATCCCAATGTCCTTCAATATCTGCTTCATCCAAACAATCTTTGTGCAATTTATAGCAGGAGAAACATACTCTGATTCAACAGTAGACTGAGCTATACAATCCTGCTTCTTACTTAATCAAGAAACCAAGCTTTTCCCAAGGAAAAAAGCACCACCACTTGTACTCTTTCTATCATCAAAATTTCCTGCCCAATCAGCATTAGTATAAGCAGGAAAAAAAAATCTTCAGATGATTCATACCATAAGCCATATTCCAGTGTTCCTTTTAGATATCTAAACATTCTCTTTACTGCAGTAAGGTGAGACTCTTTAGGATCTTCTTGATATCTTGCCACACTTCCAACTGCATTAGTAATATCTCGTCTAGTGTGAGTTAGATATTGTAAGCCTCCAATCATAGATCTGTACTTGGTTTGAAAAATACTATGAGATTCATCAGTAGTAGTAAGCTTGTAACGAGTAACCATAGGTATTCCAACAGTTTTACACTCTTCCATTCCAAACTTTTTCAACATTTCCTTAAGATACTTTGTTTGAGAAATGAAAATACCATTCTTGTTCTGATTAATTTGCAACCCAAGAAAAAAATTCATTTCACCAATCATCGACATCTCAAATTCATTTTCCATTTCCTTAGAGAATTTCTTACTCACTTCATCATTACCTCCAAAAATGATATCATCTACAAAAACTTCAACTATTAAGATTCCATCTTCACTAGATCTTAAGTACAAATTACAATCGGCCTTACCATTTCTGAAACCAAGATGATGTAAATATTTGTCCTATATAGCATACCATGCTTTAGGTGCTTGTTTCACTCCATACAAATCCTTCTTCAATTTTAAAACCACGTCCTCATCATCTGTCAGAGGAAATCCATCAATCCGCTCAATATATACTTCCTCCTCTAGATCTCCATTTAGAAATGCAGATTTCACATCCATATGATATACTTCTTTGTGCGTACAGCACAAGCAAGAAATAATCTCACTGCCTCAAGCCTAGCAATAGGAGAAAATGTTTCTTCAAATTCTATGCCTTCTTATTGTGAGTAGCCTTTACAAACCAGTCTTGCCTTATTTATTACAAACATTCTTTCTTCATTCATTTTGTTTCTAAAACCCCATTTAGTCCCTACAACATTCTTATCTTTAGGTCTAGGAATTAATTCCCAAGTGTTATTGTTATTTATCAGTTCCAACTCTTCCTGCATTTTTTTAGTCCAAGATTCATCTTTACATGCCTCATTAGTTTTTGGTTCAACTTGAGAAATCAAACAAATTTCATTTCTTAATCTAGATCTTGTCATCATGCCTTTTCTTGCATTGCCAATAATTTGATTTTCAGGATGGTTCTTCTTAACATACATCTGTGTCTTTGGAATTTCAGTAGAACCATATGAATCATTCAGACATACCTCGATCTCATGATCAACCTCAAAAGGTTCTTCTTGATTTTCAGTAACCTCCCCGTTCTCTGAATTCTGGCTATAGTTGTGTGTGTGTATATGTGCACCTGTTGCCTGTGACACAACACTTCAATAAGTCATTTTGTTAGTGTGAAACAAGGGTTAATGAGCATATAAAACCCTAACATCAACCTATTACTTTCTAACTAGGATGAGCGTATTAAATAACATAAAAGCCCTCAAATTATGCTAAATACCAGTGACATAAACAACCTAGCATGAAAGATTTAGTTTAAAAACAACTATTTAACTATTTAAGCATGCATATTAGTCTAAAATGAGCATTATAACCATGAAGAAAGTGACTAATGGAGTGTTGCATGAATCTAGGAAAGAAAGGGTAGCATAACAATGCTTTGAGATTCCTTCAAAATCTTGGCATAACAACACTACAATTCAAAATTTTAGGCTTATTATGAGCTCTAAATCCCTTCAATATATAGAGGAATGGGAGAGAGAGGGGGGGACAAGGTTCATTAATGGAGCCCCTAAGGTCATTAATGAGGTGTAAGAACCATTAATGCCTTGGTAATTAATGAGAAATGGGAAAGAGGGAATATCCATTAAGGGTCATTAATGAAATTCATTTAAGAGGCATGGGAGGGTGTAAGGATCAACTTGGCAAGCTGGTCCTTAGAGAAGTCATGCTTGAGAAAGTTGACTTTCTCAAGTGGGTTGAGTTGTTAATCATTCCTTAATGGAATGTGACAACATTAGGAAGGGGTGTTCGAATTAGATTAGGATTAGAAGAATTCTTAGCAAGGGTGAAGGGTTGGGAAAGGTTTGAACCTAGGGTCCAAGTGGTTGAGATAGGTTATGTTGGGGTTTAGGGGAATATAAATGAAATGCATTAAACTTATTTAATTCATTTAAAATATAGGAATTAATTATTTAAGGATCTTATTGCTTTTTAATAATTAAGGGGACTATAGCCATTTTAATTAAATTAAATAGGCTAGGGGAATGTGTTCATTTGCAAGTGGTCATTTGATTTAGGGATTTATTTAATTCCTTTATAATTAAATACTATAGCCATGTTTGAATTTGTTTTGATTTAATTGGTTTGAATTAATTTGAATTGTATGGCTATAATAGTTAATATAATTCAGTGATAAAAATCACGTAGGACATTAAATTTGATTTCAAAAGAATTATGCCAAGCAGTAACAGGGTCGTTTGGACATAATTGGGGGTATGATCACACTTAGGGAAAATAGGGTCTATAGTCATAGCAGACAAAATTTAGGTGGTTACATTTGCCCCTCTTTGAATTGATGTGCGAGCAACGCATTGATTCAAAGAAAGTTTTTGATTTTTGACTTCAGAAAGATTGAGAATTTTGTTCTTGGTTGTCAAACAAAATGATGATGAGATCAGTCTCGGACTTGATCAAACTAAACTGATAGAATTGATTTTGAACTTGGTTGTCGTCCAAAGATCAATAAAATATCTTAAAAGATACCAATTTTGAACTTGGCTATCATCCAAAGATTGATAATACTAATTCTGAACTTGGTTGTCATCCAAAAGTCAGTAAGAATCTATCAGGAGCTTAATAAGAATCTTTTAAAAATGAGGAAACACAATATATCTATCTTATGAGAACGAAAGCTTTATATCCAACAGTTCTGACTTAGTCAAGGAAACTGTCATGCCCCTAGTTTGTTTGATAACGAAGTCATTTTTAATGTTGTTTCGAGAAAAAATTTAATTGATGATAGTGTGATCATGCCCCCTCGGGAACAAAATTGAAGGAAAAGAATAAAATCCCTTTGTTGAAAGAACGTGTCACTTGCAGGATGCGGTTAGGGAAAGAAGGAATGAAGTAGAAGAAGTGAAAAAGAAGGTGTATTTAAAAATAAACACATGAGTACCAAGTTAATTACGTGAAAATGTGAGTGATAAGACTGATAAAATGATGTTAGACCAAGATTTATGATAAAATGTGCAGTATTCACAGATTTGTGGAATAAATGAAGCAAATTCGTAGTGTTTGAAATTGTTGTAAAAATGGTACTGTGCTATTGAAAACCTCCTAGGTGCCTTCAATTTGGTTCCCGATTGATCAAAAAGAGAACAAAAATATAGTTGTAGTTGTCTGGGAGGAGTTTCGAAACTCCTAAATGGCTCAAAAGACCAATATAAGCCTCAAAATTTACCATTTTACTATTCATTTTCACTTTCCTCCATAGTAATTCAGAGAGCTCTATAGAGAAGATGGTAGTCCCTGTGAGGAAGCATCATTTTGAGATGATCCGTCGACATCAGCACCCGGCCGACTACCCACCTCCGGTAAGTGCTCGTAAAACTACCTTGTCAATTTTGCAAATTTCAATTTCATGTATTTTTTAGGTTTTATAGCCAAATGAATTTAGAATCGCATCCAGTATTCTGGATCGCAACCTATAAAACCCGTGTCGCATCCAATTTTTCTAGATTCTTGTGTTGCATCTAGGATACTCTGGATCGCATCTAGTTGTGTTATTTTTGTCTGTATTTTTGTTGAATTTTGCTTATGTATCGTACCTTGTCCCTGAAAGGTCATACCCAGTATTTAGGGTCACATCCCATATTTCAGGGATCGCACCCTGTGGTCTCCATCACATCCTGTATTTCCAGGATCGTATCCATAAAAGGAGATCGCACCCTGCCAATTCAGAATCACATCTGGTTAGGAGACTTAGGAATTTATTCTTTTGGACCTATTTGTGTGTCGCGAACCCTGAATGACTTAGCTATTTAGGAATCTGCATCTTTGTTGTAGATAGAATACTGATGTAACATTGTTTTTGTCAAAATAAACTCATTTTGAGGTAGTCGCATTTCGTGGCACCTACCCGGGTCGTGTGCTTGCATTGTCTAGACTGCTTTCAGATGATGAGCAGACTACCGTGATCTGATGTGGATTATGCTCTTTGATAGGTTTACTCGAGATAGGGGTAAACTGAGGGTTGTTGATTTCTCTTGCCGAGAGATGGCACTCAGAGCACAACACCTTCCACCTGCCGACCGAGAAGATTACTGTGACTCCAGAGGACGTATGTCAAATACTTTGGGTCCTGATGATTGGTGCTAAAGTGCATTTCGAGTCGACGGTTGATGTGGCGATTGGTGCTGCACATCGATACTTCCAGGATTACACTATTGACCGCAGATATCTATCATAGGATTATATGGTCGATCATTACGATCGTTTATCTGTATACTTAGCAGGACTGATAGGTGGCATCCTGATGCCAAATAGAGGTCAGCATGGATTCATGGTTGGCTGGGTAGACATGTTGGAGCAGATGGTCACCCATAGGCAGAGATTTGCATGGGGCAATTGTATTCTAGCCCATATGTATCAAGAGCTTCACGAGATAGTATACCATTATACTCGGAGCATGACCGTTGGTATTCTTATTCTTCATATCTGGGCCTGGGAGCACATCCTTGTTACGCGAATGATTGTAGATAGACAAAGAGCACCTGAGAAGCCCTATGTGTACATGTATGCAAGTCTTATTCAGTAGCCCCATCTGGGCAAGATCGAGTACTGGCGTCGACTCTTCGATGATATGACTGAGGTCATTTGGCGACCATATTTAGATTGAGAGGAGTGGACCTCGGATGCATGACAGGTACCATATCTATTTCAGAGCTGATATCTCATAGGGAGGACCATATATGTGGTAGAGCGGTTCATCCATACCCGGGTGCTAAGATAGTATGGCCAGGGCCGGATACAAGATATCACTGTGTATGCACGGATCCGGGATGAAGAAGCATTGTGGGGTGCTCAGTTGAGATATGAGACAGCACACCAGGAGATTCAGGATATGGTGGGAGTAGACTGGGATATCCGCCTGGACGTAGCTGATGTAGTTTTTTCTGATGGATATGCTATGGAGATACTCTTGTACCCATTTTCACGTTTCACTGTACCTGAGGAGATCATTCCTCGCATAGAGGAGCCATTAGACTATGATCCTAATGATCATCCTGCTAGAGGGAGGGGAGGAGCACAAAGACAGGGTCCCTGGTAGACATGGAGATCGAGATGTGTATGCACCCTAAAATGGTCGCCTAGACTTTGGACCCCATTTATTTTATATCAATTTATCAATTTATGAATCAATGCTTTGCAATATTTTCAATTCAAATCAATTTCCTTGATCAAATTGTAATTAATTCAATTAATTCAATTATTTCAATATTTCCTAAGGTTTGATCATTTTTATCTAATTAAAAGATTTAATCTCTCTTTTAATTAAATAAAACTCCTCTTATTTAATTAAAAGATTTAATCTCTCTTTTAATTAAATAAAATTCCTCTTATTTAATTAAAAGATTTGACCTCCCTTTTAATTAAATAAAATTTCTCTTATTTAATTAAATTCAATTTCCCTCATTTAATTAAATAAAATTCTTCTAATTTATTTAATTGAAAGAAAACCTCTTTTAATTAAATAAATAAAAATCCCCACTTAAAGCACTATATTTGTTGAAAAAAGAAATGAATTAAATTAAATTAAATTAAATTCTTTTTTCCTCACATCTTTCTAAGTGGTGCATTTTTTCCTCTTAATCGTGGCCTTTGATTTTTGCCTCTTAATCTCAATCGTTCACTTTCCTTTAAAAGGAGACCTCTCCTTCTCATTTTCATATATTAGAGTTTTTAGTATTGTTATGTTGCAGGTTTGGAGAGCAATTTTGGAGG
>MU223398.1:1317908-1329089 GCA_018584345.1 Thuja plicata
AGGCATGGGAGGGTGTAAGGCTCAACTTGGCAAGTTGGTCCTTAGATAAGTCATGCTTGAGAAAGTTGACTTTCTCAAGTGGGTTGAGTTGTTAATCATTCCTTAATGGAATGTGACAACATTAGGAAGGGGGGTTAGAATTAGATTAGGATTTGAAGAATGCTTAGCAAGGGTGAAAGGGTTGGGAAAGGTTTGAACTTTGGGTCCAAGTGGTTGAGATAGGTTAGGTTGGGGTTTAGGGGAATATAAATGAAATGAATTAAACTTATTTAATTCATTTAAAATATAGGAATTATTTATTTAAGCATCTTATTGCTTTTTAATAATTAAGGGGACTATAGCCATTTTAATTAAATTAAATAGGCTAGGGGAATGGGTTCATTTGCAAGTGGTCATTTGATTTAGGGATTTATTTAATTCCTTTATAATTAAATACTATAGACATGTTTGAATTTGTTTTGATTTAATTGGTTTGAATTAATTTGAATTGTATGGCTATAATAGTTAATATAATTCAGTGATAAAAATCACCTAGGACATTAAATTTGATTTCAAAAGAATTATGTCAAGTAGTAACAGGGCCATTTGGACATAATTGGGGGTATGATCACACTTAGGGAAAATAGGGTCTATAGTCGTAGCAGACCAAATTTAGGTGGTTACAATAGTCATATATTCTTTCCTGAATCTGAAACTTCTCATCAATCCTCATAATAGCACTTTCAATTATCTTCCTCAATCTCAGATTGTAATATTTATAAGCTTTTCTCTTAGTGTAATAACCAAGGAAGATTCCTTCATCACTTCTAGGATCAAACTTTCCTATCTCATCATCTCTTCTGATATAGCTTTAACTACCAAATATTCTAAAATATTTCATAGGATTATGATTAAACTGTACTTCATAAGGAGTCTTATTAGTACCTTCTCTGATCTGAATTCTTTTCAAGTGTAAATAGTAGTACCAATAAATTCTCTTCAATGAACGTACCATACATTTCCTTCAAGAAACATAGTTTTTGCAACATCTAATATAGTTATGTTTCTTCGCTCGACAATCCCATTTTGTTATGGTGTCCTAGGAGCAGATGTGTATGTATATTTCATGCTCTTTGCAGTAGGTATTGAACATATCTGAAGTAAACTCTCCACCTCTATCTGACCTTAAACATTTTATCTTCAAACCTGATTCATTCTCAACTTTTGCTTTGACTATCTTGAATTTGTCAAAAGCCTTAGATTTCTCTCTAAGATATGTAAGCCACATCATCCTAGAAAATTCATCAACAAAAATCATGAAATATCTTTCACCATAGTAAGATCTTGTTCTTGTAGGACCACATAGATTTGTGTGCACCAGATCCAACTTCCCTTTCTGTGAGTAAGATTTTCTTTTAAAACTGCTTCTAGTTTTTTTCCCCATCACACATTCCCTACACATAGTGTTAGAAGGTTTCACAATCTTTGGTAGATCTCTAATATAATTTGTCAAACTTTCTTTCACAATGTTATCAAAATTTATATGAAAAAATATTCTATGCCATAACCAATTGTCATCAACCTTTGCAAAAAAAAAAGAAACTTCATTAGTATTCAACTCAAATGCATTACCTCTTAAATTAGTACTAGTTATAATCAAATCTCCTATCTGACTTCTGATAGAACATTTCACATCATTGAACTTCAAATGATAACCCTTGTCTACAAGTTGTCCAACACTCAACAAATTACTCGCAAAGTTTGATAGTGCTAAAGATAGGAAAACTATTTTGTGTGATAGTTTTTTTTACTTGGGAGGAGCATTTCCCCCTGATGGCAAAACCTTGGCATCAGGATTTTGATCCTCATACTAAGTCTTTTAATAAAATTCCTTTATGGGTGAGGCTTCTGAATCTTCCCCTGCATCTTTGGCTAGATTGTATTTTGGAATCTGTGGGTGAGGATATTAGGGATTTTCAGATGGTGGATTCAGTGTCCTCTAACATTTTTCACCCGACGTATGCTTGTATGGTAGTGGAGGTGGATGTTTCTAAGGGTCTCCCGGAGAATATCACTTTTGATTCTCCTAGAGGCTCATGGATCCAGACTCTAGATTATGAAGGAATCTCATTTAGATTCAGAAAGTGTCATAAGACTGACCATATTGATGCCCGTTGTTTGTTTGATAGGATAAAATCAAAGAAACCGCCTTCTTGGTGGGTGGATGTTGTGACCACCATTATACGGTTAGCAAAGTTCTTAAGGCTAGGGGTATGGATGGTTTCCCCTCTCATAATGATCTCATTTCTGGTGATTCTATTTTTGTTGGCTTAGATGTTGTCTTGGTTCAGACAATTGATGTTGTCCTTTTGGGTGTTGCGGTTGTTGTCCCTGTCCGGACAAATGATGTTGTCTCTAGGTTAAATGTCCTAACTTTTGGTGTTGTAGTTTATGTTGCCCTGGATTCACCAGGGGGATTTAGGGATTGGTGGAGATGTTGTCCCTTTCCCAGTTGATGCTGGTGTGGCCAGCCTTGCTTTTCAGGTTTTGGGTTTTTTTGCTAGTTCTTTGGCTAGGTAGAGTGATGCTAAGAAGGTGAAGGAAGGATGGACAAAAGTTAAAGGAAAGAAATTAAAGTCTCCCAAGCCTTCTTTTGATATGAGTTTACGGTCTCATAAGGGTGGGCTTAAATGATATTTCTGATTGCCCTTATGGAATAATGGTCTGGTCTCGGTTTCATTCTTGTGGGAATGATTATTTATTCCCTTGGTGTGTTTGGTTTTGTGTCAGAGTGGTTTCTTTGGTCTCTTAACGCTCTATCTTTCTTAGTTTATTTGTAAAAGGTATCGGGTCCTTTCAAAACCTTTTTTTCACTTAATCAAAACACTCAACAAATTATGCTTAAGTCCATCAACAAGCAATACATCATTAGTATTAGTTTTAGCATCAAGAGAAATAGATCCCACTCCAATGATAAACTTAGGAGTATTGTCACCAAATCTGACTACACCAGCATCATATTTAGTTAGCTGAATAAATTTGTTTCTATCACCAGTCATATCATGTGAACAACCATTGTCTATGATCCATTCATATTTATTTTTAACATGTGAAACTAGGGATTTCTCTTCATGAATAGGTTCATCATCTTTAATAGTAATAAATCCAATTTCATCATAATCCCTGCATCATCATCAAACACACCTTTACTAGCATAGTAGCATTCCTTATCCTTGGAGTAATTAGGTCTATGAAACTTATATTTATGTTTAGGAACCCTTGTAGGAAATCTAGATGCAAAATGACCTATCTTATTGCATGAAAAACATTTCAGAGTTAACTTTCCTTCAAACTTACCCATACCTATATTTAATCTTCTTGCGATTAGGGCCACAATTTTAATCTAACTTCCTCTCTTCTTCCTATATCTTTTCCCATTCATCAACATATTCACCAAGCTCTTCTCACCAATCACTTCTGTTGGTGCTCGCAATACCTGATAAAGTATCTCTTTTTTTTTATGTACAGTCGCCTTGAATGTTGATTCAGCCTTAGGTAGTGAATCTCCCAGCTTTAAAGCCTCAAAGGTAGTTAATTTCACAATCAATATATCTTTGTTGAAGTTCCCAGTCAAAGGTATGATCTCCTCTATATCTTGCACTTTAATTTTGTAAATATGTGTCAAAGATCTAAGAATCTTTGCAATCACTTCTTCTTCATTGTAGGTGCCTCCAGAGTTTCTAATACCTATCACAGCCTCAGTAACCCTCTGTACATATGGTCTATCATTTTCATCATCTTTAATTTTTAGAATATCCATGTTTGTCTTCCAATTCTATAACTTTGCCTTCTTAGAAAACTTATCTACTTCATATAGTGCTTCTAATCTTGACAAAATTTTATGTGTAGAATCCAAATCTTTAACCTTTGTAAATTCACCTTCAGAGAGCGCTCTCATAAGGGCTTCTTGTGCAACCACGTTACAAGAAAATAACTTCTTCTCTTCATCAGTAGCTATATCTAATTCATTTTTTGTCTTGATCTGCTCATCTTTCTTTGTAATTATCGAGTAGTCAATTCCCAAATACAGCAAATGAGTTCTCATCTTGTTCTTCCAACTGTACTCAAATTTTTCATGATCAAACTTCAAACTCTCTTTCCTATATAATTCGATCATCAGGATCCCCTCAAGTTGTTAAGCTTTCTCTCAAAGGACTAGAAGCACTGATACCGATTGTTAGCAATAATAGTCCACCAGCATATCTGAGAGGGGGGTGAATCAGTTGAATGCCAAATAATTAAACTTTAACCTTTAACAATCAAAAGATAAATGCAATTGTGAACACGAGCAAAAACACCATAACACAACCATTTTTTGTCGAGGAAACCCTATTAAGGGAAAAACCTGTGGGAATCAGTACCCGTAAATAATGCACTAAAAGTATAGTATCCATGTTAGGAGATTTAGCCCTATTAAAAGATGATTATTACATACAGTATATAGTCCATGTTAAAAGGACAGACCCTATTAGGATTCAAGAGAAACAATAGGCTCATTTCCCAAGCTCACTTCCTAAAGAAGGTTAAATCCACCTTCAGGACTCACTTGTCTGAGATATAGATATACAAAGATATAATATCCCATAAACTGACTGATAGCAACAACTTTTCTTAAACAATTCCAATGAATTTCATCAATCACAACCTCTACTCTACATCCAGTATACTTTGCAAATACAAGTTCGCAGCTTCCACACTTCATTTTCCACACTACTAATCAAGAAAACAACTTTTCTTTATGCAAGTTTATAATAATAAATTAGGTTGGACAATTAATACTTCCCCAATGCACAAACAATTACAAAACCCCTTGCTAAGATACACACAGTACCTTAAAAATCAAACATCAATTACAATTCATCAAATATAATCCAAGATCCGCAATCCACGCTCGCTATCCATAATACACGCTACATTACTGAAGTTGGCCCCAAGTAGGTCTTGTCTAGAACACACATCATAGTTGACATCACCAAGATTCTTGCGATCCAAGAATCATAAAAAACATTCCTCAACATGTCTCCTAACATTTCCCAAGCTTGCATAACATGGATCATTCTTGCACTCAAGTTATCCACAAAACTCAGAGACTAACTCTTTCTCAATTCTCTGCCACAGTTTTGCAAACAGTCTTCACCAAAATCATTGTAACTTAGACAAACAGAAACATAAACTCAAGTGACCTTAGATATAAGATCAAGGCTCATCCCTGTACACATCCCCATCTTCTCATACTTGGAAACATCTGTATAGTATCGGTACACTTTTGTCAGTCAACCATGCACCAATTATAACCAGTTTGTCTATCTTCATCAGAAACATATGTTGACATAAATGAAAAAACATGAATACCAACAACTCCAACAAAAGACAATTCCAACAAATTAGTCATTTGTGCTTATTATTTCGTCATTTTTGGTAAAATGTCATTTTGGGTCACAGTTTCATCATTTTTAAAATAGAGAGAAAAAACACAGGGTTATTTCTTGATCACATTTATGTACTAATGGCTAACGTTTAATTTTTTTTGGAGTGATCATCAAAACATCTTAAAAATTATCTACAAGACGTTGTCAAATACTTGATTGTCAAAGATTTGGAAACAAACACAAACTATTAATGCTCGCCATGCAAGTTGCCTTGGAGATCAACTAAAAATAGTATTCTAATAATATTTTTAGGCATTTAAGTAAGAATTTGGATTTGATTCTTAATCTGACCAAAGGATTATGCTCTTTTCCCAAGAGGAAAATTAGAAACTCAAAAGTAAGATTAAGTTTTGAGTTCAAAATTCTTGGAAATTGAACCTTGTTTGGTGTGTTTGGGAAAGGTGGCAAGGTAGGGAAGTATTCTCTTTTCCCATTGGGAAAATCAAAACCCCAGACCCTTGAATCTAATCCAATTTCATTATTGCTTTGAACTTTAGAGGGCCTTTTGGTTGAGGTAAAAATCTCTTAGGAACGACCCAAGTGAGGAAAGGTGGATGTCAGCCTTTCCATCTCACTATAATCAAAATACTTTCTTGAGATGAAAATATGAGAAGATATAATCATTTCTGTCCTTGGACCATTTTATTGATCCTTCCTTAGACATACTTAAGTGTGTGTAGAGATGAGCAACTTCAATCTTGCTTGTGAGACTACACTCACATAGGTACTCGTAGGGCTAATGGCCTCAATATTCCCTTGTGCAAGACTATGGGAGATGATTATGAAAGGATGCCTGTATTAGACACTTTATGCTAGTGACCACCCATTTCACCTCCGAAAGGTGATAATTTTTGTGCAAGGAAGATAGTTACTTCCCCAAGACACTTGCCATATCATGCCCTCATTAGCGCTTGGAGTCAGATAATATGATATTGCTTGATCCATTGCGTGGTCTTCAGTGGCCATATTTTGATTAGCTCTTGAGTGTGTACCAAATTTAGCAAGAAAATATTTTCATGCTAAGCCAATTTTATAGGGACAGGTGTGTTTGCATTTGCGGCTCTACTCATAAAAAATCTAAAGAACACATACTCCTTAGCAAGAAAAAAGACATCATTCAGTTTGGCATTTGTCAATCACTAATTGAACAAGCAAAAATACCTGGAAATACATCTGAGACATCAAAAATTTGCAAACTATTGTCTATCATCCAGACACAAATTCTGAAATATCCTAAAAAGTCATTTCCTGCATGTAAAACATCATTTCCAGTTCAAAACATCATCTCCAATATTTGTTTCATCATCTCAGGTATTTTTTGTGTCGTCTCCAAGGTTTTAAATGGTGTTTCCTATCTTGATTCATTGTTTTAAGTCCTTGTTTGGTCATCTCTAGTGGATTTAGTCATTTCTGGTCAAAATGTCATTTCCAGTTTCTGTTTCCTCATTTTCTAGAGGGATAACTTGTTTCATCATTTTCAAAATAGATGGCATTTTCATACTTCTTCTGTCAAAATCAGTTCACTTTTGGGATACCCATTAAGCTTCTCTTTCATGTCCAATCATCATAGGTATAGATATCTAATTTCAAACCGTGATTTTTCACAATCAATTCAATTACTCTTTATTTCAACAACCTATCACTAATTTCAATTGGTCGCATCAACTTTATTTTCGTAGAGATCACTATCAATGTCAATCTAACTTTCATCCAGATCTATGACATCATCCAATCATCAACAATTTTCACAACTTTGACCAATTGTTACACTAGCCTATCAATATTAAAATATTAATAGGTGATAGATCAATCATCATTTCAAATCAATGTTATCCAATCTTACATGGTGTGGACAAGAAATTGTCGATTAAAACGCGTATTTGATTCAGAAAAAAAATTAGACCCAAGGCCCACCAACTTCTAATCAAACTGCTAACCCAGAATCTCATACCAACAACATCAATATGGACATGCTAGAAAATGAATGGGCTACCCGCGCCACTACAGAGTAGCAAATGAGGAATAAAATCCATCCGATGACTATATTAAGAAAACCCAACAAGACCCAAAATTCCAAAAGATCATGGACAAGATCTTAATGTCTGACAAAGAGAAATACTTTATGCATCTAGCAACCATGGGAATCAAGTTAGCTCAAGAATTTTATGTTGAACAACTTAAAACGCACGAAGAAGAAAATCCTATGGCTACTCTTGTCAAACAGGTTGAAGCATTACAAACTCAAATTCTTGACATAAAGAAGGAAAATGACACACCTCTAAAGAAATATTCACTAGACGCACTTTGTCTGATGCCTTTTGATTGCAATCTTCATATGCCACCATTTCCACCCAACGTGGACATACCAAAATATGACAAGTATACATGAATTACAGATCCTCAAGATCACATATGAGAGTTTTACACTATTAGTATGGAATTCCTTCATGAACAGAAATACATTATGAGGCTTTGTGAAGCTTAGGTGGATAGACAACATAATGGTTTTCTAAATTACCACCTGGTATTAAAAATTTTGAATATTTGGTCGATACATTCATGCAGCAATATTCATACAACATTCAACATCGTGTCATAATGATTGATCTATGCAACACCAAAAAACGTTTTTGTGAACCTTTCATCTCATTTTTGTAAAGATGGAGAAGGAAGTTTGCAAGATATCCTCTCTTGATTCCCAAAATATAAAAGATGGACATTTTCGTTAATAATATTGTAACAGAGATGAATTACTATCTTCAACTTCATTGTATTCCAACATTTGACAAAGTGATTGAGATGGGCATAAGAATTGAAGATACCTTGGTTAAAAAAAATGAGAGATGAAGATATCTAAATATTTCAAAGGATCTTATACTAATGCAAATAACAACCAAGATAAATCCAAGCATTGGAACAAGAATTAAATATTATAAATGATGGGGTCATGGATGCTTAGAACATAAAGCCAAATTAGCCAGCATTTAATCTTTCTACTACTACTCCCCTAAATGTTCCTAATACCATGTCTACCTTGTGAATCAATCAAGAATCAAAACAAAACAAAAAACCTTTCACGAATGCTCCCAAAAGGAAATTCATACCTCTTGGAGAGTCTCTCAAATCAGCATTATACAAGCTTCTCACTCACAAGGTTATTACTCTACCTAAAGCTAGACCATATGAACCACCAGTCAAACCCAAATGGTGGAATGATACTCACTATTGCAAATATCATCGGAACAAATATCATCGGAACAAATATCATCGGAACAAAGGTCATAAGACGAATGAGTGCATGAAGCTTAAACATTTGTTACAAGACTTGATTGATAATGAAGTAATCACAGCGAATGGACACAAGATGAACGAGGACCATACAACATTTAAAACACCATTACCCAATTATGAGAAAGGAGAATCATCCAAAACCAAAGGAAATCAATTGAATTATACTTATTCTCGTGATAAGACTATCAATATGCTGGAAGATTGGGATCAACACATTAATGTGATTATCATTAAAGGCAAGCAACAAGATAAATCTAGTAACACGGTAATGAGAGATCAAGCTTTAAAGTGAAAATGAAAGGTGATTCTTCATAATTATTGGAATCATGAAAGCATACATCAACCAAACAAACCCCATAATCTTCATCATCAAATTATAGTTTGGTCGATCAATTGAAAAGAACTCTCGCACAAATACCCATTCTCAAACTACTCAAAATTTCTCCATCACACAAATAAATTTTGGAAAAGGATTTGGTTGAAACAAATGGTCCTAACAATCTTGATGTTGATACACTTCAATCCATGGCTAGACATTTGACTAAACCACACTACTTATCCTTCTCAAAAGGAGATGACAATTCTCAGAGTCACCTGTATAATCTTCCCTTAAATATAGAAGTGTTAATCCATAAACATAGAGTGAAACAAGTATTGATAGACGAAGGATCAAGCTTAAATATCTATACTCTAAGTCTAGTTAAAGCATTGTAATTCTCAGATCAAGATATAGACCCTAAAAAGAGAATAACTATCAAGGCATATGATGATAAGGAAAGGTCATCTAAGGGGTTAGTGATGTTGCCAATCAGAGTTGGGCCCATGGAGAGAAATGTGTTAAATTCCAAGTATTAGATCTTAATCTATCATATAACATTCTCTTAGGAAGACCTTGGATACATGAAATGTAGGCAGTGCCTTCAACTTTCCATCAATGCTTGAAATTTTCCTATAATGGAGAAGAGATTACAATTCCAGCAGACACAAGAAATTTCGAATCCTATAACAATGTTCATCAATCAAATGAAAGAATGGTCCCACATAATAGAGAGGTGACAAAGGAAAGCAACCCAAAAGTTCAACATCAGCCATACTAAGAGAGTTTGAAAAGAAATTGAAATTGCATGATAACGGGATCAGTGAATACAAGGTAGATCAACTACTTTCAATAATAGAACTACCTCTTTCACTGAGATCACAAGGAAAACTCTCATTATCTACAATGTCTGCAAAGCCTAAAACACAAACTATCTATAATGGAACCTTTGTAAGAGATAAATTAGTAGAAAAGGAAAATGAAGACAATGGCATATTAAAATAGCTATATAAGGAAAAAGATAAATCTCATCAAGAGGTTAAACATGTTCATATTTCAATGAATAAATATGGATGTGGTCTCTGTATTGTGTAACAAATGGGATATCAAGGACAAGGACCCATTGGAAAAAATAAATAAGGTCTTGTCAAGCGAATTCACATGAATTTCAGGGATCCCAAAGACAAAACAAGATTAGGGTACAAAGAGGAAGAAAAATCCCACTCATTCGAGATGGAGCAATTTTTTATTAGGAGAATGAGGAATTTGAGGAAGAAGATACCATTGTTCCCTTTTCATATGAATAGTTGTTGCATGTACAAGAAGAAAACCCTCAATACCAAGGAGAACTATACACTCCTCAGTTATTGAGACATCAAAAAGAACTAGTATTACTGTAAAAGTCATCTCAAGAGATCGCACAACCAAGAGAAGACACAAATGACTCTAATATAGAAGAAACGCAACCATCTCAACCAAGCATTCAAGAACTTGAGATTAGCACAACTAAAGAAGAGACACCAGTGACCATTGGTAAATTTTTGAATAGATCAGAAGATAGTCAAACTGATTCCCATGAATATGAATTTGATAACTTACATGACACTGAACCAGGAGAAAGACATCCTAACTGGGGATAGCTAGTGACGATCTCTCATGTTCTATACTTACCCCATTATGTTGATACAAGCTCCAATAAATATGAATGGGACTCATTTTCTCATGCTACAATCGACATTGAAGTAGATGCGTGTTGGAAACAATTGTTTAATTGTGTATTGTCCTTGATGTTACACAAATGTCATATCAGTCATCAGACAGAGTCTACCGAGCTCAGAATATTCAGCAAGACAGTTGACAGAGTCTACCGAGCTCAGACGGTAAGAGAAGCTATTTACAGAGTCTACCGAGCGCTCCAGAATACTATATCGAGAAGTTAGTTACTACCGAGTTCTCTCGGTCAACAAAGAAATTCAGTCTTTACCGAGTTCAGTCGGTTACCAAAGGATTTTCGCAGAATCTACAGTGTTCACCGAGCATCAGTGAAATGTATATGCAGCCGACTAATGTAATATTTATTAATTGAAACTTGTATATGCAGCCGAC
>MU223398.1:1329488-1358096 GCA_018584345.1 Thuja plicata
ACTCCTAGCAGGGTGATTAAATCCTCTAACAGGGTCACACCTAACAGTGTGTTTTGTAACCTTTAACAGGGTTGGCTCCTAACAGGGCTCACTTCAGAAGAGTGAAAATCAGTAACTAGTTGCATTGGTGGTTTTCCCAAATTGGGTTTCCACGTTATATCTGGTGTTACTTGTGTCACTTGTGTTTATGCTATTTGATTTATGCATGTCAATAACTGTGAATGTTTAATGAACAATAATAAGTTAATCCACCGAGTAACAGCAGTATATATTGAAGACATCTAAAGGACTCGTGGATTTATTTTTGGAGTAACTGATTCACCCCTCCCCTCTCAGTTACTCCATCTATATTTCCAACAGATGCGATACAAAAATATGCATTCCAATTTGAAGAGGGACAAAGCTCATGTGTAAGGCCATTTATATTTGGTTCGCAAAATATTGACGATGAATCGAGTGAGAATAGTGAGATTCTTTTCGATCTAATAAACCTTTAGGAAATTTTTGTTATAGACCTCATCGATACATTCAAAAGCTATGAACATAATTCAATCATGACCTTTTAGACAGTTGAAACCAATCCTTACGATACCTTACAACTAGTCCACCCTGAACTTGTTGATTGTACCTTGTTTGAACCTGTAGATATACCCATGTTTCCCAATGACCATGCTATAGCTTGTTACCTTAATGTGGTATATCTCTTAACTCCTTCCATCAAACGTACAGTTGACAAGGGAAAATATCAAGTTTTCTAGTCGTAAAAATAAAAAAAGCGATCAAATATTTGAGGGTGAAAACCATTCTATGGCAGTCTTATATCTGGAAAAGGTAAAAATAAAGGATGTATCCAATATTCTTCACAAGCCTCACCAATCTTCCTAGTCTCTTCTTCTATGTATTATGCTTGTGTAATCTTACCCATGTCAATGATAGGAATATTTTTCTGATACTCAAATTGATGAGGTGAAGAAACAAGTATTTAGGTCTTTCTTCATCACTTCTCACATATCTCTCTAGAACTTCTTGGAGCTTCTTTTTAGCAAGTTCTTCAATACTCTTAACTGAAATAAGAGATCTTCCCAAGTTGGAAAAACTGCCAAAACCAGCGGAAACCATTTTCTTCTCTTCTTTTCCATGCTAATGGAATATTCATGCCCATAAAGTAGACTAAATATTGCAATGAAGAGCTAGAGAACTTGTATCTAAATTTATAGCACAAAAGGTCGACAAAGTTTTGAAATTCAAATCCATATATACTACAATAATCGCACAATAGTGTTTAAATTAAAATCAAGGGTGCAAGTTGGTAGGCAAAGTTAGGAATGATAAAAGCGCCTTGAACAATTAAACTCTTGACTTTCAAAACTATTGTGATTGCACTTATTAACTGTAATAGTTCTAATGAATGTAACAATTTTAGGTTTGTGATAAAGGTGAATATTTGGGAAGGTTTTGATTATTGTTGTAGAGTTATATCTTATGATATAAGGAGATTTTTTAATGAACAATATGTTTTTTGAGGTTTGAAGTTGTCATTTGAAAACATTTGGGTTGTCGTCATTGTTGTGGATACGAAAATTATGATTGTAAACTAAGAAATGAAACACAACTCAAGTCTTAAGAATTTATATTATCTTAAACACTAGATTGAGGTAAATTGAATGCACCCATTATCACTTCATTTTTTATCTTGTGCTTGTTGCAATGTGGATCTCTCTCCAAGCATCATAACAGTAAGGGAAATTCTAAGAAAATTTGAGAATAATGATAATATAATTGTGAACGATAGTTTGATGAAGGGTGAAGATTCTAATTTATAGGTTTAGAAGAAGTGGAATGGATGGTTGAAATACAAAATGGCATGAAGGGCTAGGATTGAACGTGAGGAGATGAGTTGGATTGAAGGCTTCAAGATTTATATCTACATTTAGTGTTGCTAATAATTTTTGTATTCTTAAAAACTTTCAGACATGAAAGATACAATTGTTATAAAATTTGTCCTAATGTAGAAAGTAGATTCCCTACGGATGTTGAAGGTGATAAAATGAATAACCTAGTGTAATTTCAAACAATAAGATAGTTGTAGAAGAATGATACATAAATTTTAACATATAAATGACACCATAGTGGCAAAAAGGCTAATGACATGATAATGTTTCTATGATAACAACATAAATAAAAATGCGAAGAAGCAATTTGGATCATAAGATAAAGCTTTGATAAACATGAAATCATACATGACTAGATATGATAAGGATCACGTGATATGTAATCATAAGATGAAAAAGTGTAAGCATGATAAGGATCACCTGGAAATAGGATGTGAAAATGATCAAAAGCCTAAAATGTAATCACAAATCATGTAAAATTGTAAAATATCAATGAGAATGTGCAAAACCAAGTAATATTGTGGAATATAAAAAAATAGAGGAACCTAAAAGTACATAAACTCCAAGGAAAGATATTAAAAAATATGGCAATTATAGAGCACAAAAGGCTAAAGTTTACTTATATGTTAGTTTAGGTTTATACAAACCCAAAGTACAAACTGAAGAGTCAAGTTATGATTTGTGATGAATAATCTAGTTCATAGTTTTTAAAATTATGTACTAATAACACATACTCAATTTTATGTTTTTAATATTTAATATTATTTATTTACATTGATAGGATGACTAACTATTAATGTGTATCAAAAAGTAATCCTTTGAAGATTTTAAAAATGTTAGCAATATTTCACATCAACAATTTAACCAATTTAAAAAATTCAATATTATTACATTTTAATATTTAAATTTTCAAAATTGTAACATAGCTTTGTCTTATGATGCATTTTGATGATTCACCACCAATATTAACTATGCATCTCTTTTTTTTATTGAATTTAAATTTATATCCACAATGTGTTGATCTAGAAATTGATGATTAAATTTGGAGCAACATAATTTTCTATTTAAATTTATAAGAATTTTATTTTAGTTTAAAATAATTACAATAGAAAGTTATAGATGCACCTTTGAGTATATAAATTGCACATTTCTCTCTAACTTCTACACAATTTTGAGATATACTTTGTGGATACATGTAGACTATAAAACAATTATCCCTAGAGTTCATCCTAATTAAAGGATCAAATTCATTAATATCTAGCAAATTCAAAATATCTCCAATGGCAAGTAAGCAAATAAATAAAAATTTAGAACCAAGATATGTACAAGCTATAAACTCTACTATAAGTTTGCAAAATGCAAAGAATGTTCTCTATTGCAAGCCAATGTAGAAAAACTAATTAAAAATTAAACAACTAAAAAAACTAGCAAACCACTCTTCTCAATGTAGATACAATCTGGAATGTTTCCTTCATGAGTTAAATGTACAAATACGTCTTATACAATGAAAAGCTAATTTTGAGAGTTTATTTTTGACAAGCCAGGCAAAAAATGCTTGCATGAATATTCATATCGGGCTTAAAAAGAACAAAAATTGCCCTGCATAGGAGGAGTCAAGAAACAATGGGGGGACATAATGCATGTGTCTTCGCACTTCAAGGGAAAAATGGAATACAATAATGTGGGATCACATAATTTGTTTCTTTTTATATCTAAGGAATATATTTCATTCAATTAAGGGTAGTAATCATCAACACTAACAACTGTAAAATGTTAACTATTGATGCAATATTGTTACACATATTGGACATTATATCAATAAGTATTATAACAACTATTGAAACATTATCACCTAGCCCTAGTCATGTGGAATATAAAAGTAGAAGAACCTTAAAGTGTGTAAAGTCTAAGGACAAATATGACAATTATAGACACAAAAGTCTAAAGTTTACTTACTTTTCATTTAGCTTAAGTGTACACGACACCTAATGTACATGTATTAAAGAGTCAAGTTAATATACATAGTGAATAGTTTAGCTTAGATTTTTTAAAATTAAGTACAAATAATATGCTAAATTTTATAATTTCAATATCTAATATTAATTATTTAGATAGACAAGTTTGCATCTATTAATTTGTACCACAAAGTAATCCTCTTAAGATTCTTAGAAGTGTAAAATTTCACTCTAATAATTTAACCAATTTTAAAATTTAATATATTTTAGCATTTAACTTTTAAAAATTGTGACATAGATTTGTCTCGTGATAACCTTTGACAATTCATCACCACTTTTAACAATGCGTCTTTTTATTTTGAAATTAGATTAGATTATTATCAGTGCACATTTAACTTTTGAAAATTGTAACATAGATTTGTCCAATGATAGCATTTGACAATTCACCACCACTTTTAACAATGCATTTTTTTAAAAATTAGATTAGATTATTATGAGTGCGCATATAAAATTATCTCTAAAATATTAACTTATAGATTGTTTTCTATCAGCGTAAATCTTGCATCTTCTTCGGATGCAAGTGCTAGTACAAATATGAAAGGAATGGAACATTGAGACCAGATCAACACTGTCCAAATCCTAGCAAAAGATCATCCCATACAAGCACTTACAAGTCACCCATTCAAATAAGAAGACAGCGAGATGATGGTGTGGTATTTGATCTTATGAATTCAACAACACAACCACCACATGTGTGCATCAACATAATAAGTTACCTATATCATTGAATAAAGAGAATGAAAAGAAGAAAAATATTCTCCACCCTATCCAAAATCAATGATATGATCCAATCTATGTAGGAAAGATACACATTCTTTGGAAAAATATGTAAAATTAGAAAAACTTCCCATCATTGAAAATTAGGATGGAGGAGGAAAAGAGTAGTCACCCCCACCACAAACGATCATTAGCATCTGAAATCTATATGAAATAGCATTATGAACCAACAAGATATGAAGAAATATCTTAATAATGATGTTATTCAAATACATATACTACAAAAGTATAATAAGAAACATCATAGCAAACCCCTCATGTAAACAGGAATATCCCAAGTGTGATGTTTAAAGAGATTGATCATAAAAAGTTTCAAGATATTCAATTACCATAACCAAACAAAATACCAGCGACTCATATCATTGAATAAAGAAAACAGAGAGTAGAAACATATTCTCCATCCTATCCAAAATTAATGATATGATCCACACAAAATCTTACCAGTATAATAAGAAACCTCATAGAAAACCTCTCATGTAAGAAGGATCATCCCAATATCATAGCCTTAGCTCTCACCATTGAAGATCGGATCAGGAGTGGGAAATATCTTTCCTCATCCTGACCGGACAATCGATGACAAGAGTAACCCAATTGAAACAAGTTGTCCATGTAAACAGATCACTCTTTAGAAGTACCACCAAGGAGAATGTAAAAGAGCTATGAATTTTACTCATGTAAATAATGTAAATTTCTTAGTTTTATATGTCAGAAATCCATTTACATTTGTTCATAGTATAAGATAGGATGAAAATGAATTTTATTGTTCATCTAAAGTTATGGGTAAAAATCTGACATTAGCAAAGGCGAATAAGTTATTTTTACTTCTTTTCCTATTGTGTGTTAAAACGTATCTGTTTTTCTTTTAATATTTGTAAGGTATGCTATCAATCATCAATTTATCTTTATGAGAGTCAATTCTTGTTTTAGAATGCAGTATACATATTGTTGTTTCAATTTAAAAAGCCTTTGATTTAAACATTGACATGATTTTTTTTTAAACTATTTTCAAGGATAATTTATTTCCATTTTAGATTTAAGGGTCATGCACACTTAACAATCTTATTATTGTTCTAAGATGACCATGATGCTTTAATCATGATGCTTATATATTTTTAGTTTTCCAGAATATATTATTACATGGAGAGCCATTAATTATACAATGGTACTACCACTCTTATCAGATATGATCATTTCACTATAGATAATTGTTTTCATATTTTATATTTTATTTTTGTGAATACTAATTTTTTTAAATATATTTTGATATGTCTCATTTTTTTATTCATAAACCATGATGCTTTAATCATGATACTTATATCTTTTTAGTTGTCCAAAACATATTATTGCATGGAGAGACATTAATTATACAACGGTACTACCCCTCTTATCAGATATGATCATTTCACTATAGATAATTGTTTTCATATTTTATATTTTATTTTTGTGAATGCTAATTTTTTTAAATATATTTTGATATCTCTCAATTTTTTCTTCATAAATTTTATTTATAAAATATAAATATGTTAGTTGATAGGGCGTCTCATAGAAAAAAAAAATAGAACTCTATGTGGATTTTCAACAAGAGGTGATACTTGAGTATCTAATGAATCTATCAACAATACCCACAAAAATAACTAAAGATCATTCTAGATTTTTAGCAAGACACGAAGCAAACTAATTGATAGAGCGTCTCTAAGAACAACAATATAAGGGTCTGTTTCTTTGCTGGAATTACAAAATGCTAGAATTTGCCTATTTAGGAAGTTTTAATTCTGGAAAATGGTTTTTGGAATATGGCTGGAACTGTTTGGTTCACCTGGAAGATGAGTGAAAAGAAGCATTTTCTGCATTTGGTTCAATCTTTTACATAATCAAGATCTGCCTATGAATGCATGAATCATTTTTTTTAAACGGACATTTAATGGGGTTTCAAGAATGATTGAATTAAAGCCCAAAAATAAACTTGCCATAACCATCATTCAAATTAAATGCAAAGATTCCCAACAAGATATTTGCATTATAAAATACCCACTTCCAGTATGAGGTAAAAGTTACCCCATTTAAACAAATTTTCTCAAAGCAAATCATTCACTTCCAATACAAGATATATTTACTATTATACAAAACACGGCGCTTAAGAAATACCCCCTCATAGAAAACTCCTCATAGCGAAGCCCTTGATTAACACCCTCTCTCCAGAAATGCCCAAATCATAGACGAATTTTTTTAGCAAAGTCGCTCTCCAGCATGCAATCTGATTAACGCCCTAGAAATGCCTTCAGAATGCACAAAGAACCGCGGACTTGACATAATTATAAAATTTTGTTTACCGTAATGGTTTTAGGTAGAGGATAGATATGTTGGTTTTGAGATTAAATTAGAATTTACAAATTCCTATTCTATTTTCATTTTTTTCAAAAATAAGCATCGAATATGTAAATTTCGGTATTCAAAAATGACAATTCCATCCCAATTCCACCAAACAAATGAACCCTGATAATAGAATGTCCCAAATGCAAGGATATGCACACAATAGATTTGGTAAATAGGTTTCCAATTCATAGAAATAGGTAAACAAAAAAACCATGACTAATGAATTTATAGAGTGCTCAAGTAATACGTAATACATACGTTGAGATTATGAGCACTATTATAAATGTTATAACAATATCCTACACTATATATTTATATCTAGATCAGTAACCATGTATTGACTTTTTAGTAGAATAGTTGTACCATATAAATGACCGAATATCAATAATATAATGATTCCTAGATCTGTTCATGTTTGAAATCCTCATGAAAGCAAAGAAAGCAGATAGGTAAACCGTAAAAGAGCTTAGGCATGGCTGCTATTGCACATGCCAAACAAAGATTTTTTAGCAGAAGATTTTTCCCACAAAGGCGATCCCCTCAATGTCCTGCCATATCGCTTTTTTCTAAAAGATTTTTGCATGCAAAAACAACGTCCTACCCATAGCATTTTTAATTAAAATTGCATGCAAAAACAACGTCCTCCCATACAAAAAGAAGGATTTTGCATGCAAAAACTATATCCCTTCACACCAAGTAATTCCTATAATCCGCTCACACCAACTAGTGAATCTTACACTCTTCAAAAAGAACACCAGATCTAACCATCTATCCATAGTTCAAGATCATAAAAAATAAGTATAAATAAAAACTCATATGAAAGGAAGAATGACAATACTTCTCAAGTAGTAAACAGCTAAGTAGACCAACACCGGGGAATAAAAATGTTCATCCAAGATATCCAAATCATCATGATTCGTCCAAGAACACTCTTCTCATAAGTTCATGTTGAAAATTGTAGTTTAATAGCGCACACTAAATTCCCTCAACAAAATCACCTTGATTCCCTCGAAAAATGAAGAGTGTATCATTCTGAGATGGCTCACCCATTCGAATCAAATTTAGTTAACACTAGACCTCTCTAAAACATTTATCCTTTTTGAACATTCAAACCTTCCTTAATTGTTGTACCAACTTTTTTGATGAATAGTTCCTTTTCTATTAATAAATATTAAAGTTACATATCCACAAAAAAGGGGCCGGGGGATAAAGAAATCACCCCGCAGAGTTCACACGGCTAAGCCGGAAACATAAAACTATGGAGACTCTCCCAAACTCCCCTCCAAGTTTACCCAAATTTGGCATACTTTCAGGATGGAGATTTGTTTAATCATTGCTCACAGCTCTATTGATACTAATGTTGCTATGTATAAAAAAGTTACTATATGCAATAATGTGATTATGCAGATTCAAGTGCAAGCCAGTGGCTCACCTGCAGGAGCTGCTCAATCATTGGGGCAATGCTCCCTGTACTGTTGCCTGGGTTCCTCCTCTTTCTGCCGAGGGTACGCCTCCCAGAGGCCGTCGCCACGGGCGTAGCTCCTCTGCGCGCCGCTCTCACACGCCACGGTCCCAGGTGGTGGGATGGTTGGCAGCTCCACCTTCGCGTACTTCTGGATGGGGGCCAGCCCCGGCGTAGTCTGCCCCTCCTGACGCCCCTGGTGCTCGCCGTGGCTGGGATTGGCCTCCTGCCACTTCTTCCAAGTTTCCCCGCCTGGCGCTTGCTATCTCCCCGCCGATGACAAAGAAAAAGAAAAAGAAGATGCTGATAATGATGGTTGGTCGATCCCACTAAGAAGTGGGGATCGGATGATAAAGATCCTCCTTCTGGAACTGCTCTTGTTGTACCAACTTTGACATATGAACATTTATACTTCAACAAGTTTTTTATCATACCTATAATTATTTAACAATGGAATCCATAATTCCATTTTCATGAAATATATCATACATGCATTCTTCGGCTCTTTGCTTCAACATGTCCTTTCACAATGATTCCTCAAACTACATATATTGCAAGGTTGTAGATCCTAGCACTTATCCTTTGTATGATTTTTTATATTACAATGCAAACACTTCATTTATTGAATCGATTCCTTGAACATGTAGCACCAGCTGCATTCATCTTTCCTTTACTTGTGGCATATCCAAGGCCCTCATATTTTGGCCTCATTATTAGCTCAATAGGCCTTATCATTCCTTGTTCATGATATCCTAACTCCTGATGCAGAGGGTCTTGACTTCTAGGTGTTTTCCTTCTCCAAGTTAGAATCTACTTCTTTGAACCATCCAATGGTTTCAACCTCCAATGTTCTCTTCACCAATCTTGGCCTCCAAGGCTCTTGATCCAACTTGCCTCATAGGTATAGTTGAAGTGATGAAGGAACAATGCCAAACTAATTTGAACTAGTCCAACTAGCCCTTTGTTTACCTTGTCTTCTCTCTTTGTTTCCCCTAGAACTCCAAGCCCTTGCTTAGGATCTTCCCTAAACACACCTCAGGCCCTAGCCTATGTTCATGGGACTTTACATGCCCCTTGGAGATGTTTCAAACACTTCTGGCCACCTTAGCAATCACTTTATTATCGCTACTCATAGGTAGTCCTAATTAGGCCTAATTGTATTAGGTCTATTTTCACTATTTTTTATCAAGTTTTGCAAATTCTTCCACACAACCTTATGGAAGGCTATATGATTCTGAAATCTATCACCTATCCCTTCAATAATCCAAAGCTACAAGTCTTCAAGACACCCACAACCCTAATTTTCATCAGGCCCTAGTTTCTAGGCTATGTTTTAGGCCTCTGGATCAGTCTATGCAAAATGCATCTAATAGGTCTTCAAACTTCATGCCAACTCTTCAAACCAGTTTATCATTCAAGGGGACACTCTAGGGCTTCCACACATGCCACTTATATGTCCGTACAAGGTCGTGAGTGTACTCTTTCAATTCAAACTTCACACTGTCCCAACTCACCTACTCTAAGCAGTCAGCCTAGGGCATCACTCCAAAACTAGGAGTTCAGTTGCAAGAATCAAAATTGAAACAAAAAATCTATGTATAGACTCTAACCTATTATTCCACAAGTTCTCATTCATTTTCAATTGTGGATGATCAGGTTAGAGCCATTTTTGTCCAAAACCTTGTTAATGGGGTTTGAAATGACCAGTCACAGTAAACCATGGATATTTCTACAACCACACAACTTCCAAGCAAACTAAAACCTGTTATGGAAAGCTAAAACACAAGGATAAACTATCATGCACATCATTGTGTTAGACCAATCTGTGCATGGTCATTCAAGCCAGTACAGTATTAAAAACACAGAAAAATAGTAGTACAGTCCGTACTACTATTAAAAACATAGAGAAATGATTAAAAACACAGAAAAATAGTAGTACAGTCCGTACTAAGACATGTGCCTGCAACCAAAACTTCATTAACCTCCAAAAATCTTCATCGCATGCTCAAATACCTGAGCATTGGTGGTTACAACCGTTCATATCTTTATTTGCAAATTCTTTCAAGAAACTTTTGCAAAAGTGCAAAAGTTGCTAAGCAATTTAGCATTTTCTTGCTTTTTTATTATTGTGGCCAACTCGATGCTCCTTGACCCATCCTAGGACCCTAGTTATGCCACTTAGGACCCTAGATGAGACTATTTCCCATACTTGCTCATAATTAGAAACTTTTAGACCTTTTGACAACTTTTAGGACTTATGAGCAACTTGTGCTCTTAAAAACAAATTGAGACAGCTTGGATCCAATGACTTTTGGATCTTATTACAAACACACTAAAAACTCCTAAACAACCTTAAACAACATCTAAAAAATCATCAAGCCAAAATGTGGGAGGTGCTCTGCACCATACTCCCCTGGGACAAAGAACTCAAGTCCCTTGAGTTAGGAGGTCTCCAATGGTGACTCCATGCTTCAATATGTCTGCTTCAGTCATCCAAGTGACTTCAGCATCTGGAAGCCCTTGTCACTTCACAAGATACTCTTTGTATGTACCTTTCCTAGTCTTCTTGATCACCTTTGAGTCCAATACACTGTCCAATTGCAAAGGTTGAGGAGGGGGCGAATCTCCAATCCAATCTTCTACCAAGTCTGAAAGAGTTTTTTGACCAGTGTCAGAGGGAAGACCCTTATAGGGATACAGATCACACACATTGAAGATGGGCGAGATGCCCAAATCAGGAGGTAATTCCACCTCATATGCATTATTACCATACTTATGTAATACCTTGAGTGGTCCTATCTTCTTCATCAAAAGCTTGGTTGGCTTACCTTTAGGCAATCTCTCCTTTCTAAGGTAGGCAAGTAACTTGGTCATGAAGTTCTTTCATCTACTCAGCAAAGGTTTCTCCTTGGGCACTCCTTCTGTCCTGCAAACTGATATCTCTCAACTCCATGATCCCTCTTGGATTAGCCCCATAAACTATCTCAAATGGGCTCTTTCCAGTGCTCCTATTGATAGAGTCATTATAGGCATATTCTACCTTTCCTATAATGAGATCCCATGACTGTCCATGCTGCTTAGTCAAGCATCTTAATAGGTTACCTAGAGACCTATTGACTACCTTAGTTTGTCCATTTGACTAAGGGTGATAGGCTAAAGAGAAAGATAATTTGGTACCTAACATTTTCCAAAGGGTTCTCCAGAAGTGGCCCACAAACTTACTGTCCCTGTCACTTACTATGTTGAGTGGCAGTCCATGGATCCTCACTAGTTCTCTAAATAAAAGGCTTTCAATGTGGGAAGCATGATTGGTTTGCTTGCAAGGAATGAAGTGTGCCATCTTGCTAAACCTGTCCACCACTACAAACACACTGTCATGTCCTCTTGGTGTCTTATGCAGTCCCAAAACAAAGTCTATACTCAAACATTCCCATGGTCTTTGTGGTATGGAGAGAGGTTGATACAACCCTGCATTGTTTCTATGTCCTTTGGCCCTTTGTCAGATTTAACATTTCCCCACAAACTTCCTCACATCTAACTGTAATTTAGGCCAATAATAATGCCTATTCACTTGCTCAAGTGTCTTGTCCACTCCAAAGTGGCCCCCCAAACTGCCTTGGTGTTTTTCCTTGACTATGATCTCCCTCATTGAACATTGAGGTATACATAACAAGTGTCCCTTGAAAAATAATCCTTCCTGCAACATATAGTATGGAGAGAGGTTGATACAACCTTGCATTGTTGCTATGTCCTTTTGCCCTCTGGCAGATTTGGCATTGCTCCACAAACTTCCTCACATCTGACTGTAATTTAGGCCAATAATAACGCCTATTCACCTGCTCAAGCGTCTTGTCCACTCCAAAGTGGCCCCCCAAACTGCCTTTGTGTTTTTCCTTGACTATGATCTCCCTCATTGAACATTTAGGTATACATAACAAGTGTCCTTTGAACAATAATCCTTCCTGCAACATATAGTCAGTAAATTCAACCTTGAAACCCTATATAAACTTCTTACATGCTTCATAGACATTCTTGAAATCTTTGTCTTCTTTGTAGAGGTCTTTAAGGTCACTCATTCCCACACTTTGTAACTGTATTTCCTGAATATTCAATACTCTCCAACTCAGAGCATCTGCAACTTTGTTGCTAACACCTTGCTTGTGTTTTATGACAAAAGTATATGTCTGGAAGGACTCTACCCACTTTAGGTGAAGGACTCTACCCACTTTAGGTGTCTTTGATTCAACTTCTCTTGCCCATTCAAAAAGCTAAGAGCATGATTATCTGTATAAACTACAAATTCCCTTGGTAGGAGATAATGTCTCCACTTTTTGAGTGCTTGTACCATTGCATACAAATCCAGATCATAGGTGGAGTAATTTTTCTTGGCTTCATTCAATTTCTCTGAAAAGAATGTCACAGGGTGCCCCTCTTGACTCAACATTGCCCCAATGGCTAGTTTACTAGCATCACACTCCACCGCAAATAACTAATTGAAGTTTGGAAACCAAAGAGTAGGTAGTTATGCTATCTTCTTCTTTAACATTTCAAATCCTTTATCTGTTGCTTCTGTCTACTTAAAATGACATTTAATTCCTCCCTTAATAGTATTTAGTATTGGTGCACATACATGGCTAAAGTTTCTTACAAACTTCCTATAATAAGAGGCTAATCCATGGAAACTCCTAACATCTCCTATGGATCTAGGTGTTGGCCATTCCAATATAGACTTGACTTTTTCAAGATCCATCTTTATGCATCCATCAGAAACAACAAATCCAAGGTACACTAATTCAGTTTTCAAAAACTCACATTTTTCTTGGTTGATCATCAGTTTCTCTTGGTGTAGCCTCCTCAAAACCATTTCCAAGTTCTTCATGTGCTCCTCCTTAGACCTGCTAAAAATCAAAATGTCATCAAGGTAAACAATTACAAATTTACCAATAACATTAGCTAGAACTTCATTCATGAGCCTCATGAATGTACTAGGTGCATTTTTCAGCCCAAATGGCATTACAAGCCACTCATACAGCCCTTCATTTGTCTTGAAGGTTGTTTTCCACTCATCACCAGGCCTAACTCTGATTTGATTGTACCCTGATTTAAGTCCACCTTGGAAAAATAGCAAGAACCCCCTAAGTTGTCCAACAAGTCCTCAATCTGGGGCATGGGAAATTTGCACCCAATTATAATCTTGTTAATAGCCTTGGAGTTAGTACACATCCTCCATTTTCCATCCTTCTTAGGTGCAAGGACAGTTGGCACTGCACAATGACTTAAACTTTTCCTTATGAGTCCTTTCTCTAACAAATCTTGTACTTGCTTGGCAATCTCAGAATTCTGACTTGGTGTCATTTTATAAGCTGCCTTGTTGGGTAAATTAGCCCCTAGAATTAAGTTTATCTGATGACTCACATCCCTCATAGGTGGAAAAGCACTAGGCAATCCATTATCTACTATCTCATGGTATTTCTCCAAAACAAATTGTACTTCTGGAGGCATGTGGACTTTCTCCTAAGTAGTCTCTTCTCTTGGCTTTACTATCACTTCACAACAGACCCATCTTTCCTTCTTCATGGCCTTAAGGAACTCCTTTCCACTCATGAGCATCACACTAGTCCCTACATGCTTCTCTTCATTAGGTTCCGTCAAAGGATCCATCTGAAATTTATTACCTTGCTTAGTGATTACATAATTATTCTTTTCCCCATCATGAATGGCCTTTACATCATACTGCCATGGACATCCTAATAGGAGGTGACATGCATCCATAGGCAATATGTCACATAGGGTAAAAGTACAAAGTTGTGTTGCACTTGAGGACCATTTTCGTAGTTCCAGCCGAAATTGTTTCGACCGAAACTATTTCAACCAAAATATTTTCGATCGTACATATGTGACACAAACATGGCACCATGTGGCGTTGATGTGGCAAATGAGTTTCAGCCAAAACTAGTTCGGCCAGACCAATTTCGGCCAAAACTTAGTGAGTAAATATAAGCCAACTATGTCCTATCGATGAAGAATTGGCACATATTTATATAGGGGGGTTCGGCCGAAACTGTCTATGTGCCATCCTATGTGGCAGCCAAATAGGTAAAAATTTCAAAATTATAGAACTTCTCACTTAGACAACTGATTTCTTCATCAAAACTCAACCATTTTAAAAATTTAAATATACCCTTTTGTAGAGCTCGGAGCCTAGATTATGGTCATATAATTTTTATTGTGTTTTGATTACATACAATATATTATAATTTGAAAAAAACTCCAAGTAGGTATTTTAACATTGAAGAACATGCTCGTTCGAAAAAATAAAAAAAATAGCAAATCATGTCGGAAAAATTTACAACTTATATTTAACACTAGACGAGAGAGTCCTCTTCAAGAATGTGTAATCTATTTTGTATTTGGTTTAGATTTTCTAGGGCGAATGTGGAGGGAGAAAAAAACTATTAATTTCGAGTAACTCCGACTTTGAATAGTTATAACAGACAAAATATATACTGAAAACCAATCTTTCTTTTTTTATGCACTAGTTGTACATGTCATCTAAAACATATTCTGAAATCAGAGGAAAAAAAGATTATTTGCGTATATTTAGTTGGAGGGAACTAGACCCTACATTTTTAGCATTTTTCAGCAATTAAAAAATGGCCTTCAAAAATTAAAAAACTATGTCAATTATTATTCAAAAAAATTTAAAAAAATTATAGGCATAAACTACATCCAATTTTACACATTTCATTAGTTTACATTATTTTCAAATTCTAAACACAAATGCCACTTTTATGCCATTAAAGTTTAGCAGTTTTGCATGTCGTGGTCCTCTTCCTTTGTAAAAGTGTGACACAGGTTTGTACTTTTACCCCATAACACTTTGTCTGTGTACTCTCCTATCTCAAACTCCACTAAATTTTTCTCATCCACCACTATTTGTTGTTCCTTGTTTAACCAAGAGACTTTGTAGGGTGTGGTGTGTGGTATTCTTCTAAGGTTTAGTTTGTCTACCATCTCAGTTGAAACTATGTTCTCTGTGGAACCAGAATCCACTAGTATCACCTTGCAGATCTTCCCATGTGACCTACATGTAGTCTTAAACAAACTCTTCCTTTGAGGTGGCTCTGCAGTGCTTGGAACTTTTAATAAAGTCCTTCTCAACATAATATTTTCCCCATCCAACATTGTCCCTACCTTGGATATTGGTGAGGTGACACTTTGTGTGTCCTCCTCTTGTACTAGTTGAGTTCTTCTCTCTCCCATGAACGAGTTTGAAGCTTTATCAGGACATCTGCCCATAGTATAGCCTACTTGGTTGCAATTGTAGCACCTATCGTTGAAGACAGTATTAGCCCTGCCTTGTGACTGAAACCTACCTCTTGGAGGTCCTCTTCCTTTATATCCTCCTTTCTGAAATGAACCTCTATACTGATTTCCTCCATTATTGTCTGTGGATTGAGATTCTTCTTTCCTATTTGAGCTTTGGCCTCTTCAAAAGTTACTCCTACCTCTAAATCCTCCATTGCCTCTACCTCTTTTTTGGGAATCACTCCTCCTTTTAGCCTTCTCTTCGTCTCTCAATGCTAATTGAAAGCATTTATACATAGTGTCAAGGGCCATCATACTAATCTCATCTTGGATTCCTTGCCTCAATCCATTGAGATACCTTGCTACCCTTTCTACCTCTTCTTCCTACCTCATTTTCCTTAGACTCAACTTATTAAATTCCTTAGTATCAGCACTTACTGTCAGTTCTTTTTGCCTTAGGTTATGTAACCTCTAATACATTTGTATCTCATAATCAGTTGGTAAGAGTTGTGCCCTTGGTCTGATCTTCATCTATCCCAAGATACTATTTTCTTCTTCCCGGCTGTTACCCTATCATCTTGCATCATATTCCACCAAACCAATGCTGATCCCTTGAGCCTAGCCTTGGCATAACTGACTCTCTTCTCCTTTGACACTTCTTTGTAATAAAATTGATTATCTATGGCCTCTAGCCAATCTAGCAACTCTTCTCCATTCAAACTGTTGCTATAGTAAGGAATGGGTTCCATGCTATCTTTCTTGATTGATTTGAAGGCATCCAAGAACACTCTTTGTTCCTTATCCATCTCCACTTCTTTTCCCTTGCTAGAAGTCTCTCCTGTCTTACCTTCATCCTCTTCCTCACTTTCATCACCCCATTCAGTGACTCTCCTCTTACTCTTTGATTCTGACAAATTGGCCTTTGCCAATAAGTCTTGGACCAAGTCCACTATGGAATCCTTTCCCATTTCCTTAGGTGTCATGTTGTCAACCTCTTGCCTCTCCTCCCCTTCAGACATACACTAAACTTACTGTATTTCTGGCTCTGATACCACTCTGATGCAGAGGGTCTTGACTTCTAGGTGTTGTCCTTCTCCAAGTTAGAATCTACTTCATTTAACCATCCAATGGTTTCAACCTCCAATGTTCTCTTCACAAATCTTAGACTCCAAGGCTCTTGATCCAACTTGCCTCCTAGGTATAGTTGAAGTGATGAAGGAACAATGCCAAACTAATTTGAACTAGTCCAACTAGCCCTTTGTTTACCTTTTCTTCTCTCTTTGTTTCCCCTAGAACTCCAAGCCCTTGCTTAGGATCTTCCCTACACACACCTCAGGCCCTAGCCTATGTTCATGGGACTTTATATGCCCCTTGGAGATGTTTCAAACACTTCTGGCCACCTTAGCAATCACTTTGTTATCCCTACTCATAGGTAGTCCTTATTAGGCTTAATTGTATTAAGTCTATTTTTACTATTTTTTATCAAGTTCTGCAAATTCTTCCACACAACCCTATGGAAGGCTATATGATTCTGAAATCTATCACCTAGCCCTTCAAGAATCCAAAGCTACAAGTCTTCAAGACACCCACAACCCTAGTTTTCATCAGGCCCTATTTTCTAGGCTATGTTTTAGGCCTCTGGACCTGTCTATGAAAAATGAATCTAATAGGTCTTCAAACTTCATGCCAACTCTTGAAACTAGTTAATCATTCAAGGGGAAACTCCAAGGATTCCACGCATGCCACTTAGATGTTTGTACAAGGTCATGATTGTTCTCTTTCAATTCAATCTTCACACTGTCCTAGCTCACCTACACCAAGTAGTCAGCCTATGGCATCACTCCAAAACCAGGAGTTCAGTTGCAAGAATTAAAATTGAAAGAAAAACTCTATGTACAGACTATAACCTATCATTCCACAAGGTCTCATTCATTTTCAACCGTGGATGATCAGGTTAGAGTCATTTTTGTCCAAAACCCCGTCAATGGGGTTTGAAAAGACTAGTCAATAAACAATGGATATTTTTGCAACCACACAACTTCCAAGAAAACTAAAACCTATTATGGAAAGCTAAAACACAAGGCTAAACTATCATGCACATCACTATGTTAGACCAATCTGTACATGGTCGTACAAGCCTGGAAAAAACATAGAGAAATGATTAAAAACACAGAAAAACAATAGTACAGTCCGTACTAAGACATGTGTTTGCAACCAAAACTTCATTAACCTCCAAAAATCTTCATCTCATGCTCAAATACCCGAGCATGGGTGGTTACAACCGTTCATCTCTTCATTTGCAACTTCTTGCAAGCAACTTTTGCAAAAGTGCAAAAGTTGCTTGAGTAACTTTTGAAAGTTGCTAGGCAATTTTCATTTTCTTTCTTTTTGATGATTGTGGCCAGCTCGATGCTCCTTGACCTATCCTAGGACCCTAGTTATGCCACCTAGGGCCCTAGATGAGACTATTTCCCATACTTTCTCATAATTAGCAACTTTTAGACCTTTAGACAACTTTTAGGACCTATGAGCAACTTGTGCTCTTACAAACAATTTGAGACAGCTTGGATCCAATGACTTTTGGATCTTATTACAAACACACTAAAAACTCCTAAACAACCTTAAACAACATCTAACCAATCATCAAGCCAAAATGTGGGAGGTGTTGTGCACCAATCCCTAGCCTTTATAACCTATTCTTTTCATGATCGTCAAACCAACATTTTTTCATTATCATTACATTCAACGAATCTCTTCTCTGCTTTCCTTTGTGGCATCCTTTATAGATAATATTGTTTGGTTTACACAATCTAGGTAAGTCTCTTACAACACATGGTGAGATTATTCTTACTACATTAATCAAAATTGATGTTGCACATCCTCTGGTGTCAGAGCCAACTTATCAATCTAGGATAGTGAACATCCTTCTACAGCTACTTCAAGTTGATAAATGTTCCTTCCTGTCCTTCTTCCAACTGCAATCATTGTTCCAAATCTCTTCTGAATCTCACAAACTTCATTCTTGAACACAGCATCATATGTATTCTCACACTTCTGACCAACACTCAAAAGATTGACACAAACCCTTCATATAATAAACCTTGTCAGTGCTATGCTTCCCAACAAAAGCAATAGAACCTCTGCAACAATATATGGTGCCTTATCATCACCAAATCTAATAGGACCACCATCATACTTCTCAAGGGTTAAAAGTTTACTTTTATCACTAGTCATATAGTTTGAGAAACCACTATCAATCGACCATTCATTCTTGTTCCTTCTAACATACAAAGCAGTCTCAAAATTATCATCTCTTTATGGACAAATATTAGAAATCGCAAATCCAATTTTTTCTTCTTCTTCAGCATAGAATAAACAATCCTTTATTTTTGACTTGTCATCTGAAATGCTAGTATCTCCATTAACATAGTAAGCTTTATTATTGAGCTTCTTAAACTTTTGACTATGACCTTTCTCCGGACACCTAGTAGCCAAATGTCCAATATTTCCACATTTAAAATATTTAAGCGGTAACATGTATTTTCCAGTACCTTTCTTCAGCTTCCTTTCAAATTTCATTTCCATCTCATCTGAGTATTCATCGTCTAGATTTTCCTCTTTCTTTGTGGCTTTAAATGATGTCTCAGATCTGCTCTTATCTTTTTAAAATTTTCTCATCTCAAACGCAGTCAGGGTTCCAAACAACTGTTCTCTAGTAAACTTCTTCTGATCATAAACTTCCTCAATTGTCGAGATCTTGCCACTATATCTTTCTGATACGAACATCGAGATCTTTTCCACGATGACTTCATCATTGATATTGCCTCCTGGATTCTTTACTTCATTTACTACATTGTCAACCCTCTGAAAAATAGCTTTTAATATCTTCACCTTCTTCCATTCTCAAGTTCTCATTATGACTCTTAGTTGTTAGATTCTTAGAAAAATTAACTCTATCATTTCCTTCATAAATTTATTTCACTTTTTCCCAAATTTCATAGGTAGTTTTCAATGAAATAACCTTACCTAACTCATTTTTTGATAAAGCACTGAAAATTGCATACCTTTCTTTTTCATTCCCCTCATAGGCTATGATTTCATCTTGATTACTAATGCTATTTTTAGGAACAACATACTTTGTCTCCACATTCTTCTAGGTAGTGTAGCAAATCGAGATCATATATCCTCTCATCTTCTCTTTCCATGAACTGTAGTTGGATTCGTCAAACATAGGAATGTTTAGTTTATGCGTCATCAGATCTACCTCAAGCAGTTAAGCTCTCTCCAAGGAACCAAAGCTCTGATACCAATTGTTGAATAGGCCAAATAATTGAGACATGGGGCAGAATCAGTTATAAATAAACAATTTTCTTCTTCTTATCTTAATCCGATAAATACTTAAACCAGTCAGAAACTTATAGCTAATAAAAACATGAAAGAACAAAACCATCAACACAATAAACACCATAATTTAACAGAAAACCAAACTCAGAAAAACCACGGAGAAACTAATTCTCATGAAATGATCACCAGGTAAGGTGGCATCGGTTGAGGTGATTTTTACAAGGGCTCATTGTCGGTTTTCTCACTATTGTTTGGCTCACTACTGGTTGGGATAATTACCTTTAAATAAGAAAGGCTAAATGTCAATACAAATAGGCTCACTACCAACACAAACTCACTGCCAGAATATAAGAAATGAAAGTTGAATCCACCACTAAAGTTAGTATCACTGATACTCTAGAATACAGAAATGATATAACAGTCTGCTACTTGCATGCACATCAACACACAAATCTTCCTTTGTTAGATTTGTATATACTTGCAAGCTAGCATGCAAAAACAAGTAAGTACATGGTTCTTTTATACCATCTCATGCAAATGATAAGGTCGACCTAATCTAGTTTTAAATAGGTCACACTGAAACATTCTCGTGGTGGTAAGGAATGAAATGCGTACAACCTCACTCATTACAACTTGCCTTACAGATAATAACACGCTACACCATCACTGAGATCTTTTGTACCAACGGGTAGGATCTATACATTACAAATGCATCGACCGAAGCACAACAAAAACTTCTAAGATAAGACCAAACCCAAATTAACGATCCAGAATATGTTGCAGAACAAATGGAACCATCACCAACAAGGATAAGAGTAAATATTTAAAGTACATCATCCGATGCATGCTTCAACCGAAGCACTAAAACAACCAATCCACATCTATGCATAGGATATGTTGACATCAATGATAGTCATTAATGACAACAACAATTATAGCATCAACTTCACATTCTAATAGGAAAGAATTTCCATATTCTAATTAGAGAAATGCACTTTAGAAACATTGGAATTCACTATTTTATAATAGATTGTTCAACATAGGTACAAGAAATAGAAAGATTATTTTAAGAAAAATATAGTTTTAACTTGAGTAAAAAAATCTTTTAAGTGGAATGGTTCGTTTACAAAAGTTTAAAAATTACAAAAAAAATAAAATTTAGTTTAATTTTAGAATTTGTAATGATTTGTATGTTTTCATGAGAAAGGAAGAATAGAATAGAAAGATTCGATTTCTAAGTGGAAATATAATAGAATAGTTTAATTTTAAAATGTGTAATGATTTGCACGCAAAAAATAAAAATTAGAATAGAAAGATTCCATTTATATGTCAAAAAATAATACAAAGAATATCTAGATTTTAGTTTTAATATCTACACTTTAGCTTTAAATTTATTCTAAAATTAATTGTACATACATTTAAAAAAATTATAAAATCTAAAATGATACACTATATGTTTTATTTAGTTAAATTGTACTAATAACTACATTATACATAATAAGTTAACTTTTTTCAAAAATATACTAATATATTATATGTAGAACATATAATAAAAAATTAGAAACACCAAATTACTATTTGACAATATTCACTATTTAGTTATTCACCTTAATTCATTTGAACTAGAATTAAGCATGTCCTTAATTATATAATATATTAAAAAATTATCGATATATATATATTTTTTAAATCAAAAATAATGTCCTATAAAGAGAGACCTATGATTTTTTTTTTCAAAGATAAAAATGTATACTCATTTTATTAATTGTAAAAACATAGTATACATTAAACCCAGTTCAGGGGGTAATACCGGGAGGAAAGAACTGGGTGAAGAAAACCTTCGGTTGTAGCTCCTAATGCAAAACCTAAGACCAATGATGCAACTACAATAATATAGAAAATAACCAAATCCCAATACAATATAAACATTTGATGATTTTACATTAGTCTGGCAACCAGTCATTACTTAGTACAATACAGATATCCAGAATTACAACCCAGTGTTGATTACCAAAAACCCGAACAGCCCTAAACCAAATAAAAATATCACATCCCACCCAAAAACTGGTATTTGAACCCAAGATTACAAAATATTAGTTTCTCTAATAAATCCAATCGAAAGTAGAAGTATCAATATGTTACGACTAGCGGTTGTCGTTGCACCAAAAGATCGACCTGTTAATACCTAATACAACCACTAGATATATAGAAAATATAGGAGGCGGTTAAGCCATGTCATGAACCATCATTGTGAAAAACTAAGGAGACCAAGGGCATAATTAGTCTTGCTCACCATTATAATAATCCCCCCTAGCACAAGCGTGGGGTTCAAACCTATGACCAAGCTCTGATACCATTTGTTACAAATAGTGGTTATCGTTGCACCAAAACATCAACATGTTAATGCCCGATACAACTACTAGACATATAGAAGACATAGGAGGTGGTTAATCCATGTCACAAACCACCAATGTGCTAAACAACCAAGCATACCAAGGGTGCAATCAGTCTTGCTCACCATTGTAACACAATATTCTTTTGTTTGTCAATTATCAACAATACCAGAAGTAGAGTCTTGGCAAAATTAATGTCCACCAACCTGCACATCATTCTAAGGCACAACAAGCACATCTCGAAAATTGTGATTAGCCAAAAACATCATATCAAGATTTTAAGTGTGAATGAATTAAAGACCACAAAGGCATGAAGAGGATGGCACATAAGCATGCTTATGCGCAATGTGATCCATGACACCATAATAACTAATCCCCACTATCCCAATAAATATATGACAAAGGAATCATAAGAATTGCAATAGCATAACATTTAAATGTCTTTGTATGACAGAGATCTTACTATCTGGAGCTAGATGCAAAATGATCCATATACTATTAATCCATTTGTCAAAAATAAGTTTCAAGATGATTGAATGTAAAATATTAGTCAACCATTTTTGGAAGCTTGCATTAATTCTCTTGATATGTCATTCTCAAAATCATCAAGATTTGGAAATGGTTTAAGAAGAAACGAGTTCAATAAGGTGATCTAGATAGTTGTGTTTGGTCAAAGGAAATAGATTATGAATGACTGATATAAAATATCAGCTTTAGCATCCAAAGATTAGTCAAGAATGATTAATAATACCATTACTGAAAACCATAATTGGTATATTTCTACCCAGCTTTGGCAGTTTCCAAATCAAGTCCGATGGATGAATATGAGAGTGAGATGACGGTTATGAAAACAGTTAGATCATCCAATAGTCATCGTGCTTGTGAAAACAGTGTTGTTAAATTTTCTTATAAGATTATACAAAAATGAAAGGACTGGAACATTGAGACCAGATCAACATAGTCCAAATTCTAGCAAAATATTATCCCATACAAGCACCTGCACGTCACCCATTCAGATAAGAAGATAGCAAGATGATGGCGTGGTATTTAATCTTATGAATTCAACAACACAACCACCACATGTGTGCATCAAAAAAATCAATGACCTATATCATTGAATAAAGAGAATAAATAGTAGAAAAATATTCTCCACCCTATCCAAAATCAATGATATGATTCAATCTATGTAGGAAAGATACACATTCTTTGGAAAAATATCTAAAATCAGAAAAACTTCCCATCATTGAAAATCAGGATGGAGGAGGAAAAGAGCAGCCCCCACCACCACAGACAATCATTAGCAATTGAAATGTATATGAAATAGCATTATTAACCAAAAAGATATGAATAAATATCTTGCCAGTGATGTTATTCCAATACATATACTACAAAAGTATAATAAGAATCATCATAGAAAACCCCTCATGTAAACAAGAATATCCCAAGTGTGATGTTTAAAGAGATTGATCATAATAAGCTCCAAGATGTTCAAATAGCATAACCAAACAAAATAACAGTGACCCATATCATTGAATAAAGAGAACAGAGAGTAGAAACACATTGTCCATCCTATCCAAAATCAATGATATGGTCCAAACAAAATCTTACCAGTATAATAAGCAACTTCAAAGAAAACCTCTCATGTAAGAAGGATCATCCCAATATCATAGCCTTAGCTCTCACCATTGAAGATCAGATCAGGAGGGAGAAATATCTTTCCTCATCCTGACCAGACAATCGATGACAAGAGTAACCCTATTGAAACAAGTTGTCCATGTAACAGACCACTTCTTAGAAGTACAACCAAGGAGAATGTAAGAGAGATATGAATTTTACTCATGTAAATAATAAAAAATTCTCAGTTTTATATGTCAGAAATCCATTTACATCTGTTCATTGTATAAGATAGGATGAAAATGAATTTTATTGTTCATCTAAATTTATGGGTAAAAATTTGACATTAGCAAAGGCGAACAAGTTATTTTCAGTTCTTTTTTCATTGTGTGTTAAAGTGTATATGTTTTTCTTTAATATTTTTAGGGTATGTAATGAATCATCAATTTATATTTATGATCTAGTCAAATCTTGTTTTAGAATGTAGTATACAAATTGTTGTTTCAATTAAAAAAGCCTTTGATTCAAACACTGATATGAATTTTTATTAAAACAATTTTCTTGGATAATTTATTTTCATTTTAGATTTAAGGGTCATGCACACTTAACAATCTTATTATTGTTCTAAGATGGCCATGATACTTTAATCATTATGCTTAAATCTTTTTAGTTGTCCAAAATATATGATTACATGGAGAGCCATTCATTATAAAATGGTACTACCACTCTTATAAGATATGATCATTTCACTATAGATAATTGTTTTCATATATTTTATTTTATTTTTGTGAATACTAATTTTTTTAAATATATATTGATATCTCTCAATTTTTTCTTCCTAAAATTTATTTATAAAATATAAATATGCTAGTTGATAGGGTGTCTCAAAGAACAAAAATATAAATAGAACTCAGTGAGGATTTTCAACAAGAGGTGATACTTGAGTATCTAATGAATCTATCAATAATACCTACAAAAATAACTAAAGATCAATGCAAATTTTCAGCAAGACAATAAGCAAACTAATTGATAGAGCGTCTCTAAGAACAACAATATAAGGGTTTGTTTGTTTGTTGGAATTACAGAATGCTGAAATTTGCCAATTCAGGAAATTTTGATTCTGGAAAATGGGTTTTGGAATATGGCTTGAATCATTTGGTTAACCTGGAAGATGAGTGAGAAGATGCATTTTCTGCAATTGGTTCAAAATTTTACAGAATCAAGATCTGCCTATGAATGCATCAAACCTTGTTTTTACACTAACATTTGATGGGGTTTGAAGAATCATTGAATTAAAGCCTAAAATAAAATTTCCATAACCATCATTCAAATCAAATGCAGAGATTCCCAACAAGATATTTGCATTATTAAAAACACGCTTCCAGTATGAGGTAAAATTTTCCCCATTTAAACAAATTTTCTCAAAGCAAATCGTTCACTTCCAATACAAGATATATTTACTATTATATAGAACAGGGTTCTTAAGAAATAGCCCCTCGTAGAAAACTCCTCGAGCGAAACCCTTGATTAATGCCCTCTCTCCAGATATGCCCAAATCCCAGATGAAAATTTTTAGCAAAGTCGCTCTCCAGCATGCACTCTGATTAACGCCCTAGAAATGCCTTCGGAATGCACAAAGAATCATGAACTTGACATAATTATAAAATTTTGTTTACTGCAATTAACATTTAAGTGGAATTGGAATTCATTTTCCGATTCTAGGGTTTTAGGTAGAAGATTGATATGCTAGTTTTGAGGTTAAATTAGAATTTACAAATTCCTATTCCATTTTCATTTTTTGAAAACAAATATCGAATATGTAAATTCTGGTATTCAAAAATGACGATTCCATCCCAATTCCACCAAACAAATGAACCCTTATAGAATGTCCCAAATGCAAGATACGCACACAATAGATTTGGTAAATAGGCTTCCAACTAATAGAAGTAGCTAAACAAAAAAAAATCATGATTAATGAATTTATACAGTGCTCAAGTAATGCGTAATACATATGTTGATATTATGAGCACTATTTTAAATGTTATAACAATATCCTACACTATATATTTATATCTCTAGATTAGTAACCATGTATTGACTTTTGAGTAGAATAGTTGTACAATATAAATGACTGAATATCAATAATATAATGATTGCTAAATCTGTTCATGTTTGAAATCCTCATGAAAGCAAAGAGCTCAGGCATGGCTGCTATTGCAAATTCCAAACGAAGGTTTTTTAGAAGAAGATTTTTCCCACAAAGGCGATCCCCTCAACATCCTGCCATATTGCTTTTTTATTAAAGATTTTTGCATGCAAAAACACCGTCCTCCCATACAAAAAGAAGATTTTTGCATGCAAAAACTATATCCCTTCACACCAAGTAACACCTAGAATCCGCTCACACCAACCAGTGAATCTTACACTCTTCAAAAAGAACTCCAGATCTAACCATCTATCCATACTTCAAGATCATAAAAAATAAGTATAAATAAAAACGCATATGAAAAAAAGAATGGCAATACTTGTCAAGTAGTAAACAGCTAAGTAGACCAACACCATGGAATAAAAATGTTCATCCAAGATATCCAAATCATCATGATTCGTCCAAGAACACTCTTCTCATAAGTTCATCTTGAAAATTGTAGTTTAATAGCGCACACTAAATTCCCTCAACAAAATCACCTTGATTCCCTCGAAAAATGAAGAATGTATCATTCTGAGATGGCTCACCCATTGGAATCAAATTTAGCTAACACTTATCCTTTTTGAACATTCAAACCTTCCTTAATTGTTGTACCAACTTTGACATATGAACATTTATACTTCAACAAGTTTTTTATCATGCCTATAATTATTTAACAATACAATGCAATCCATAATTCTGTTTTCATGAAATGTATCATACATGCATTCTTCGGCTCTTTGCTTCAACATATCCTTTCACAATGATTCCTCGAACCACATATATTGCAAGGTTTAGATTCTAGAACTTATCCTTTGTATAAATTTTCATATTACAATGCAAACACTTCATTTATTGAATCGATTTACTTGAACATGTAGCACCAGCTATACTCATCTTTCCTTTACTTGTGGCATATCCAAGGCCCTCATATTTTGGCCTCATTATTAGCTCTCAATAGGCCTTATCATTCCTTCTTCATGATTTCCTAATCCTTAATCTCTATAACCCACTCTTTTGATGATCTTCGAACCAACATTTTTTAATTATCACAACGAATCTCTTCTTTGCTTTCCTTTGTGACATCCTTTACAGATAATATTGTCTGGTTTACACAATCTAGGTAAGTCTCTTACAACACATAGTGAGCTTATTCTTACCACATTATCAAAATTGATGTGGCACATCCTCTGGTGCCTGAGCCAACTTATCAATCCACGATAGTGAACATCCTTCTATAGCTCCTTCAAGTTGATACATGTTCCTTCCTTTCCTTCTGCTAACTGCAATCATTGTTCCAAATCTCTTCTGAATCTCACAACCTTCATTCTTGAACACAACATCATATGTATTCTCACACATCTATCCAACACTCAAAAGACTATGACACAAACCCTTCATATAATAAACCTTGTCAACGTTATGCCTCTCATCAAAAGCAATAGAACATCTATAACAATATATGTTGCCTTATCATCACCAAATCTAATAGGACCACCATCATACTTCTCAAGTATACTTACAAATTTAATTTTATCACTAGTCATATAGTTTGAACAACCACTATCAATCGACCATTCATTCTTGTTCATTCTAACATACAAAGCAATCTCAAAATTATCATCTATTTCTGGGTAAATATTAGAAATTGTAAATCCAAGTTTTTCTTCTTCTTCAGCATAGAATAAACAATCCTTTGTTTCTGACTCGTCATCTGAAATACTAGCATCTTCATTAACAAATTAAGCTTTCTTATTGAGCTTCTTAAACTTTTGACTATGACCTTTCTCTGGACACCTAGTAGCCAAATGACCAATATTTCCACATTTAAAACATTTGAGCGGTAACATGTGTTTTCCAGTACATTTCTTCAGCTTCCTTTCAAAGTTCACTTCCATCTCATCTGAGTATTCATCTTCTAGATCTTCCTCTTTATTTGTGGCTTTAAATGATGTCTCAGATCTGCTCTTATCTTTTTTAAATTTTCTCATCTCAAACATGGTCAAGGTGCCAAACAACTATTCTCTGGTAAACTTCTTCTGATCATAAACTTCCTCAATTGTCGCGATCTAGTCACTATAGCTTTCTGATACAGACATCAAGATCTTTTACACGATGTGATGAAGGGCGCTCCCCTTAATACCACAAACACATAACAGAAACAGAGAGGCAACAACAATTTGCAAGAATAGAAAATGGGCTTCTTATTATCTCCACAAATGTGGAATTACAAACTTTCAGAATT
>MU223398.1:1363849-1382926 GCA_018584345.1 Thuja plicata
ATAACTTTTGAAACCCAAAAATTTTGAAGGAAAATTATTTTCTGCTATTTCAGGTGACCCAACTTCCGGAGACCATAAGTCATCACCAGTTGACTCGATTGACTATTATAGCCCTATTTTGGAAATGTCACGAAGCGCTCTACAACAATTTAATTATGCAAGCATCATCGAGCCCAAGTTTCGACCTCATCCGGGGCCTCTAAAGCCTTCAAAACTGAGCTCGAAGTTTCTGTACCCTGTTTTCAATACCAAAAATTTTCAATATCTTCAAAACTAGACCTGATCTAGCCATGAAACTTTACTGGCAAGCTGATATGACTGAGATGAACCCCCACATGCAAAATCAAAACATTCTGAGATCGTATGGCCAACTTACTAAAAATAGCAAGTTTCCATAAATAGCATCTCTGCACAAGGTAGCCCTTATTGAAAAGAAAACAGAAATATTTTTGGGTGATGCAAGATTGCCCTTACACCTAGGATGCTCCTGCATCACGATGCCTTCATCAGTGATATTGCCTCTTAAATTCTTGACTTCATTTACTGCATTGTCAACACTCTGAAAATAGCTTTTAATATCTTCACCTTGTTCCATTCTCAAGTTCTCATAATGACTCTTAGTTGTTAGATTCTTAGAGAAATTAACTCTATCATTTCCTTCATAAATTTCTTTCAATTTTTCCCAAATTTCATAGGTAGTCTTCAATGAAATAACCTTAGCTAACTCATTTTTTGATAGAGCACTAAAAATTGCATACCTTGCTTTTTCATTCTCCTCGTAGGCTATGATTTCATCTTGAGTACTAATGCTATTTTTAGGAACACCATACTTTGTCCCCACATTCTTCTAGGTAGTGTAGAAAATCGAGATCATATATCTTCTCATCTGCTCTTTCCATGAACTGTAGTTGGATCCATCAAACATAGGAATGTTCAGTTTATGTGCCAATAGATCTACCTCAAACAATTAAGCTCTCTCCGAGGAACCAAATCTCTGATACCAATTGTTGAACATACCAAATAACTGAGAGGGGGCTGAATTAGTTATAAATAAACAATTTTCTTCTTCTTGTCTTAATCTGATAAATACTTAAACCAGTCAGAAACTTATTTTTAAGAAAAACATGAAAGCACAAAACCATCAACACAATGAACACCATAATTTACATAGAAATCCAAACTCGGAAAAACCAAGTAGAAACTAATTCTCATGAAATGATCACCAGTTAAGGTGACATCGGTTAAGGTGATTTTTACAAGGGCTCATTTTCGGTTTGCTCACTATTGTTTGGCTCACTACTGGTTGGGCTAATTACCTTTAAATAAGAAAGGTGAATTGTCGATTCAAATAGGCTCACTGCCAGAATATAAGAAATGAAAGTTGAATCCACCACTGAAGTCAGTGTCACTGATTCTCTACAATACATAAATGATATAACAGTCTTCTACTGATTGCATCGAATTGCATGTACATCAACACACAAATCTTCCTTTGTTAGATTTGCATTCACTTGGCATATACTTGCAAGCTAGCATGCAAAAATAAGTAAATACATCGCTCTTTTATACCATCCCATGCAAACGATAAGGTCGGCCTAATCCAATTTGAAATAGATCACACTTAAAACATTCTCATAGTGGTAAGGAATGAAACGCGGACGACCTCACACACAACATGCCTTACAGATAATAACACGTTACACCATCACTGAGATCTTTTGTACCAATGGATAGGATCTATACATTACAAATGAATCAACCGAAGCACAACAAAAACTTCTAAGATAAGACCAAACCCAAATTACGATCCACAATATGTTGCAGAACAAATGGAACCAGCACCGACAAGGATAAGAGTAAATATTTAAAGCACATCATCTGGTGCATGCTTCAACTGAAGCACTAAAATAACCAATCCACATCTATGCATAGGATATGTTGACATCAATAACAGTCATTAATGACAACAAAAATTATAGCATCAACTTCATATTCTAATAGGAAAGATTGTCCATATTCTAATTTCAGAAATGCATTTTAGAAAGATTGGAATTCACGATTTTATAATAGATTGTTCAACATAGGTACAAGAAATAGAAAGATTATTTTAAAAAAAATATAGTTTTAACTTGAGTAAAAAATCTTTTAAGTCGAATGGTTTGTTTAGAAAAGTTTGAATATTACAAAACAAATAAAATTTAGTTTAATTTTAGAATTTGTAATGATTTGCATGTTTACATGAGAAAAAGGAAGAATAGAATAGAAAGATTCGATTTCTATCTAGAAAAATAATAGAATAGTTTAATTTTAATATGTGTAATGATTTGCATACAAAAAATTAAAATTAGAATAGAAAGATTTTATTTATATGTCGAAAAATAATACAAAGAATATATAGATTTTAGTTTTAATATCTACACTTTAGTTTTAAATTTATTTTAAAATTAATTGTACATACATTTAAAAAAATTATAAAATCTAAAATGATACTCCATGTTTTATTTAGTTAAATTGTACTAATAACTACATTATACATAGTAAGTTTAACTTTTTTCAAAAATATACTAATAATATATTTTATGTAGAACATATAATAAATAATTAGAAACACCAAATTATTATTTGACAATATTCACTATTTAGTTATTCACCTTAATTCATTTGAACTAGAATTAACCATGTCCTTAATTATATAATATATTAAAAAATTATCAATATATTTTTAAAAATAAAAATAAAAAATAATGTCCTATAAAGAGAGAGCTATGATTTTTTTTTCAAAGATAAAAATGTACTCATTTTATTAATTGCAGAAACATAGTATACATTAAACCCAGTTCAGGGGGCATACCGGGAGGAAAGAACCGGGTGAAGAAAACCTCCAATTGTAGCACATAATGCAAAACCTAAGACCTATGACGCAACTACAATAATATGGAAAATAACCAAATCCCAATACAATATAAATACTTGATGCTTTTACAATAGTCTGGCAACCAGTCATTACCTAGTACAATACAGATATCCAGAATTACAACCCAGTGTTGATTACCAAAAACCTGAATAGCCTTTAACCAAATAAAAATTTCACATCCCACCCAAAGACTAGTATTTGAACCAAAGATTACAAAATATTAGTTTCTCTAATAAATCCAATCGGAAGAAGAAGTAGCAATATGTTACAACTAGTGGTTGTCATTGCACCAAATGATCGACCTGTTAATACCCGATACAACCACTAGACATATAGAAAATACAGGACGCGGTTAAGTCATGTCACGAACCACCGTTGTAAAAATCCCCCCAGCACAAGCGTGGGGTTCAAACCTATGACCAAGCTCTAATACCACTTGTTACAACTAGTGGTTATCGTTGCACCAAAACATCAACTTGTTAATGCCCAATACAACCACTAGACATATAGAAGACACATGAGGCGGTTAATCCATGTCACGAACCACCAATGCGCTAAACAACCAAGGATACCAAGGGTGCAATCAGTGTTGCTCACCATTGTAAACACAATATTCTTTTGTTTGTCAAAAATGAATAATACCAGAAGTAGAGTCTCAACTAAATTAATGTCCACCAACCTGCACATCTTTCTAAGCCACAACAAGCACTTCTCAGAAACTGTGATTAGCCAAAAACATCAGATCAAGATTTCAAGTGTTAATGAATTAAAGACCACTAAGGCATGAAGAGCATGACACATAAGCATGCTTATGTGTCATGTGATCCATGACACTGTGATAACTAATTCCCCCAAGCCCAATAAATAAATGACAGAGATCTTACTACCTAGAGCCAAATTCAGAATGATCCATATCATATTAATCCATTTGTCAAAAATGAGTTTCAAGATGATTGAATGTAAAATATCACTCAACCATTTTTTGGAAGCTTGCATTAATTCCCTTGAGATGTCATTCTCGTAATCATCAAGATTTGGAAATGGTTTAAGAAGAAAAGAGTTCAATAAAGTGATCTAGATAGTGGTGTTTGGTCAAAGGAAATAGATTATGAATGACTAATATAAAATATCAGCTTTAGCATCCAAAGATTAGTCAAGAATGATTAATAATACCATTACTCAAAACCATAATTGGTATATTTATACCCAGCTTTGGCAGTTCCCAAACCAAGTCCAATGGATGAATATGAGAGTGAGATGAAGTTATGAAAATAGTTAGATCATCCAATAGCCATCATGCTTGTAAAAATAGTGTTGTTAAATTTTATTATAAGATTATACAAACATGAAAGGATTGGAACATTGAGACCAGATCAACACAGTCCAAATTCTAGCAAAAGATCATCCCATACAAGCACCTGCACATCACCCATTCAGATAAGAAGACAGTGAGATGATGGCGTGGTATTTGATCGTATGAATTCAACAACACAACCACCACATGTGTTCATCAAAAAAATCAATGACCTATATCATTGAATAAAGAGTAGAAAAATATTCTCCACCCTGTCCAAAATCAATGATATGATCCAATCTATGTAGGAAAGATACACATTCTTTGGAAAAATATCTAAAATTAGAAAAACTTCCCATCATTGAAAATCAGGATGGGGGAGGAAAAGAGCAGTTCCCCCACCACAGACGATCATTAGCAACTGAAATGTATATGAATAGCATTATGAACCAACAAGATATGAAGAAATATCATACCAGTGATGTTATTCCAATACATATACTACAAAAGTATAATAAGAATCATCATAGAAAACCCCTCATGTAAACAGGAATATCCCAAGTGTGATGTTTAAAGAGATTGATCATAATAAGCTCTATGATGATCAAATAGCACAACCAAACAAAATAGCAGTGACCCTTATAATTGAATAAAGAGAATAGAGAGTAGAAACACATTGTCCATCCTAGCCAAAATCAATGATATGATCCAAACAAAATCTTACCAGTATATTAAGAAACCTCAAAGAAAACCTCTCATGTAAGAAGGATCATCCCAATATCATACCCTTAGCTCTCACCATTGAAGATCGGATCAGGAGGGGGAAATATCTTTCCTCTTCCTGACCGGACAATCTATGACAAGAGTAACCCTATTGAAACAAGTTGTCCATGTAAACAGACCACTTCTTAGAAGTACCACCAAGGAGAATGTAAGAGAGCTGTGAATTTTACTCATGTAAATATTAAAAGTTTATTAGTTTTATATGTCAGAAATCCATTTACATTTGTTCATAGTATAAGATAGGATGAAAATGAATTTTATTGTTCATCTAAAGTTATGGGTAAAAATTTGACATTAGCAAAGGCGAACACGTTATTTTCACTTCTTTTTTCCATTGAGTGTTAAAGTGTATCTGTTTTTCTTTTAATATTTTTAGGGTATGTAATGAATCATCAATTTATATTTATGAGAGTCGAATCTTGTTTTAGAATGTAGTATACAAATTGTTGTTTCAATTTAAAAAGTATTTGATTCAAACATTGATATGAATTTTTATTAAAACTATTTTCTAGGATAATTTATTTCCATTTTAGATTTAAGGGTCATGCGCACTTAACAATCTTATTATTGTTCTAAGATGACCATGATTCTTTAATCATGAAGCTTATATCTATTTAGTTATCCAAAATTACATGGAGATCCATTCATTATACAATGGTACTACCACTCTTATTAGATATGATCATTTCACTATAGATAATTGTTTTCATATATTTTGTTTTATTTTTGTGAATACTAATTTTTTTAAATATATTTTGATATCTCTCAATTTTTTCTTCCTAAATTTTATTTATAAAATATAAATATGCTAGTTGATAGGGTGTCTCATATTATAAACATATAAATAGAACTTGGTGTAGATTTTCAACAAGAGGTGATAATTGAGTGTCTAATGAATCTATCAACAATACCCACAAAAATAACTAAAGATCAATGCAAATTTTCAGCAAGACAGGAAGCAAACTAATTGATAGAGTGCCTCTAAGAACAACAATTTAAGGGTCTGTTTGTTTGCTGGAATTATAGAATGTTGGAATTTGCCAATTCAGGAAATTTTGATTCTGGAAAATGGGTTTCAGAATATGGATGGAATCGTTTGGTTAAACTGGAAGATGAGTGAGAATATGCATTTTCTGCATTTGGTTCAAACTTTTACAGAATCAAGATCTGCTTATGAATGCATCAAACCTTATTTTTACATTGACATTTAATGGGGTTTCAAAATCATTTAATTAAAGCCCAAAGCCACAAAATCTGTAAGGATAATTAAAGCCCAAAATAAACTTGTCATAGTCATCATTCAAATTATATGCAGAGATTCCCAACAAGATATTTGCGTTATTAAATACACGCTTCCAGTATGAGGTAAAAGTTGTCCCATTTAAACAAACTTTATCAAAGCAAATCGTTCACTTCCAATACAAGATATATTTACTATTATACAAAACAGGGCGCTTAAGAAATACCCCCTCGTAGAAAACTCCTCGTAGCGAAACCCTTGATTAACGCCCTCTCTCAAGATATGCCCAAATCGTAGACAAAATTTTTTAGCATGCACTCTGATTAATGCCCTATAAATGCCTTTGAAATGCACAAAGAATCACAAACTTGACATAATAATAAAATTTTATTTACTGCAATTCACATTTAAGTGGAATTGGAATTCATTTTCCAATTCTAGGGTTTTATGTAGAAGATTGATATGCTGGTTTTGAGGTTAAATTAGAATTTACAAATTCCTATTCCATTTTCATTATTTGAAAACAAATATCGAATATGTAAATTCCGGTATTCGAAAATGACAATTCCATCCCAATTCCACCAAACAAATGAACCCTAATAGAATGTCCCAAATGCAGGATATGCACACAATACATTTGATAAATAGACTTCCAATTCATAGAAGTAGCTAAACAAAAAAAAAATCATGGCTAATGAATTTATACACTGCTCAAGTAATGCGTAATACATATGTTGAGATTATGAGCACTATTCTAGATGTTATAACAATATCCTACACTATATATTTATATCTAAATCAATAACATTGTATTGACGTTTTAGTAGAATAGTTGTACCATATAAATGACCGAATATCAATAATATAATATAATTGTTAGATCTGTTCATGTTTGAAATCCTTATGAAAGCAAAGAAAGTAGATAGGTAAACTGTAAAAGAGCCATCACTCTGAGTAATTCCACATGGCATAGAATGACTTCACGGAAAAGCTCAACCATGGCTGCTATTGCAATCCCCTCGACGTCTTGCCATATCGCATTTTTTTCCTGCCATATCGCATTTTTTAAAATATTTTTGCATGCAAAAACAACGTCCTACCCATAGTGTTTTTTTTTAAAAGAAAATTTGCATGGAAAAACAACATCCTCCCATACAAAAAGAAGATTTTTGCATGCAAAAACTATATCCCTTCATACCAAGTAACTCCTATAATCCGCTCACACCAACCAGTGAATCTTACACTCTTCAAAAAGAACTCCAGATCTAACCATCTATCTATAGTTCAAGATCATAAAAAATAAGTATAAATCAAAAATCATATGAAAGGAAGAATGGCAATACTTCTCTAGTAGTAAACACCTACGTAGACTCATGTTCATCCAAGATATCCAAATCATCATGATTCGTCTCACAGGTTCATGTCCAACTGAAATCTCAATCATAAGAGGACTTCAACCTCACCTAAATCTCAATGTATCCATGAGCACCATGTCAAACTCCAAATACAACATAGAATCATTATGAAATAATCAATTAAATGAATGATATTTACTATTCCAAACCCTACTAAAATTGTAGTTTAATAGCGCACACTAAATTCCCTCAACAAAATCACCTTGATTCCCTCGAAAAATGAAGAGCGTATCATTCTGAGATGGCTCACCCATTCAAATCAAATTTAACTAACAATAAACCTCTCTAAAACATTTCTCCTTTTTGAACATTCAAACCTTCCTTAATTGTTGTACCAACTTTGACATATGAAAATTTATACTCATACTTATAATTATTTAACAAAGCAATCCATAATTCCATTTTCATGAAATGTATCATACATGCATTCTTCTGCTCTTTGCTTCAACATGTCCTTTCAGAATGATTCCTCAAACCACATATATTGCAAGGTTGTAGATCCTAGCACTTATCCTTCATATGACTTTTCATATTACAATGCAAACGCTTCATTTATTGAATCGATTTACTTTAACATGTAACACCTATATTCATCTTTCCTTTACTTGTGGCATATCCAAGGCCCTCATATTTTGGCCTCATTGTTATCTCAATAGGCGTTATCATTCCTTGTTCATGATTTCCTAATCCCTAACCTCTATAACCCATTCTTTTCACGATCTCCAAACCAACATTTTTTCTTTATCATTACATTCAACGATTCTCTTCTTTGCTTTCATTTGTGACATGCTTTGCATATAATATTGTCTAGTTTACACAATCTAGGTAAGTCTCTTACAAAACATGGTGAGCTTATTCTTACCACATTATCAAAATTGATGTGGCACATCCTCTGGTCCCAGATCCAACTTATCAATCTATGATAGTGAACATCCTTCTATAGCTACTTCAAGTTGATACATGTTCCTTCCTGTCCTTCTGCCAATTGCAATCATTGTTCCAAATCTCTTCTGAATCTCACAACCTTCATTCTTTAACACAACATTATATCTATTCTCACACATCTGTCCAACACTCAAAAGATTATGACACAAATCCTTTATATAATAAACCTTGTCAGTGTTATGCTTCCCATCAAAAGCAATAGAACCTCTACCAACAATATATGTTACCTTATCATCACCAAATCAAATAGGACCACCATCATACTTCTCAAGTGTTACAAATTTACTTTTATCACTATTCTTATGGTTTGAAAAACCACTATCAATCGACCATTCATTCGTGTTCCTTCTAACATACAAAGCAATCTCAAAATTATCATTTATTCCTAGGAAAATATTAGAAATCTCGAATCCAAGTTTTTCTTCTTCTTCGGCATAGAATAAACAATCCTTTGTTTCTGACCCGTCATCTGAAATACTTCCATTAACATAGTACGCTTTCTTATTGAGTTTCTTAAACTTTTTCCTATGACCTTTCTCCGGACACCTAGTAGCCAAATGACCAAGATTTCCACATTTAAAACTTTTAAGGGGTAACATGTATTTTCCAGTACCTTTCTTCAGCTTCCTTTCAATGTTCACTTCCATCTCATCTGAGTATCCATCTTCTAGATAATCATTTTTCTTTGTGACTTTAAATGTTGTCTCAGACCTTTCTCCGGACACCTAGTAGCCAAATGAGCAATCTTTCCACATTTAAAACATTTAAGGGGTAACATGTATTTTCCAGTACCTTTCTTCAACTTCCTTTCAAAGTTCACTTGCATCTCATTTGAGTATCCATCTTCTGGATCTTCCTCTCTCTTTGTGGCTTTAAATGTTGTCTCAGATCTGCTTTTATTGTTTTAAAATTTTCTCATGTTGAACGCGGTCAGGGTGCCAAACGAATGTTCTCTAGTAAACTTATTTTGATCATAAACTTCCTCAATTGTCGAGATCTTGTCACTATAGCTTTTTGATAAGGACATTGAGATCTTTTCCACGACGCCTTCATCAATGATATTGCCTCCTTGATTCTTGACTTCATTTACTGCATTGTCAACCCTCTGATAATAGCTTTTAATATCTTCACCTTCTTCCAATCTCAAGTTCTCATAATGACTCTTAGTTGTTAGCTTCTTAGACAAATTAACTTTATCATTTCCTTCATAAATTTCTTTCAATTTTTCCCAAACTTCATAGGTAGTCTTCAATGAAATAACCTTAGCTAACTTATTTTTTGATAAAGCACTGAAAATTGCATTCGTTACTTTTTCATTCTCCTCATAGGCTATGATTTCATCTTGAGTACTAATGTTATTTTGAGGAACAACATACTTTGTCTCCACATTCTTCTAGGTAGTGTAGCAAATCAAGATCATATATCCTCTCATCTGCTCTTTCCATGAACTGTAGTTGGATCCATCAAACATAGGAATGTTCAGTTTATGAAGCATCGGATCTACCTCAAGCAGTTAAGCTCTCTCCAATGAACCAAATCTCTTATACCAAATGTTGAACAGGCCAAATAATTGAGAGAGGGGGTTGAATGAGCTATAAATAAACAATTTTCTTCTTCTTATCTTAATCCAATAAATACTTAAACCACTCAAAAACTTATAACTAATAAAAACATGAAAGCACAAAACCGTCAACAAAATGAACACCATAATTTACACAGAAAACCAAACTCGAAATAACTACGAAGAAAGTAATTCTAATCAAATGATCACCATGTAAGGTAACACCGCTAAAGGTAATTTTTACAAGGGCTCATTGTCAGTTTCTCACTATTGTTTGGCTCACTACTAGTTGGGCTAATTACCCAGAAATAAGAAAGGCTAACTGTCAAGACAATTGGCTCACTGCCAATACACACAGATCTTCCTTTGTTAGATTCGCATATACTTGCAAGATAGCATACAAAAACAAGTAAATACAACGCTCTTTTATACCATCTCATGCCAACGATAAGGTCGGCCTAATCCAATTTGAAATAGGTCACACTGAAACATTCTCATGGTGGTAAGGAATGAAACGCAGACCACCTCACTCATTACAACATGCCTTACAAATAACAACATGCTACACCATCACTGAGATCAGAAACTTATAACTAATAAAAACATAAAAGCACCAAACCATCAACACAATGAACGCCATATGTACACGGAAAACCAAACTGGGAAAAATCACAAAGAAACTAGTTCTCATGTAATGATCACCAGTTAAGGTGACACTGTTTAAGGTGATTTTTACAAGGGCTCATTATCAGTTTTCTCACTATTGTTTGGCTCACTACTGGTTGGGCTAATTACCCAGAAATAAGAAAGGCTAAATATCGATACAAATAGACTCACTGCCAACACAGAATCACTACCAGAATATAAGAAATGAAAGTTGAACCCACCACTGAAGTCAGTGTCACCAATACTCTGCAATATTGATATGATATAACAGTCTACTATCGATTGCATCAACTCGCATGTACATCAACACACGGATCAACCTTTTTTAGATTTGCATATACTTGCAAGCTAGCCTATGAAAACAAGTAAATACATCACTCTTTTACACCATCTCATGTCAATGATAAGGTTGGTCTAATCCAATTTGAAATATGTCACACTGAAACATTCCCGTTGTGGTAAGGAATGAAGCGTGGACCACCTCACTCATTACAACACGCTTTGCACCTAACAACACGCTACACCTTCACTGAGATCTTTGGTACCAAAGGATAGGGTCTATACATTATAAATGCATTGACCGAAGCACAACAAAAACTTCTAAGATATGACCGAACCCAAATTAATGATCCATAATATGTTGCACAACAAATGGAACCAACACTGATAAGGATAAGAGTAAATATTCAAAGCACATCATCCAGTGCACGCTTCAATTGAAGCACTAAAATAACCAATCCACATCTATGCATAGGATATGTTGACATCAATGATAGTCATTAATGACAACAACAATTATAGCATCAACTTCATATTCTAATAGGAAAGATTGCCCATATTCTAATTAGAAGAATGCATTTTAGAAAGATGGGAATTCACAATTTTATAATAGATTGTTCAACATAGGTACAAGAAATATAAAGATTTTTTTAATAAAAATATAGTTTTTACTTCACTAAAAAAATATTTTAAATTAAATGGATCGTTTTCAAAAGTTTAAAAATCACAAAACAAATAAAATTTAGTTTAATTTTAGAATTTGTAATGATTTGCATGTTTGCATGAGAAAAAGGAAGAATAGAATAGAAAGATTCGATTTCTATGTAGAAAAATAATAGAATAGTTTAATTTTAAAATTTGAAATGATTTGCATTCAAAAAATGAAAATTAGAATAGAAAGATTCTATTTATATGTCAAAAAATAATACAAAGAATATCTAGATTTTAGTTTTAATATCTACATTTTAGTTTTAAATTTATTCTACAATTAATTGTACATGATGACATGTAACTAATTGAATGTTTGAAGATGTTAAGTTGATCACCGAAATGCATAAAGATAATGCAAGACATTAAATCAGTTAATGGATTGTATTGTCATTGATGTCAACTTGATATAATCTAATCAGTTATAATCAAAGTGTCAAAGACTTCAGAGAATCAGAGAGAAAAAAAATTATGCTTTCAGTAGTGCATAAAAGACAAGCATTCACTAAGTGACTACAAACACCGACAGTTAGTGGAACCCGATGGACAAAGATAGTCGAAAGTTAAGTCACAGTGATGCTCGAGCAAAGAAATCGACGAGCATTATCGAAGGCCATAATTACAGTGTTAACCGACGTGCAAAACTTTGCAGTGAAGCCCAAAGGACAGACAACCCCGACGGACAGACAACACTGACAGAGAAGCCTGAGGAGAACTGAAGTGTTGACTAAAGCTATCAAAGAGTTAAAACACCGAAGTTAAATGAAGTTCAGAAATGCCAAAATATCTAGCTGGCAGAGCTAAAAATAGACTTAACTGGTTGTTATCATTGTTTTAATCGACAAGATAAAGCCAGAGATAAGTAAAGGATTTAAAGTTGTTTTATCCAGTTGGCAAGAAGATTTCTACAAGATAAAATAGGAATTATGCTTTAAATCAAGATTGGCTAAGATTGCAGATCACGCCAAGAACAAGAAAATCAAGAAGAGAGAAACGGTGATATCATGTCTATAAAGAGACAACTTAATTCATTATGAATTAAGGGGAGTGAATGAAAAATAGGATGCTGGAGAGAAACTGATGAAGAACAACTTCATACAGTCCCGATCAATCAAGCTAAGGAAAGAGCTAAAGATTTTTGCAGACATCGAGCAACAGAGCACAACATCACCGAGCAGAACAAATAGTGGAGCAAAGGTATTAAAAAGATATATTAATCATAATGGTTTGATGAGCTTACAATAGATCTAAAAAATCTGCAAGTATAAGTTGTATATGTGAACAGATCATTTACTGTTTCAGTTTAACCATTGATTCATAAAGTCTCTTAACCGAGAAGGATTTAAAGATCATTTCTATATTGAGATACATCCCAAGGAGTATCAAAAATTTTGATCACGAAGATAGCATGAGATTCCAGATACCATTTGACAAACTACACCAGGTTTGGTCATAGAAGGTAGCATAGAGATGCCTGATATCAAGTGACAAACTAGTCTTTTAAATCCTCTAACAAGGTCACACCTAACAGTGTGTTTGTAACCTTTAATAGGGTTGGCTCTTCACCGAGCTCACTTCAGAAGAGTGAAATTTTTGGGTTACCGATCCTAAGTGTTTTTCCCTTAACATGGTTTCCACGTTAAAAATACATGTGTCAATGTGTTTATGAGTCATTACTTTAGTGTTTTGCACTACACATAACTAATCTAGATTGATCGGTATACTGTTTTTGGTAAATGAAAGACTGCTATTCGGTAAACACAAAGAATAAGATTTAAAAGATAACTACGAGCAGTAGTTATTTAATAAGTTTATTTGAAGGCATTCTTCTTGTAGGACTAAAGATAACCAGAGGCTTAATATTGTGGTACTAAGTTTTTGGGTTGATTAATTAGAATATTTTGTAGGCCACTGATTTACNNTTCCCCCCCCCCCCCCCCCACCCTCTCAATTATTTCTAACAATACATACATTTAAAGAATTTATAAAATCTAAAATGATACTCTATGTTGTATCAAGTTAAATTGTACTAATAACTACATTATACATAATATAAGTTTAACTTTTTTTTAAAATATACTAATAATATATTGTATGTAGAACATATAATAAAAAAATAGAAGCACCAAATTATTATTTGACAATATTCACTATTTAGTTATTCACCTTAATCCATTTGAACTAGAATTAAACATGTCGTTAATTATAAAATATATTAAAAAATTATCAATATATTTTTTAAAAAATAATAATAATAATAATGTCCTATAAAAAGAGGGCTATGGATTTTTTTTCAAAGATAAAAAATGTATTCATTTTATTAATTGCAAAAACATAGTATACATTAAACCCAGTTCATGGGGCATACCGGGACGAAAGAACCAGGTGAAGAAAACCTTCGGTTGTAGCTTAAGACCTATGACACAATTGTACAATAATATGGAAAACAACCAAATCCCAATACAATATAAATGCTTGATGCTTTTACATTAGTCTGGCAACCAGTCATTACCTAGTACAATACAGACATCCAAATTACAACCCAGTGTTGATTACCAAAAACCTGAACATCCCTAAACCAAACAAAAATATCACATCCCACCCAAAGACCAGTATTTGAACCCAAGATTATAAAATATTAGTTTCTCTAATAAATCCAATCGGAAGTAGAAGCAACAATATGTCACAACTGGCGGTTGTTGTTGCACCAAAAGAACGACATGTTAATGCTCGATACAAGCACTAGACATATAGAAAACACAAGATGTAGTTACACCATGTCACAAACCATTGTTGTGCTAAACAACCAAGGAGACCAAGGGCATAATTATTCTTTATCACCATTGTAACAATCCCCCCAACACAACCGCAGAGTTCGAACCTATGACCAAGCTCTGATACCACTTGTTACAACTAGTGTTTGTTGTTGCACCAAAACATCGACCTATTAATGCTCAATACAACCACTAGACATATAGAAGACACATGAGGCGGTTAATCCATGTCACGGACAAGCGATGCGCTAAACAACCAAGGATACCAAGGTTGCAATCAGTCTTGCTCACCATTGTAACACAATATTCTTCTATTTGTCAATTATCAACAATACCAAAAGTAGAGTCTCAGCTAAATTAATATCCACCAACCTGCACATCATTATAAGCCACAACACCTCTCGGAAACAGTGATTAGCCAAAAACATCAGATCAAGATTTCAAGTGTGAATGAATTAAAGACCTCAAAGGCATGAAAAGCATGACACATAAGTATGTGTATGCGTAATGTGATCCATGATACCGTGATAACTAATTCCCCCAAGCCCAATAAATATATGACAAAGGAATCATAAGAATTGCAATAGAATAACCTTTAAATGTCTTCGTATGACTGAGATCTTACTACCTAGAGCCAGATTCAGAATAATCCATATCTTATTAATCCATTTGTAAAAAATGAGTTTCAAGATGATTGAATGTAAAATATGAATCAACCATTTTTTGGAAGCTTGCACTAATTCTCTTGAGATGTCATTCTCAGAATCATCAAGATTTTGAAATGGTTTAAGAAGAAAAGAGTTCAATAAAGTGATCTAGATAGTTATGTTTGGTTAAAGGAAATGGATTATGAATGATTGATATAAAATATCAGCGTTACCATCCAAAGATTAGTCAAGAATGATTAATAATACCATTACTGAAAACCATAATTGGTATATTTCTACCCAGCTTTGGCAGTTCCCAAATCAAGTCTGATTGATGAATATGAGAGTGACATGACAGTTATGGAAACAATTAGATCATCCAATAGCCATCATGCTTGTAAAACCAGTATGTTAAATTTTCTTATAAGATTATACAAACATGAAAGGACTGAAACATTGAGGCCAAATCAACACAATCCAAATTCTAGCAAAAGATCATCTCATACAAGCACCTGCAAGTCACCCATTCAGAAAAGAAGAAAGCAAGATGACGGCGTGGTATTTGATCTTATGAATTCAACAACACAACCACCACATGTGTGCATCAAAAAAATAAATGACCTAGATATCATTTAGTAAAGAGAATGAAGAGTATAAAAATATTCTCCACCCTGTCCAAAATCAATTATATGATCCAATCTATGTAGGAAAGATACACATTCTTTGGAAAAATATCTAAAACCAGAAAAAATTCCCATCATTGAAAATTAGGATGGAGGAGGAAAAGAGCAGTCCCCCACCACAGACGATCATTAGCAATTGAAATGTATATGAAATAACATTATGAACCAACAAGATATGAAGAAATATCTTGCCAATGATGTTATTCCAATACATATACTAAAAAGGTATAATAAGAAACATCGTAGCAAACCCCTCATGTAAACAGGAATATCCCAAGTGTGATGTTTAAAGAGATTGATCATAACCAAATTCAAGATGTTCAAATAGCATAACCATACAAAATACTAGTGACCCATATCATTGAATAAAGAGAACAGAGAGTACAAACACATTCTCCATCCTATCCAAAATCAATGATAAGATCCGAACAAAATCTTACCAGTATAATAAGAAACCTCATAGCAAACCTCTCATGTAAGAAGGATCATCTCAATATCATAGCCTTAGCTCTTACCATTGAAGATCAGATGAGGAGGAAATATCTTTCCTCGTCCTAACTGGACAATCGATGACAAGAGTAACCCTATTGAAAAATGTTGTCCGTGTAAATAGACCACTTCTTAGAAGCACCACCAAGGAGAATGTAAGAGAGCTATGAAGTTTACTCATGTAAATAATGCAAATTTCTTAGTTTTATTGTCAGAAATCCATTTACATTTGTTCATAGTATAAGATATGATGAAAATGAATTTTATTGTTCATCTAAAGTTATGGGTAAAAATTTGACATTAGCAAAGGTGAACACATTATTTTCACTTCTTTTTTCCATTGTGTGTTAAAGTGTATATGTTTTCTTTTAATATTTGTAGGGTGTGTAATCAATCATCAATTTATCTTTATGAGAGTCAATTCTTGTTTTTGAACGTAGCATACAAATTGTTGTTTCAATTAAAAAAGCCTTTGATTCAAACATTGATATGAATTTTGATTGAAGCTATTTTCTAGGATAATTTATTTTCATTTTAGATTTAAGGGTCATGCACACTTAACAATCTTATTATTGTTTTAAGATGACCATGACGCTTTAATCATGATGCTTATATCTTTTTAGTTGTTCATAATATATTATTACATGGAGAGCCATTAATTATACAGTGGTACTACCACTCTTATCAGATATGATCATTTCACTATAGATAATTATTCTCATATTTTATATTTTATTTTTGTGAATACTGATATTTTAAAATATTTTTTTATATCTCTCAATTTTTTCTTCATGAATTTTATTTATAAAATATAAATATGCTAGTTGATAGAGCATCTCATAGAACAAAAATATAAATAGAACTCAGTGTGGATTTTCAACAAGAGGTGATACTTGAGTATCTAATGAATCCATCAACAATACCCACAAAAATAACTAAAGATCAATGCAAATTTTCAGCAAGATAGGAAGCAAACTAATTGATAGAGCGTCTCTAAGAACGGCAATATAAGGGTTTGTTTGTTTGCTGGAATCACGGAATGTTGGAATTTGCCAATTCAGGAAGTTTTAATTCTAGGAAATGATTTTTTTGAATACGGCTGGAACCGTTTGATTCACCTGGAAGATGAGTGACAAGATGCATTTTCTGCATTTGGTTCAATCTCTTATAGAATCAAGATCTACCTATGAATGCATCAAACCTTGTTTTTACACTGACATTTAATGGGGTTTCAAGAATGATTGAATTAAAGCCCAAAAATAAACTTGCCATAACTATCATTCAAATTAAATGCAGAGATTCCCAACAAGATATTTGCATTATTAAATACTCGCTTCCAGTATGAGGTATAAGCTGCCCCATTTGAACAAATTTTCTCGAAGCAAATCGTTCTCTTCCAATACAAGATATATTTACTATTGGACATAACAGGGGGCTTAAGAAATACCCCCTCGTAGAAAACTCCCCGTAGCGAAACCCTTGATTAACACCCCCTCTCCACAAATGCACAAATCGTAGACAAAAAATTTTAGTAGAGTCGCTCTCCAGCATGCACTCTGATTAATGCCCTATAAATGCACAAAGAATCGCAAACTTGACATAATTATAAAAATTTGTTTATAGAAATTCACATTTAAGTGGAATTGGAATTCAATTTCCAATTCCAGGGTTTTAGGTAGAAGATTGATATGCCAGTTTTGAACTTAAATTAGAATTTACAAGTTTCTATTTCATTTTAATTTTTTAAAAATAAACATCGAATATGTAAATTCTGATATTCAAAAATGACAATTCCATCACAATTCTACCAAACAAATGAACCCTAATGCCCCAAATGCAAGATATGCACATTGTATAGATTTAGTAAATAGGCTTCCAATTCATAGAAGTAGCTAAACAAAAAAAAATTCATGGCTAATGGATTTATAGAGTGCTCAAGTAATGCGTAATACATACGTTGAGATTATGAGCACTATTATAAATGTTATAACAATATCCTACACTTTATATTTATATCTAGATCAGTAACCATGTATTGACTTTTTAGTAGAATAGTTGTACCATATAAATGACCGAATATCAATAATATAATGATTCCTAGATCTGTTCATGTTTGAAATCCTCATGAAAGCAAAGAAAGCAGATAGGTAAACCGTAAAAGAGCCATCACTCAGAGTAATTCCACATGGCATAGAATGAGTTCACGGAAAAGCTCAGGCATGGCTGCTATTGCACATGCCAAACTAATATTTTTTTGAAGAAGATTTTTCCCACAAAGCCGATCCCCTCAACGTCCTCCCATATCGCGTTTTTTTAAAGATTTTTGCATGCAAAAACAACGTCCTACCCATAGCATTTTAGAAAAAAAACAAATTGCATGCAAAAACAACGTCCTCCCATACAAAAAGAAGATTTTTGCATGCAAAAACTATATCACTTCACACCAAGTAACTCCTATAATCCCCTCAACAAAATCACCTTGATTCCCTCGAAAAATGAAGAGCGTATAATTCTGAGATGGCTCACCCATTCGAATCAAATTTAGCTAACACTAGACCTCTCTAAAACATTTATCCTTTTTGAACATTCAAACCTACCTTAATTGCTGTACCAACTTTTTTTTTTTTTTTGTTGGAGGATTCAGACCTACGAGGCAACCCAGCGAGGCACGAAGCCTGC
>MU223398.1:1382976-1424010 GCA_018584345.1 Thuja plicata
CTGGGGCACGATCCCAGCCTCATCCCTTATGGTGTCGGAGCCTTGCACTCGGCAAGACTTGATCCCTGGTGGGCTCGTTGTGAGCCATTCAACTTCACCAGTAGACCAAGGGCCCATTGACGTTGTACCAACTTTGACATATGAACATTTATACTTCAACAAGTTTTTTATCATACTTATAATTATTTAACAATGCAATCCATAAATCCATTTTCATGAAATGTATCATACATGCATTCTTCGGCTCTTTGCTTTAACATGTCCTTTCACAATGATTCCTCGAACCACATATATTGCAAAGTTGTAGATCCTAGCACTTATCTTTTTTATGAGTTTTCATATTATAATGCAAACACTTCATTTATTGAATCGATTTAGTTGAACATGTAACACCTATATTCATCTTTCCTTTAGTTGTGGCATATCCAGGGCTCTCATATTTTGGCCTCATTATTAGCTCAATAGGCCTTCTCATTCATTGTTCATGATTTTCTAATCCCTGACCTCTATAACCCATTATTTTCATTATCTTCGTACCAACATTTTTTAAACATAGGTCTCACTCACATGTTTCAAAAGACCATTGCCCTCATATGAAAGAACTAATATGGTTCCAGAAGAAGTACCAATTGGCTCGATGTTCTTAAAAAAAGAAACACTAAGAATAAAGGTACAAAAACAAGTTATAATTTCAAGAATATTGAAAATGTTCAGATGTAATATTTTTACAAGAAATGTGTCTCAACCTTACTCCAAATGCTAATATTATAAAACATATAAATTATAAGTATAAAATACAAAAACTCAGTTTCTAGGCTATAAGATTAGATTTTGGTCAAAATAAAAATGTTTGGTTAGTTGCATCATTTGAGATAGTGTCATTTGCCTAGTCTTTTCAAGTACTTCATTTTTTTTCAAAAAGGACCCAATTCGCCCATTAGATCAAAAGTTATGACCTCCATAATTTTGTGTAAGAAATGTATAATGTTGTTAGATGCATAAAAAAGTGCTTAAGGGGATTATGCCTATCAACTAACAAGTGTGTATTATGACATTTCATAATGCATCTTTGGTTGGAGGATACTTTGGGTGCAACTTTTGAGAGGTTTTAGCTCATGGTTTTTGAAATACTTTTGATGGTTTCAAGTTTCATATCTCCTATATAGTAGGTGCTTGAGATGGAGGGTGTGCATAAAAGTTGGGCAGGTATTATTCAAGCTATAATAATTTCTCAAAATCTCTAATTGGTGCATGTATAGAAGTGCACTACTCCTAAATACCTTCCTTTTGCCACAAGAATCAAGAAAATAAAAGTCCAAAGAAAAAGGTTATGATCTTGGAGGTGAAAAATCAAAATCTTATTTAAACCTGGGAAATGACATCAAATAGCAAAATTTCTACAAATAACTTGCATCAATATGAAGTTGACCGAGCTAGCTTTTCCACAATATTTCATTTGCAAAAAATACCTCTATGTATGATAAAGTTATGTGAGTTTAAAATCAAACATGTTTTAGGGCTTGTGGACACTCACGTGACTTAATTGGGTTGAACGATCTACATCCTAGATCATTCAACCTTCATACAACTTAAAACTCTTATAGATCACACAAAATATGTTGAAATTTGATGAAAGAAAAGCTAATTTTGATTTTCTCATTCGCCTTGTATTTAACCATGATGTCAATCAAACCCCAATATAAACTCAATTATTTTTTCAAGCTTGATGATGTCCATCATATCTATGGAGTCTACAGAAGTTGAGTTATGATATCATGTAGGAGTTGATAGGTGACTCCTTAGCACCCACAAGAACCGTGAAAGACCAAAACAAATCCACAAGACAGAGAATAACAAAAAAGTTTGTTGTTAATTGTTGTGCAAGAATGGATATGAAAATGTACATGAGAATCCTTTCTTATAAAAGGAAAGGTGAGAGGTAGCATTATATAGAATTGTGACATGTGTCTTAATCCTATAGAATGAGACAACTAAAGTGATTAATAATAAATTACCTAGGTAACTAAAAGTAGTTGTCAAAAGATAAGATAAGATCATGTAACAACTAATCATTCTTCTTGAAGGACACCTAGGACCTAAGTAAACTTAAGTCATGTGAATAAGTCCCCTACTAGGAACTAGCTAGGTACGACACCGTACTAGTTACAAAACCTTATTAGCACCAACACCAAAAACTAAAATAATGTTCTACAAGAGAGGAAAAACAAGAGCATAGAAATGCAATAATGGATGTAAAATATATTAGATCAATATGATCAATGATGTGCATATGCAATACAATGAAATGTGCATTGGACACCTTGTTTGTATGGATAAGGTTGAGAGATAGGATGAGCTAGGATGATGACAAGTGCCTTAATCCTATCTCACGTGACAACTACTAATAAGATAGGATAGGCCACATGAGACCTAAGATAAATATTCTAAAAATATTCCTATCTCACTAAGTAAAATTAACATGTGAACATGTGTAAGAGGGGTCTAACTAATGTCTAGTTAGATAATGTATATTGTTCGCACAAGGGGGGGAATAGATAGGAAACGCCCCTATTCACACAAACACTAACAACTACTGTAAAAGATCATTGATCACTGAGTGATGAATTTACAATCTCATTTAAAGTGCCCACTGGGCCATGATAGAAAGCTCTACAGTAAATGTGATAGCCATCTCCTAAACGACCATGGCTCTAACATTATCAAATACTCCACTTGCAATATCAGCAACAATAAGTAGAACCAAGATATCCAAGTCTAGAAGATACTTAACATATTACAAGTCCCAACATCTAACTATCCAAGTATTGAAAACATCCCTGATCCCCTCATCCCAAAGCACCATTCTAATTCACAAATGACTACAAACAAGGCCAACTATTAGATCCTACATAAATAATAAAAATGATCTATAAATTAAATAGACTTGATCCACATCTGAGTCATTAATGCAATTAATGGGTAAAGGAAACTCACTAAACTACACAACTCGTATATCCCAAATAGTAAAATATGCAAACTCAAAATCACATTAGTATCATGTAAAACTAAGAAATCAAAGAACATACCTTTAGAATTCAAAACTCAAACACCAAATCACTAGAAAACTTGATTTGAAAAATAAATCCTCAACTAGGTACCATAATCAAGGAACTAAATAACCATTTTTACAAATCTACAATTTTTTGACATCCAGATTTCTCTAAGAGATTGAACCCAATATTTTCCTTAATTCTATAGAACACAAATTTTCATTTACATGCAAAACCTACAAAAAAATCTTATGCAAATTTGAATCTACAAAACATTTTGAAATATTAGGTCATCACATACTTCATCTGAACCAATCTACACAAGCCCAAGAATTTAAGTAGAATAGAAAACCTGCAAACTCTTTAGAGGAAATAGATTGTCTAGAAGCTTAAAATATAAACCTGTACAATGTCGTAAATCATACTCCTTTAATTAACATGAGCCCAATTTCCCACTCTCCTGGCACTCATTTTAGTTTTCCATTCCTCTAACCACTTTTGGGGCCATTTTTAGCTTTAAATTAATATTTAAATCAAGAATATGAGTCCTGTTTAATTTTAGATCACAACGCGCTCCTCTTTGGACCCTTATTTTAGTGTTCTTCATTATATATCATTTTAAGTTTATATGGATCCTAGCTCATTTTAATTTTAATACAATTAAAGCCTCGCATGGATTGTGTCACACCCATATCAATTTTAAATCTAATAGCATGGCCCTATTATCTTTCCACCCAAAAAAATTGAGCCAGAAAGGGTTGGACTATTTTGGTAACTGCAAACATTGTCGAGAATTGATAATATTTGACCCCTTTTTATTGGTTAAAATTAACGAAGGATAACATGTAGGCCTTGGTACTCCCAGATGTAGCCTTGATATGGGAGTATGACTATTATAGGTCGACCTAAACGCAAAAATACATTGAGAACCCTATATAAGGTATTGATCCTAGTTCATTTCACATCTCTCATTTATATCACATCTACAATTTCATTTCAAAAGCAAGAATTCTTCTCAAGAGAATATCTGATTCAAGGAGCATCAAGCTACAACAAGGCATCTTCAATTATGAGTTTTAGATGGATTTTGTGATTATTCATCATGTTATTGCATCAACACTTGGAGGACTTATTCTAATAGCATTGCAGCATGAATCAAGGAAATAATCATTTCAATCCAAGCATTTCTTTCAGATTTGAGATTTCCTTTTCATCATCATTAGATGTAGAGTTGATTCCCAACCTGGGGTTTGACTTAGGCAAACCCCTACATAGGCCAACAGTATTTTTCTCTCCTTGTGTATAGATGCATGTCCAAAAATAGGTCGCAAGTCCAATTTGGGAGTGGAAGAGCCTAGTGAAGATAGAGGCATAGGAAATTTGTTATAATTCATCAAAGCAAGTGGGGCATCTAGTGTCATTGTTCTAGTAATTTAGCCAAAAATTTGATCTAGAGGTAGTTTGGAGACTCTTGAGACCATTTTGACTTCCATTTTGAACCTAAGACACCTGGAGGACTATGGTGCCTTGTAAAAGTGTCTAGCCATTTTGAGCTTAGAATCTAGATACATCTTTCTCTTTATCCCCTTTCCAATCAAATATACATAAGTTGATTATCTTATATTCATTTGACTTTTTGTGTTTACTATTGTCAATTTTGCACCTTTTAGCCTAGTTCTTGCATTGTCACTTTACAATCATTTCCAATCAAATCAAAACACACAAAAGAGAACAATCAATCACTTGTGCCTATCTCTCCCAAGGGTTTGTAGTTGTACCTATTGGTTTTTCTCCAATGTAATTTATGGGATGGAGTTTTGATTCCTAGTTTATAATCTAGGTTTCGATCTCATTTCCCTATATTACAATTTAACATACCAACTTCACAATGATGTATAAACATTTCCACACTAAGAAAGCTACAAACATCCTCAACTATGCATGAAGCATACATGCAAACAAGTGCAACTGTCTTGTATCCAAAAATATCGCACACAAATCATGATCTAGAAAATAAATGTATGTCTATAGATATACAAAACCACAAGTTTTGATTAACTATGCAAAACCTCCAAAAGCACCATGTTCATGAATACACATGGAAATCCATATCCACTTATCATTTGGAAGATCCACAAGTCTTAAGAACACCAAAATAGTTAAACCAAAGCAATGGAATAGCATAGACCAGTATGACCATAGATTTTGAATGAAAAAACCATAAACCCTCATATTCGAACAACGTGAAACTAATACATGTAAGTACAACCAACCAAAAGAAAGAAGAGGTCCAAAAAATCAAAGCAAATTTCTAGGCAAACCCCACAACCCCCATTATTTTCAAACATACGGAGGAGCTAGGCTACTCCACAATCTTTAATACGAAGGTTGAGACACCTTAATTCCCAACATAGATGATGCTTTATTAGAGTTGATGAAAAACTCAACCCCACAGCTCCCAAGAATCATCTGCATGCAAACACCTGTCACAGAAATAGAGAAGCAACGGCTATGGAGGCCAGAAACAACAAATTTGTGAAAGAGGAAACATCCTCAATTGATTCAATAATGATAGAATGAGAGTTAACACAAAGAGATCAAACCTTATAAAGGTTATCGAAACCCTAATGGGGTGAAGAAACCTAGGTTGCATGAATAAATAATAAAAGAATTAATTATAACATGCCTAAAGTTTATCTTGAGTGAAATAGAGATAATAAGTAACTTGATAATTAAATCAAGATGATTTAATTAATAAGTGTCCAATCACTTTATTACTCTAACAGCTTTCACTCTTGTAGTTAAGAGTTGAATACTTAATTTATCAAAGACTTTACTATCAATTTCATTTGACATTGTACTATTAAAATACATTGTACCTCACATCTATATTATGACATTTGTATTATGTCATTGAAACCATAATTTAGAATGTTATAGTAATCGAAAGATAAGCTTTGTATTTATTGATGAGATAGAAGATTGTTTTCATATTATTTGTCTTACGCATTTATTAGTAAAGATGGTTCAGTGAAATTAATTTGTAAAGAAACATGGTTAATTGTTAAAGGAATGTTAATGTATATTATTCTATTCAAAGTTTATTTTCTATCCTCTTTGTAAATAAATGTGAAGTAGCTTTCCATTTTATGTTTAAAAATAGTATTTTTAAATTAATGAATCAGCAAGTTCATTACAAAAACTTTGTAGAATTTTGAACTTCAAAAATTACCAACAAGAAACTGAGGAAGCACAAGTAAATACAAGCATTTTTTCTTGAAATCTAGCCACATTGTGTAAAATGATCTATTAGAATCCTCTATAAATCTATTTTACTCCAACCTCTTCTAAATTCAGCATTTAATTATTTTTGCAATATACTAAATATATTATAAAATGTTAATCTCTCAAACAAAAAGTAATTCTGCTCCAAAAAAATCGCCACAATGTCATCCATATAAAGTGACATTATCCCAACTCAAATGGATTTCTGCATTTAATTATTTCCCTTAAACCAAATTAAATTGTAAAACTACTTCTAGTGTATTGAATTAAATGATTAATGATCAAAACTCGAAACACTTAAATTGACACACATATTCAATGGAGCATAATGTAATATTTTTACACAAACTTGTGATGCCAACATGTCGTATTACATATAAAATCAATAATTTGAACTTGACAAGAAATTTGATAGTCGAGGTTAATTAATGAATTTACAATTAAGGATAACTAATTCAAATAGATTATTGGGACAAAGGAATTCAATATATGGTGATTCTTGTAGATTTGACAATCAAGGAAATGTTTAAACTTTTGTGAAATAAAAAATGGGCAAACAATAATCAAGTTGTTTTCCTTTTTGAGTCCAACATTCTCATCCACCTCTATAATTATAATCATCATTATCTATAGTTTTTATAGTTAATTTTTAAGATAGATCTATAGATTAAAATCATAGATTTCATAGTAGTGGCACATTCACCTTAAGTTTGGTGACCAGCACATGCCCTCATGCTTTTGATTACATAAAATAAATAGGATGCAATGTAAAAGCACTAGTTAGTTGGACTAATTGATCATTTAAGTTATCATGCATTATTCTTGCATTATTCTTTGGTCTATGTATTATTGTATTAGATCACCATTATTAAGTGACAAAACTAATATTAAAGAGATTTGATTCTTCAGTTTCCATAGTTTTTTAAGAGTGTTTTAATATTTGAGATGGCTTCATTAAAATGTGATCTCTATAAGTTCTTAGGAAACTATGATTTTTCCTTCTTGAAAACTTTAAATCAATGCTTCTATATTATTAATGCACAAGTCATTCTTTTCTTAGAAGAATCGGTCTATTTCTAGCAATGTTCATATAAACTTATTCAACTCTTTGGAAGAGCTTGGAAGTAATATTAAGAGAAGGGGCATCCAACTTAGATATCAAGTGTGAATTCCACAATCCTTAAACAATATATTAATATAGTAAAAATATTAAACAATATAATATGCCAATTCTTGAACAAGAATAATTAGTATTACTCATCATATAAATGTTCAAAAAAAAAACTTAATTTTTATTCATAAAAAATAATGATCATTGAATGTTACAAGAAGCGAGATAGCTCTTGATATATAATCATAAGTTAATCCTTTTATAATCAATACGGACTTATAGGCTCATTTATTAAATTATCATAATAAATATGCCATCATTGGATAGAATTTGGAAGTAAATGTCTTCAAACTTGGTGATAATAGAGAGAACATCATCAAAGTAATTGTTTTATTGATCATGAAGTAATAAACTTCTCCGGCCTTACTCCGAACTAGAGGAGCTTCACCCTTCACAAAAAATCTATAAAATTGAAGCTAGCATGCATAATAGTATCTGGTGTAAGATGTAATCATTGACAATCTAATACACATGTCCCCATAATACATAATATGCCAAATAATAATAAATCAAATGACGTTATATACTTGGATTTGATTGATAAACTTTGCGCTAAATATATTTAAATATGGTGTACTACATGACATTAGATTGTAGGTCAAAAAATATAACCTATTATTCTGTAGTTACCAAAATTTGGCCCTCATCCATTCTCTATCAAGTATTTACAAATATACTATTAATCTAAAATATACAAAACATCATAACCATCAAATGATAGTTCTTCACTAAGACATTTAATGTCATCATGTAATTAAGAACAAGATGAATGAATAATAGTATCAACATTAGATGTTGATTATAATTATATAAGTCATCATCATGGAAGGATAACTAAGACCAACCGAAAAGGTAAAAACCCTAGCAAGTGGAGAACTGTTCTCTCCTCGGATGAGGAAGATGTGATGGAGAAAAAGTTGAATACCGAGATGAAGCTCGGGGAAGATGATAGAGGAGAGAATAGGGAGGACAAAAAAGATGATAAGGAAGAGGACCGAAATTCAACTGGGAAAACAGAGGCCAATGAGCAAAAGGAAGAAGAAAAGACGAAGGAGAAACATGACAAAAGAACTGAAAAAGAGGAAACAGGGTATGAGGACAAAGACTTCCACGAGAATGACGAAATTGGTAATTATCATGTGCCTGATGATATTAAGTAGAGAAAGGATTGTATTGTGAACTTCACTGGCATGGTGAGTAATATGATTGATGACAATGCTAATATGAAAAATCAAATTGATGTTATGAAGGCTGAGATTAATCTCATAAAAAGCACTGGTATAGGTGAGAAACTTGTTGTTGTTTGCTTGGACAAAATGAAAGAGGCGGTTGGTAATTCGGAAGCCTGGGTGGAATTTGTGAATAAAGTTGGTAAAATGGATAAACAGTTGAAGGACATCACAGAAAGGGCGGAGGAAGAAGACAGCGCAAGGAAAATCAACAACCTGAGACTGAACATCAAGGTGGAAAAACTTGAGGAAACAGTTCGAAAGATAGGGGAGGGATTCCTGGTGAGCCTTAAAGCCTATACTGGGCACGCGCAGATCCTGATGGATAAGTTGGATCGGGACAAAGGGGAAAAGGACTGCAAAGAGGTGAAGGAGATCACAGGACTGGGAACTCACACAAGGGCTAGCACCAAGAAGATGAGCCCAAAGGAGGACAAAGATACTGAAGACCTCAAGAATTCGGTAAATCTGATGTAGATTATGGTCATTTAGGCCCAGGAACTTGTGGAGGGCATCTAGCAGTCTTTTTTCGATTCTGTCTTTTTTTGTTGTCCCTATCTTTTATGTTTATCTATGGGACTTTTTTGGTTAGGTTGTTTGCTTGCTAGTTGTTTTTTCTTTCCTAGTTTGGTGCTTTGGCATAGTTGTTGTTGAACTTTATTGAACATCTGTAAAACTTTTGTAAAGGTTTTGGTTCCTTGTAAAACCTATTTTTACTTAATTAGAACGAGAGTTTGAGTTGCGTGACTAACCATATTAAAATAAATATGCTTGAAACATAAGGTAATCCTCAAAAGACTCTCTGAAAAGAGTTGACCTTAATTTTTATTGACTCTAAATTGCGAGACTACTCTAGATGGCAAGGAATATGCTTAATGGGACACTTTAATAGATAAATTCATTTAATTAATTGGAAAAGTGTTCAAGCTATCCTAAAGATTATAACAATGTTGGTAAGAAACATAAGGTAGTGCCACTTTATACAGCGTCAATCCCTCGAACGAGTCATGTTCAAGAAAATATATTTAAGTTTTCTGCATAAACAAATTCAAGATTGTTGATTCAATATTCTTGAAAATGTTTAAAAAAATAATTTATTATTAAAAAAGGAACAAAAATATTATAAAAAGTTACAAGAAAAGAAGAAAGCATTAGTACAGACATATTAGATAGAACTTTGCTATAAAAGTAGTGGATCTAGTTGTAGTACATCTAATTATTCCTAAAAAATAAAGCACTTATATTGTAGAAAATATGTATTCACAAATAGAAAGAACATCAAACATTGATTTAATTCACTTATATCATTTTGTTGTTGTTTGTTGATGTGCTGATTTCTCGTGTTCTTTGTCTTGGCATACAATATAAAATGTCCTAGTTGTCTATGTAGATGGTCACAAAAAAGGTTCTATCTTCTCAATACAGTAGGCTTCAATCTATCAATTTCATTCAATAAATGATTTAAAGTATCCAATCTCTTCATTTAATGTTATTTAAAGAATTCATTGCACTATTTAGGAGATCTCGCTTAATAATTTGCATGGGCATATTTGAAGGATCTATAAAGACTAATAAATCTATAAACAATGCTTTGGGTTCTTTTTATACTTTTCTGATATGAAAGGATATATCTCCATTGTGTAGGAGCTATTTAAAGCATCGGAGTTCTACATTGTATATAGGTTATTTAAGTGTATATTTTCTCCATTGGATATGTGTTATTAGAGTATTTAAAGGATCTAATGTTATACCCATAAAAATAAATAAATATAAATACAAATTTTTAGCAAGACAAGCAACAAGCTAACTGTTAGGGTGTCTCAAAGAACAAAAATATCAAGGAATGTCCTAATTGCATGATATGCACACAATGGATTTACTAAACTTGCTTTATAAACTCTATAGAATTTGCATTTCATAGGAGAAAGTCACGAATGGCTACATAGCTAAACAAAGATATCATGGTAAATAATTTTTTTAATCTTTATACTAAGATTATGAACACTATTCTAATTATTATAGAAATATCCTACACTATATGTTTATATCTACATCAATAACCATGTATTGACATTTTAATAGTATCATTGCACCATGTAAGTGACTGAATATCAATAATATAATGATTGTTATATCAGTTCATGGATGAAATATACATATAGCCTAGGTATTATTCATTTTAAATCCTTATGAAAGCAAAGAAAATGGATAGGGAAACCATAAAAGAGTCATCACAATACATACCATTCTTGAATTTCATTCAATCCCCACAAAACCTTCCATGCACTCTCAATTCTCAAAACATCAAAATGTAGTTGCCAAAAACCCATAATACTTATTCTCAGTGAGCTCTCAGAGTAAACCCCTAAGGCATAGGAATGAATTCATGGAAAAGCCTTGGAATGGTTGTTGCACATGCCAAATGCAACAATACTAAAAAATTTCCCTTTTTCCATAAAGGTGATCCCATAAACAATACACCAAGCAAGGTTAGTCAATTTAGGATACAAAAACACTAACCAAATGGCATGAAATCTACATTGCCAAATCAAGACTAGTGATTACAAATGCCACTATTGATGCAAAGTCCAAATCATAGGAAACTTGGGAGACACCCAGAGTTATCTTATCCATGGTTTTTAGTCCCATAAAGCAATGTTTGGACATCACTTCCAATCATTCCACCGAGGCCTATAAGAACATATACCAAACTTTGTGAGCCATGTCTGCCAAAAGCATCCTCATGATTGTATCAAAAGATTCACAAACCTTATTAGAAAGGTGAAACTTGATTGAATATCTAAAACAGAGGTCTTCTAGAGTTCAAATTCTTTTCTATAAATTTTCACAGAACACACCCAAGGAAACCCTACCAACGAATATCATGATCCTATAAAATTGAGGACCACCTGATATACTACCTGTTGATGAGAAGGCCACTAAAGAATCTAGAACCATTCTAAAGAGGCTAAGGCTTCATAGCTTCCCAAGTTCTCCAAATTATTTTTTTCATGAAAGATTATGTAGCATTCTAAATGTATCCCTATAAAATTTCATGCTCACCTAGGCCTCATTTTGGTATTTCTAGCCTCCCATATCTGATCATGTTTGATTCTGCTCACACTGGCTCAAAAACTAGCATATCTAAAATATTCAATACCTCTAATCCTTGATCCCACCTTAGTTGGAAGGTCAAGGCCGCCTAGATCATCCTTGGCCTAGGTCTAATGAATTTCATTTTTAATTGTGTCAATTCATCTTAATTATTTGTGGTGAGAACAAATATATTGACTGGGCTAAGTTGATGAGTAAATGCCTCATAGGCAATTGGAAATTATAGACAGGAGGCCTTGTTTCACATGTGCTCCTTGCTAATTTATATTCTTCATAGGAAGGAAGTTGCATGGCTAGGATTGCGAACCCTAGGTTCTCCCACAATTTTTGATTAAGGTAAAAGCGGGTTTTGAAGGGGCCCTGAACCCCTTTACAAACAGATTTTGAGAGGGATCTGGAACTCCACTAAGAAGAATCAGTACAACAAGAAAAAAAATTTGAAAGCCAACAACACAAAACCAGTAGACTGTCATCTGCAAGAGATAGAATCTAGTAAGACACCAGCTGACTAGAACAAACCAAGCCAAAGAACCAACGACAGCCAAAAATAAACAATAGGCCAGCCCCCCAAACAAAACACAAAATAACGTTGCTAATGATTAAACTTTGAAGTTCAACAGCCCAAAATCAAAACAACCATTACGATTTTCCTTTATGTTCTCCCACAGTTGAGACGCTTGTATTTGAGTTTTTCCCACAATCGCAAAGAAGGGTTAGAATGAAGAATTTTCTATGCGTAATGACACTTTCCTGTGGGTTGTGATCAAGAGAATTGAAGGGTCACTCAAGCAAACGATCTCCTGAGAAGTTGTGGCCCTAGTACCAAAATATGGTAGTAATTTTCTCCAATTTGATAAGTTTTCTTATTTAAGAATGGGGGGTTATGAAGATGCCCCATTGAAATTATCGAGATATTTTTTTGATAACCAGGTGTTCCTGGAAGTTTCTTGGTAGATGGCAACATGTAATGTTAAATATGTTGATAATATGAAAAAGAAGGGACATTATTTTCATGCTTCTCTTGTTGAGTTCTCATATAAGAGAAATGAAGTTCCAAAAACTGCAGAAAAGATTCTAGCAAGGTTAAATTTCCAACTCTTATCATTGGGACCAAATTTTGATAGTAATAATTTTGCCAAAGCTAATTTTCATTGGGGGAGTGTGTATGAACATCAACCTCAATTGGAGGGTTATTGGGAGGACTGTGAGGATGAGAGATAAGTGCAGAGAAGAACTTGGATGAGATTAACTACGGAGCGGATTAAAACTTTCAATAGTCACTACCAATTTCTAAAGAATAGACACACGAAGACTCCAAAATAATTGATGGAAAGCATCAGAACATTGCTCTCGGCTCTCTCCCTCAAATCCAATGGTCTAACAAAGAAATCGCAGATGTTAAAGATAGGACCTCTTGTGTTATAGAAAGAACAAAAAGATGGATCAAAAAGAAAACCAAGGGACATGTTATTCCTTCTTCAATGAAATGGACTCCAAGCAATGAACAAAGTACATCCCAAAGCCCTAACATCTCGAAGGCTCCAGTCAGCTCAAGCTCTATTGTTCAAAGGACTAATTCCAAGTCTAGAAGAGATGGGGAACAACCTAAGGATAATAGAAAGATAAAGACCATCTATGAAGAGGAGTCACCAACATCCTCTAAAATAAAAGCAGACCAAGGAATCAATGTTCTCATTCCCCCAATAACTGAAAAAATTGTTAATCCCTAGTGTCACTACCCCAAATAAATGAGTCCCTTATCTTGGTGAAGATAATATTTTCAATTATTTCTTTGAAAATTCAGATCTGTATTTACTTGGTGATTATGTTCCATCTAATTCTACTCTCTTTCCACCCAATAATGTAGTTGCTAATGTCAATCCTAGCTCCTCTATAATTATTTTTCCTCCTTGGTTGAAAATGATTGTAGAGAAGAAGAAGAGGCGTAAAAGTACATATTTGTGTCATACTTTAGGCTAAGAAAAGAGAACGAATCTAGCCAAAAATGTTTCATTTGGAAGGGTTCATGCCAAACCCATGTGGCAGCTACGTGGCGTCCTCGTGGCATGGGGTTTTGGCCAAAATTGTTCCAGTCGAAACCCCGTGAGTATATATAAGCCAAATATGTTGGATGAAAAAAGAAATGGTAAGCATTTTCTCGTGGGGTTTTGGTCAATAAAAGAGAAAGGGATGAGGAGGCGGTTCTCCTCAATTAGTCTTTCTTTTGTGTTATTTCATAATTTCCTTTTAGTGGAAAGTAAAAACTATGGGCTCTGGAGGGCCATTTCCATATATTTTAAGTTTCTCTTTACAATGATCATCTTCAAGAGACCTTTATTTCAAAGACAGTTACTGGGACTTCTTGGATGCTTTAACTTTGAATAGATATTAACACAAGTTATCTTAATACACTTTCAGGGATCATAAACTTTGTGTTACAGTTCCTATGTTGAGTATGCGAATGATTAGATAGCTTTCTCTGATATGTGTTAGATAGTTTGAAAATCATTTATACACATTGATGTGGATGATTTGTCTTTGAACAAGTGTCGCAATGATGTTTATTTAATGCTATAAATTTTATTGGTATTGTGTAGAATCTTTGCATTCTATTCTATTATAATTCAAGTTTGATTATTGTCATTTTAAATTTTTCTGGTTAAAAGCTTTGCCTTATTTTCTTTCTGGTTAAAAGCATACGTGGTTTTCATTCATTGCATATTATTTGAAGGTAGTTGCACCTTGTAAAACAAGCAGAAGGGTGGTGAAAAATATCATTATATCTTACCCATCTAGTAGTTTCATTTCTCATTTGTGTGGGAAAGAGAATATAGAGTTAAGTGACAAATTTGTAAACTAACAAAGTTTTCATGGATCACCCCTCTATGACGTAAGAGTCCATCAGACTCCAATGTATACTCTAAAAACTTCCCCTCAAGGTGTCTCTAAGATCGGATCAACTCACAATCATCTGCATACATCTCATCCTCATGTAAGTGATGAAGAATATGATCTCTCAAATCTGTGCCAGTGGACATAGAAGAAAGTTGATCAAATAAGTCATCAATCCTAGGAAGTGGATGTCGATTCTTGAAGGTTACTCTACTTGTTAGGATTGAGTAATACTGAGAGGGGGGGTGAATCAATATTACAGCACTTTAAATTAAATTTAAACCAATTCTAAATAAACCATAAGCTTACATAAATGAAAAGAACATAAGAAAATAACACAAAACTCATAAGACCATTATTTGTTGTCGAGGAAACCCTGGGCAAGGGAAAACCTCGGTGGGGATGGTACCCACAAGCATACACTAAAGTATAGTGTCCCTGTTAGGAGACCTAGCCCTATTAGGAGCTGAATATTAGATAGTGCATTTCCTTGTTAAAGGAATAACAACCTTGTTAAAGGTATACAACACCCTGTTAGGGGCCAACTGAACTTATAGCTCTTACAACAAAACTTTTGTTACAAAGTGTTCTCATTAATGAACAAAACAAGCATATTCAATGCTTAGATAGTTCCATTCATAGCTCTTCAATGATCTTTGTCAACCTCTGCTTTAGCATCTTCCATTCGCATACATACATATTCTTCCTTATATCATCATACATATCTTCCCTTTACAAAAAGGCTTCATATATATATATATATATATATATATATATATATATATATATATATATATTATGCACCCTAAAATGGTCACCTAGACTATGGGCCCCCATTCTTCAATTTATCAAATGACAGAATCAATTTATCAAATTCCTGAATCAATGCTTTGCAAAATTTTCAATTCAAATCAATTTACTTGATCAAATTGTAATTAATTCAATTATTTCAATATTTCCTAAGGTTTGATCATTTCATCAATTATCTTATTTAATTAAAAGAAAACAATCCCTTTTTAATAAATAAAATAATCTTATTTAATTAAAATCCTTTTTTAATTAAATAATCTTATCTTGTTTAATTAGAATCTCCCTTTTTAATTAAATAAAATAATCTTATTTAATTAAAAAAAATTCCTCTTTTAATTAAATAAATAAATCCCCACTTAAATCCCTCTTTGTGATGAAAAAGGAAATAAATTAAATAAAAATAAATAAAAGCTCATTTTTCTTCACATATATTCCTAAGTGGTGGGCTTTTTTGTCTCTTAATCATAGCCTTTGATTTTGTCTTTTGAAGATATGAGCACATGGATCAACCAAGATTTAATCTCCACCATTGCTCATTTCTTTCTACCTCTTAATCTCTATCGTCCATTGCTCTTTAAAAGGAAACCTCTCCTTCTCATTTGGATAGACACTTTTAGGCTATTGTTGTGTTGCAGGTTTGGAAAGCGATTTTGGAGGAGAGTTTGAGCATTTGAGCTTGAACCATGCAACTTCTTCTTCTTGTCTTCTTCTCTCATGCATCCATGGCAATCCATTTAGAGTAGATTCATGTTAATTTAGATGCATATTTCTTTTCAATAGATTAATCTTGCATATTTTCATTCATGCATTGTTATCATATATATTAGTTTCCTTCCATGCATTGTTATCATATAGAATAGTTTTCATTTTCATTTCCATGCATATTTGGTGATCATGGAGGCTAGCATTCTTGCTCTTCCTCTTTGAATCTCTCATTTCATGGTGTACTTGCATGGGCATAACTAGGTCTAAACTGAGGGCCTTCATTACAAACCCTTGCACTCCTTGAATAGGGAGCTATGAGTCACCATTTGAGACCTCATTCTTGAACATTCTTGAATATATTGACTCATAAAAGTGTGTCAACATTTTAGCACACATTTTTGGTGCCCACCCAAAAAAGTAAAAAGAAATGACGTATCCAAGGGTGAAAACCTCTGAGGCACCTAAGGATGAGGTACTTGATCGTCTCCCTAGCTACTTTCAAGATAGATCTTCAGTGCTTATTGAACCAACATAAACAATAAATTTGGGTACAGATGAGGCTCCACAGATAGTACACTTGGCTAAATCTTTGTCACCGCAAGAAAAAGAAGCTTACACTAAGTTCTTACAGAAAAAGAAGATCAACTTTGCATGGACTTATTCAGATATGATAGGGTTGGACACTAATCTTATCATGCATCACTTGTCCATAGCTCCGGGTGTCAAACCGGTTAAACAGAAATTGAGAAAGATGCATCTTCACGTAGCTCTCCTAGTCAAAGCAAAATTAGAGAAACTCCTTGGTGCAGGATTCGTAAGAGCTATTGCATATGTTGAATGGATATCAAACATTGTACCAGTTTCCAAACATGACAAATCCCTTTGAATTTGCACAGATTTTAGAGATGTCAATAGAGCATGCCCAAAGGATGACTTTCCACTTCCCAATATAGACATGATAGTGGATATGACTGCGAGTTATGAGATATATTCCTTGATGGATGTTTTTCTGGATACAATCAGATTAAGATAGCTCTTGAAAGCCAAGAAAAGACTGCATTCACTTGTGCATGGGGTACCTGTAATTGGAACGTTATGCATTTTGGATTAAAAAATGCAGGAGCCGCCTATCAACGAGCTATGACAACCATTTTTCATGACATGATGCATAAAAACATGGAAGATTATGTGGATGACACCTTGGCCAAGTCTAAAAAGAGAGACACACACTTAGATTATTTAGAAGTCATTCTAAATCGCATGGAACAATTTCAACTAAGATTAAATCCTAAAAAGTGTGCATTTGGAGTCACCTCTGACAAATTACTCAGATTCATCATTTCAGCAAGAGGAATAGAGGTAGACCCTGAAAAAATCCAAGCAATCATAGATATGCCACCTCTTGGAAACATTAGTCAAATGAGGATTCTTCAAGGACGTCTTCAATCCATAAGGAGATTCATTTCACAGTTGGCAGATAGAGCTCAACCCTTCAACAAGAACTTACAAAATCACAAATAAGCCTATGAAATACCTTGTGATTTTCAAAATAAGCCTAAATAAAATCACAAATAATCTTGTCCAATTTTATGTGAGAGGCCTTAGATGGAGCCCAATATGAGGAATAATAAACATTTGTGGCTTGAATAATCTTGGAAGAAACCTAACCTTTTTTTACCAAAGAAAAAGGGGTTTGGTGACCCAATAAATGAATTTTTTTTTTATTCTGGTAAGGATGATATTCCATAAGGATACATCTGAAACTTGGAAGGTGAAAGGAATGCCCATGAACTTGAAAAGTTCTTAATGATTAATCTATTTTAAACCATAGGAGTGATGCCGGAATATCATAGGGAGGAAGGACTTTATATAACATTGAGTCTTACACCACCAAAATATAAAGCCAAAAGCTTTACCAAAAACTTCAAATATTAACAAAAATAAAGCTTGGTGCAAGTGTTCAACAAGAGGTAGTACACACAAGTATCTAAATTATCTATCAACAATACCCAGAAAAAAAAAAAAAAAAAAAGATAAATACATTTTTTTAGCAAGATAGGCAAACAAATAATTGATAAGGCATCTCAAAGAATAGAAATCTCACATGGAAACATTGCAATTGCAAGATATGCACACAATAGATTTGGTAAACCGGCTTCAAAAAATCTATAGTATTTACAATTCATAGGAGAAAGCTAATGAATGGCTACAAGATAAAGAAAGATTCATTTCATGGTAAACAAATATATTAATCCTTATAGCTAGTTCCAACATAGGTGCAAACTAGTATGAGAAGCCTGCAAAGGCTCGGTAGCACCCTATTCCATGGGGGAGATCATCGATGTCGTGACTAGCAAAGAGGAACACCCTACTAATGAAGTAGGAGGTGTTATTGATAAGGGATCTGCAAACTCAGCCATGAGTGCCCTTCCCTATTTTTATTTGGGAGTAGTCAGGGGAACATGGGGTACCCTCAAGGTTGGGAGGCAGATGCCAAGGTAGATGAATGAGCATGTGGTGACCTCTTACCCTTACCATATATGACAAGGTGAGGGATGTCCGTGAGGATAGGAAGCTCAAATGGAGGGCGAGCCTTGGCCTTTTTCAGCATGGATGTCTTTCCTTTGTCTGCACTAGGTATAATCATAGGAACAATAAGCACTTCTCAAGGTTGTAAAGTCTTGGCGGGTGTAGAGGTTTTCCTAAAAGAACATGTTTTCCTTTAACCCCCAATGAAGAGGGAATAGAAGGCAAAGCATGTTGCAAAGTAGGGGTGAGTTGAGATGCAGGGATGAAGATGGGAGGGGCCGCATGTGCTACTGATTTGTATGAAATTTTTTTGGTCTTATACTTGTTATATGCCTTAAACAAAAGATCCTCCCAAGGAAGCAGGGGCCCTATTAGAGTAGGCCAGAAATAATCCAAAAGAAAGCCTCCGTGGGATACTAAGGGTTGATATTCAATATCCTAGATAGTACTCATGACACCCTTGTGGGAAAACTTTAAGCATTTGTGAACCACCGAGGGAACCGCCCCCATGGAGACCAGCTAATAGATACCTAGATATACTTGAAAGATGTCTGACTTGCAAATGATGAAAAACATTATAGACACCACCTTGGGTCCCACAATGACTATAAAGGTGTTGGATCCCAAAGGGTTAAGAGATAGCTCATTGTGTGTATGGATGGTGGCCTTGCACTCATCACATCTCACACAATGTATTCCATCAACAAAGAGGACCTTCATAATGACATCAACTCTACATGCATAATCAACCATAACACCTCTTGCGGTATTTTTGTTGAATTGTGCAAGGATGTACAAAGGAGAGGGCTTCTCGCAGTATGGGCATCCAGCGATGTAAATGATATGTCCATATTACGCATCTTTTGGTCCAGGGGTGAGATAGGAGTGATAGTCACCATGTTCATGAGTGGGCTATCACTCGATGTAGATGAAGAAGACAATTATATAGAAATAAAATTTTCTTTTGGTTCACATTGTTAGAGTAAAAAGGTATTCTCACTTATTAATTAAATTATTATTGATTTAATTATTAAGACAACTTATTCACTAATTAATTAAATCATTATTATTGATTTAATTATTAAGTCACATTTTTATATCTAGTTTATTTAAGCTAAACTTTAGGAAAGTTATAATTAATTCTTTTATTAATTATTCATGCAACCTAGGTTTCTCCACGTTTTGGTGTTTGATCTCTTTTATAAGGATTGATCTCTTTGTATTTAGTAATTCCATTCCATTATTATTGAATCAATTGAGGATGTTTCCTCTTCCATAGATCTCTTGTTTCTGGCCTCCATAGATTTTGTTTCTCTCTTTCAGTGATAGGTGTTTGCATGCAGGTGATTCTTGGGAGCTGTAGGGTTGATAGTTTTTCATCAACTCTAGTATGGTATTAGAGCTCCAGATCTTCATGCCCTTGTTCACTTCATGAGAGATTTGGCCGTGTTCTTCATATATGTGTTTTCGAGAGATTTTATCTCAGATTTGGTGGATTTGGGGGAGTTATTTTTCGGAGCACTTTGGGAAAAAAATGACATCACGGCTGCATTCGGAAGGCCCAAAAACCCCTATTTTCATATAAGGCATGTCCAATTTGGACAGACTTGAAATCTGGGCCTTCTTTTTTGCATGCACGACATTGGCCCACTTTTCGTGGCAAAAAACACCTCAATTTTCACGCCACCTCAGTTTCGGCGCCACCTCAAAATTTACACTATTGTTTGTTTGAAAAAAAAATCCTTTTTTGTATGACAATTTGGGTTTCTTGGTTCTCTTCTTGTTTTGGAGCAGTTTTCGAATTTTTTATTGTATCTTGAGCAAACGGAGGCGTTTTTGGCCAAACAAGATATCGTCGGAAAGCTGGTTCTGAGCCCAACCTAATTTTACAGATTTGGATTTATGATTTTGTCATCTTGCAGCTATTTTGTCAGTCAAAGTTAGGGTTCCTTTTTGCACTCTGAGAGTCATATCTTGCTCATGTAGACTCCGTTTTTTTACTTCCACATGGCGTTGGAAAGCTGGCTATGTGCTCCATCTTATTTCATGGGTCTCACACCCAGATTCTGCTCCAATTAGTTTTTATTCAATTTTTTGCATTTTTGCAATCTGATGGATATCTTGGATGTTTCAGGTCTTGGGATCGTTTTTCTTGCTTGGGATGACTCCTTTTTAGTTGTTATTCATGTTTATGTAGCTTTTTGTCATTCCTGGGTATTGTAGACATCTATTTCTGTAACATTTCTTTTTTTTTGCAAACGCGCTGGGATAAAGTGTCATCTGATGCATGTTTGAGATCTTGAACTTTTTGTGTTTTTTTGTACTCGCACTACATTATAAAGTGTCATGGGGGGTTTGTTTTACCTTTGTCAAGTGAGTGTTCCTTCCATGACATTAGTCTCATGATGTGTGTCAAGAGTGCTATCCTTCCATGACACCATTCTTTATATGTGTTTGTATTTTCTATTGCACTTTGTATGTTCCTAGTTCTTCATCATGCAGTTATTCTTGGCAGTCTGCTTCAATGTAGCTATTATATCTCTCCCTGTTCTAAATTATGAGGGGTATCTCATGTTGGTTCTAATGCTTCCTTGGTTCGATGGAGTGACCTATGTATTCAGTATTTGTTCCTACGTACTAGGCAGATGCAGTGATTGGGTACTTATGCATTTCGGTGAGATGGATCATTTACCATATAGACACTCTTTCATTCCTATTTTGGAGGCATCCTTCTATCTTTGATTGATCAACTCTTCAAGCTTTGTTTACAGTATTCTCTACCTAATCATATTCTATTATAGTGGAGTTTCTAGCAGTTATTCTTCGATAGTGTTTGCAGCTTCATGCTTCAGAGGTGTTCTACATGTTCTTCCTTTGTTCCTATTCTTCTGGGACATTCTCTAGTTGGAGGCTTCTTCAGTCCTTCACTAGTCTTCATCTCTTTTCGAAGAGGGATTTTTCCCACTGGTTTTTCTCCTTTTTCTCCTCTTTACAGAAATTTTTTGTACTTGGGTACCTGATCAGGCCTTATTGTCAAGACCCATTTCGTGCTTTCAGTAGTTGATTCTAAGTTTTTAGCTTCTCCCTAAGTTTATCTTAAGGGGGTGTGTTAGAGTAAAAAGGTATTTTCACTTATTAATTAAATCATTATTGATTTAATTATTAAGACACCTTATTCACTTATTAATTAAATCATTATTAATTTAATTATTAAGTCAAATTTTTATCTCTAGTTTACTTACGCTAAACTTTAGGCATGTTATAATTAATTATTTTATTAATTATTCATACAACCTAGGTTTCTCCACCTTTTGGTGTTCAATCTCCTTTATAAGAATTGATCTCTTTGTATTTTGTAAATCCATTCCATTATTATTGAATCAATTGAGGATATTTCCTCTTCCATAGATCTCTTGTTTCTGGCCTTCATAGCTTTTGCTTCTCTCTTTCAATGATAGGTGTTTGCATGCAGATGATTCTTGGGAGCTATGGGGTTGAGTTTTTCATCAACTCCAATACACTTCAGGTTCACCAAAATGTGGAGAAGGGAATTCACCACCCTCAAGATTGATGGAATCTCAAGAGACCAATCTGTCCAAGTCACCTCACTTTACTAGCACTCTAGTGGGCTAGAGAGATTAATTAATTAAATCAAGATTTAGCTTAATGTGAATAAAAATGCTTAAAACATAAATAACTCTACACTATTGAAAGATAAAAATATTAAGTCTACTATAAATGAAAGAGTGATTGATCAAGACCCATTAGTGGACTCTATTAGCTCACGATTCTAGATGTCTGAATGAGTCAGGGATTACAACACAGATTTAGGATGAAGGACTCGATTCTCCTTCAAGATCTACAACCACATCAACATCACATCCTTGTGGTTCCATGGCTTCCAAATCTTTCTTAGATTCAAACATAGTGTTCAAATTTTGGATCTACCGTAGTTGTTAGACTATGACTTCAGGAACCTTGCTCTAATACCAATTCATAAACGCTACCAGATAATGAGAAGTGGGGTGAATTGGCATATATTAAAACTTAACCACTTAGCATTCATTCATTCCATTTAACACATGTGCAGAAGTAAATAACTGAAACAAAAAATGCAACACACAAACATCAATGTTTTTATGTAGAAACCCCAATGTGGGAAAAACCACACTGAGAAATATCTCACTATATGAAAACTAGTTACAATATTGTTTTACACTCAAGGCCAAGGCAGCTCACTACTCCTGAGATTTAGGCTCATGGCTAAGGAGCTCACTCCTCTTGATTTGACTTATAGGCTAAGGCACACAACTTTAGGTGAAGATACAATGGAATTGTGGACTGAAGATCACTTCTTCAGGGCAAGATACAACATAAATTGATTACAAGAAAATATGATTATAAAATTGGAGAGAAATGCATCCTCTAAAATGTTGATTACAATGCACTATTCTAAACATCAAAAACCATCTTCATCACTGATCATTTGCACTTGCAAACCTTCACACTTATACCACACACCATAAAAACTACTTATCCAACTCATACATTCTACAAAATGATATATTATCCTATATATGCCATCTACAACAATCAATTACATCAATTAGTTCAACCTAATTAGATCAAACGTGTAGATCATAAACAATCCCAAAATACTATCCCAAGGAATTGTGGAAGAAAAGAAAAATGTGTGAAGCATCAGACCATGTTGGCACACCATCCTATTACACCCAAATCATCACCTATATCACAGCACACTACTACACAGTCCAATACGACTCAAGTCGACTCCTGAAGATAGAACCAGTAAAGCAAGCCAACCAAACAAACTTAAAACATGATGTGAACCTCCATAACACTTGCATATGCATAACATAGCATCTTATGGCATTAACAAAACTCATCTGACAAGTGCAACACAGAATCTTTAAAGGCGAAGGAATGCAAGGCATTCCAACAATCAGGTACACTGTCACTACACAGACCAACACTTGGAACATCATCAAATCTTCTGCGGAATGAATTAAAACTTGAAACCTAAGGTATATATTCCTTTTGCATCCACCAACATCATACTGAAACCACAAGCCAAGATGATACAATGAAAACCAAAATACAATAACCATGTTTGTCATACAGTATGTCAAAATAGTCATATATGACTAAATTCTAATGCAAGAAAATGAATAATACTTTAACATTCCAAGATAGACTTCAATCGTCCAAATACACCTCTAATCATTACCAACAATCTCTCCACATCCATATTGATAACAATTATGTAATATCTTAATACAACAACACTCCAAAAATAGCAAGTACACATCAGAACTCCTACTTCCTGACCTTATTACACATTAGGTTAATATCAATGACAACAAGTTTGACATCAATAACAACACTAACTCGTGTTTGCAACAATCTCTCCCTTTTTCGATGATGGAAACACTTGCACCATCTCTGCATCACTCCTCCTTTCACATTAATGGCAAAGGGTGCTATCTCTGTAGAACTCTAATATCTCTGCATTACTCTGCTATATTTGCATCACTCCCTCTAAATACCATAACTCATCATATCTACAACACCCCCCTTGTAAAAAATATATCCCCTATCTATATCAACTCCCCCTTAGGGTATAAACATAATAGAGTGCTCTGAAAATCAAAATGCACTTCAATAATCTACTAAACTCCTACATATGTACAGAACTTACCGGCGAAATTGGGCAACTTACTTTGATGGGAGCAAGATACCCTGATGAATGACTTTGAGATGTGCCCAAGTGGTTTTCCACTCATCCCCTACAGAGGCCGAAACGGTACACTGACACTCAATCTTCATAAGAAGATTTTTGCTTCCTTTAATATATCTAGAGCATTGACCTCCTAATTCAACTTCTCTGACTCTTTAAATAACTTCCCCAGACCAATGAGTTTAGGTCCACTACACCCTTAAATGGCAAAAGTGCTTCTTTATCTTTTCCTTTTGATAAACTAGTAAATTCAACTATATATAAAGTTGTTCTATTTGGATACTTTCGATGTCATCTGAGTATTTCTTTAAATCCACCATATGTACTATCTGTGACTCTAATTAGCATATTTGATCTTTGATACGCTTTGTTGATACTAGCCATCAAAGGAAAAATTGATACACCACAACAACTTCATTCACACATTTTTCAAATTCCTTTAGGTTCTCTCGTAGCCCAATATGTACATTTGCACATATATCTATCATATCCTACAGTCACCTATCTTCAAGTTTATTCTCTGCTTCTTTCTGTATGTTAGCTTCCAATTTGGAAGCATGATCTTTAAACCCATCAAGAAGCATTTACAATTAGTATGCACCAGATAAAGATGAATCAATTTGAACCTCCAGAAGGCCTTCATGTAAGACCTTGACTACATCTTCGACAAGTTTCAAGCTTTGCACATGTGACTATGAATCCTTTCATTAAAAATTGGTGAAGAATGTCACCAAGATGTAGCTTGTGTAATGGAGTGAGCCAGGAAATGTCCACCTGACCTTGTGATATTGGTACATGCAACACCTCTATAGTAATAATTGGTTCAAATTACATACGTAGGCTAGATGTTGTAGATGAAGAAGAAGATTTATATATGCAAGATAACATTTTTGAACCTGTAATTGATGAACAGATAGTATCAGATGAAGATGATGCCCTGTTAGAAGATCTTGCAAACACTTTACAAGAAGCAGAACAACAGCTTTATGAGGAAGATGAAGAGGATATGCCTACCCTTATGATGAACTATCCTCATAGAGGAAGAGGTCGGCAAAACAATTGGCATAATACTAACAATAGAGGAGGAAGAATGCACAGATGGCAGTATGATGATGAAGAGCCTGACTATGCTCCCAGTTCATCCAGAAGAACATCATCCAGACCGCCTACCATGTCCTACCAGCCACAATTTCAGAAGGAGCCTGATTTTGAGGAGTTTACCCAAGGATTCCAAGAATTTAATCTTTACCAAACATCAGAGCCTATAGAACAGGTATGTCAACAATCACCTGTGTTCAATCTTGTTTCTATTGAAACAAAAGATAGGAAATTCTTTAAACAATAAAAACAACCTGATCCTATCATACAAGCTCTGTCTACATATCATGATCCTTCTCCTCCAGTCTTTAGACCCTATTCATCCTACAAGATAAGAGATCTAGATGAAGAATCCTCTTATTCTGGCCTAAGTTATCCTCAATTCTCAAAAAAGGTACAGGAAGAATATGAAGATGAAGAAATCACCTTTCCCAATATTCCTGATCCCAGCACTGCTAGAATGGTAATGAAAGTATTACCAGAACCTACCCCCAAGCTAGAACCACACTACCTAGTACACCTTCTTACTGGAAAGTTTTCACAATATATTAGTGTGATTATCAATGGCAAATCATATGATGCCTAGATTGATACTGGTGCCTCATTATCCTTCTGTAAACAGCAAATCCTAGAAAGATGGGAACAACTAACAGAAAAAACTGTTTACACTGCTTGTGATGTACAAGGAAATGAGTTTAGGTGTGACAAGTACTGTCACCAATGAACTTTACAAGTAGAAGGAAAGAAATTCAAATGTGATTTCTTTGCCATGCAACAAATTCCAGTAGATGTACTGCTTGGAGGAAATTTCATAGACCGATACACTCCTTATGGGTGTACCACAAAGAGTATTATGTTCACTCTTCAGGTAGAAAAGATAAGTACTCCCAGATTGGTCTATGCTTCAGAGAAATACCCAGCTATCAATAGGATCCAAACTGCTGAACCTCTTGCCAGCTTAAAAGTATTATTCATTCAAAATATTTGCTCTGAAGATCCTCAAAAGTTCTGGAGTAAAGAGATGCCAGAGATGGAGATCAAGATCCAGCCGGATACAAGGATGAAAAGTGGAAAAAAGACCCCGATACCAGCGCATGACTATGATGATATGCAACAAGCAATCGAAGAATTGAATAAAGGGAAGTATATTGTACATTCTCAATCTGATTTTAACTGTTATGATTTTATGGTTAATAAAGAATCAGAAAAGAAGAGAAAAAAGAAAAGAATGGTGATAAACTATAAACCATTGAATGCTATTACCATTCTATTCCCTTATCCAATACCAGATAAATCTTATCTGTTACAAAAGGTTGCTAACTCAAAGATCTTCTCGCAATTTGATTGTAAATCAGGATTTTATCAGATCTGTGTCAAGATCATCACCTCAGCCTTGAAGTGTGAGTCTGTGTCATCACCAAACTTCGACTTGAATGGGAATCTTACTTTTCTCCCCACTTAGTGTATGATGATGACAAGCACGACTGGAATATTTGCCACCGCTTTACTTTATTGGCAAAATGGAGACCACTCACATGGGAAGATGTACTCGATCATGGCGATTTGACTCCTCCACTACCTTCACCGACCGCCAGCTCATCCTCTGGGAGTGCAGATAGCTATTAGTGGGAATCTTTGTACAGGTCGTCACTGTCATATTGACATACCGCCTCACCCGGTCTTCCGGTTCCCAGTAGTTTTTCACTTGCTATGGAATTATAAATAAGCCCTTTGCAGAAGCATTGTGGGCATCGAGCTCATAAGCTTTTAGAGTCTTAAGTCTAGAGTCTTAGGAATACAAGTAGAGAGTATGCTCTTCTCTTTCTAAGAGAATCAGAAATCAGACCTTGTAATGTCTAGTGAAGCTAAGTCCTGTAAGCAGCTAATAGTCAGCTTTATTGTTATAGTCTTCATATGTATCTGTATTGGTTTGTATATGTTTTTCCGCTATTAATAGAAAGAAGCCGTATTCATTCGGCCAACAGCCTCTGTCGCTGGTTCTCCCTAGTTCATAGACTACTGTCTTAAAAATATGGTATCAGAGCCAAAAAGCTATATATATATATATATATATATATATATATAATCTTTTATCACATCTGAGAGTCAGATCTGTCCATTTCTAATCACAAGCTTAGATATTGACTAAGTGCGAAGAGTTCGTCTCTGTAGGGTTACACTTAGGTGTTGGGATTTCAGAATTTTATCAAACCTCTATCAAATTATTTTGTCTAAATCGGTTTTCTTATCTCTCCTGTAAAACCCCTGTAAGTATCTTAGTTGATCCTATATCTCATTTGTAAAAGAAAATGGTTGAGTTCCACAGATCTGCTACTCAAGACGGAGTCGAAAGAATTAATGAAGCATACATGGAAGGACTTTTCGAATCTCCTAAGATACAACCAACAAGCAGAGATCTAGCTATTGATGAAATATCAGACATACAGACAGATGGAAAGACTTTGTCTCCGGATATAATCTATTTCTTCAGGATGGAAAATAGATAACATTTTGGTCTGGAATGTGTGTAGGATCATATTCTAGGGTTAGCTCTACTAATTTCATTCAAGGTATAACAATGGGCTTGAAAGTAGATTTAGACAAGAAATTCTTCAACATACTCGGATTATATGTACTTTTCTTATACACATTACTAGGTTTTAACTCAGGAGGTTTATGTGTACTTACTTGTCTGGACAAAGTCTTTTCATCTGTCTGTATGTCTGATATTTCATCAACAGCTAGATCTCCGCTTGTTGGTTTTATCTCAAGAGCTTCGAAAAGTCCTTCCATGTATGCTTCATTAATTCTATCAACTCCATCTTGAGTAGCAAATCTGTGGAATTCAGCCATTTTCTTTTACAAATGAGATATAGGATCAACTAAGATACTTACAGGGGTTTTACGGAAGAGATAAGAAAACCGATTTAGACAAAATAATTTGATAGAGGTTTGATAAAATTCTCAAATCCCAACACCTAAGTGTAACTCTACAGAGACAAACTCTTCGCACTTAGTCAATATCTCAGCTTGTGACTAGAAATGGACAAATCTGACTCTCAAATGTGATCAAAGATTATAAGCAACAAGGCTTTATATATATAACTTTTTGGCTCTTATACCATATTTTTAAGACAGTAGTCTATGAACTAGGGAGAACCAGCGACGGAGGTTGTTGGCCGAATGGATACGGCTTCTTTCTATTAATGGTGGAAAAACATATACAAACCAATACAGATACAGATGAAGACTATAACAATAAAGCTAACTATTAGCTGCTTACAGGACTTAGCTTCACTAGACATTACAAGGTCTGATTTCTAAATCTCTTAGAAAGAGAAGAGCATACTCTCTACTTGTATTCCTAAGACTCTAGACTTAAGACTCTAAAAGCTTATGAACTCGATGCCCACAATGCTTCCGCAAAGGGCTTATTTATAATTCCATAGCAGGTGAAAAACTACCGGGAACTGGAAGACCGGGTGAGGCGGTATGTCAATATGACAGTGACGACCTGTACAAAGATTCCTACTAATAGCTATCCGCACTCCTAGAGGATGGGCTAGCGGTCGGTGAAGGTAGTGGAGGAGTCAAATCGCCATGATCAAATACGTCTTCCCATGTGAGTGGTCTCCATTTTGCCAGTAAAGTAAAGCGGTGGCGAATATTCCAGTCGTGCTTGTCGTCATCATACACTAAGTATGGAGAAAAGTAAGATTCAGATTCAAGTCGAAGTTTGGTGATGACACGAACACACACTTCAAGGCTGAGGTGATGATCTGGATTCACTTTATCCGGTCCGGCATATCTGAAGAAATCAATTACTTGTCCAGTGCGTGGGGCCTCGCGCTTCACATGCCATGTGAAGAAAGGTCTTTGGATAAGATCAAGGAAAAGCAGATACTGATGGTCTGTTTGCATCCTTAGGATAGTGAATCTTCCACTGTTATCATTGTGGTAAGTTGGTTGTGTGATGCTTCCAAGATTAACAAGGGTATCTTCTGCATATCTAGCATAATGGCAAAATTTCTGATTGATACCTTGTTGCAAGCAGTTTCTCTGAGCTATTTCATGCAGGGTACTGAAATAGACATTGAATTCCTTATTAATATGGAATCCAGGATATGGAGGTTACGTAGGATTAACCATGAAAACTCTAGGGAGTTGTCGACTAAGATAGTCTGCAACTATATTTTCTTTTCCTAGTATATGTTGAGCTTCATAGTTATATTAATTTAAATATGCCTGCCATCGGACATATTTTCCTCTTCCATCTTTGCGTCCATGGTCCTTTTCTTTGAAGGTGAGAAACCTTGTACAATCAGTTCTTATGACAAATCTTGGGAGATGCATAAGTTTCAGGGCAAACTTTTTCAAACAGTTGATCACACCATAAATCTCTTTATCAAAAGAGATCCATTTTCTAACATCAGCTGGAAATACTCCACTTGTATATTTGGCAATATACTCCTTACCATCTTTAAGGAAACATAAGTATCCTCCCCATGCATTATCAGAAGCGTCTGTATACAAGATAAAATCTTGTGTGGTTGGAACATGCAGAGTGGGAAGATTTTGGATCTTCTTAATAGCATTATCATGGATAGAAGTCCATTGGGGTTTCCTTTTGGTTAGCAATTGTTGGAGTGGTTCTCTGTCAAAACCTGCATCAGGATAGAAATTATTTACATAATTTAACATACCTAAGAATCCTTCCAGCTCCTTAATATTTAGGGGAGGCTGAAAATCAAGGATTTTGTTCTTAATACGAGGTTGAACCTCAAGTTTTCCGGACTTAACAATCATTCCTAAGAACTTACAAGAGTCTAAGCACCATTGTATCTTAGAGAGGGACAGAACAATCCCAGAATTTAAATAGAGTTTATAAAAAGTATCTAGATGAGATTTATGCTCATCAATGTCTTCGCTAAAGACTAAAATATCATCTATGTAAACATAGAGGAAATCTTCACAGCCATTGAAGATTTTGTCCTTCCTTTCCTGAAAATATGATGGAGCATTCATTAGGCCAAACGGCATGACAGTCCATTCAAAGTGTCCAAAGGGACAACTAAACGTTGTTTTGTGTTGATCTTCTTTCTTGACACGGATCTGATAAAATCCTGATTTACAATCAAATTGTGAGAAGATCTTTGAGTTAGCAACCTTTTGTAACATATAAGATTTATCTGGTATTGGATAAGGGAATGGAATGGTAATAGCATTCAATGGTTTATAGTTTATCACCATTCTTTTCTTTTTTCTCTTCTTTTCTGATTCTTTATTAACCATAAAAGCATAACAGTTAAAATCAGATTGAGAATGTACAATATACTTCCCTTTTCCATTCTTTTATTTTTTCTCTTCTTTTCTGATTCTTTATTAACCATAAAAGCATAACAGTTAAAATCAGATTGAGAATGTACAATATACTTCCCTTTTTTCAGTTCTTTGATTGCTTGTTGCATATCATCATAGTCATGCGCTGGTATCGGGGTCTTTTTTCCACTTTTCATTCTTGTATCCGGCTGGATCTTGATCTCCATCACTGGCATCTCTTTACTCCAAAACTTTTGAGGATCTTCAAAGCAAATATTTTGAATGAATAATACTTTTAAGCTGGCAAGAGGTTCAGCAGTTTGGATCCTGTTGATAGCTGGGTATTTCTCTGAAGCATAGACCAATCTGAGAGTACTTATCTTTTCTACCTGAAGAGTGAACATAATACTCTTTGTGGTACACCCATAAGGAGTGTATCGGTCTATGAAATTTCCTCCAAGAAGTACATCTACTGGAATTTGTTGCATGGCAACGAAATCATATTTGAATTTCTTTCCTTCTACTTGTAAAGTTCATTGGTGACAGTACTTGTCACACCTAAACTCATTTCCTTGTACATCACAAGCAATGTAAACAGTTTTTTCTGTTAGTTGTTCCCATCTTTCTAGGATTTGTTGTTTACAGAAGGATAATGAGGCACTAGTATCAATCTGGGCATCATATGATTTGCCATTGATAATCACACTAATATATTGTGAAAACTTTCCAGTAAGGTGTACTAGGTAGTGTGGTTCTAGCTTGGGGGTAGGTTCCGGTAATACTGTCATTACCATTCTAGCAATGCTTGGATCAGGAATATTGGGAAAGGTGATTTCTTCATCTTCATATTCTTCCTGTACCTTTTCTAAGAATTGAGGATGACTTAGGCCAGAATAAGAGGATTCTTCATCTAGATCTCTTATCTTGTAGGATGAATAGGGTCTAAAGACTGGAGGAGAAGGATCATGATATGTAGACAGAGCTTGTATGATAGGATCAGGTTGTTTTTCTTGTTTAAAGAATTTCCTATCTTTTGTTTCTATAGAAACAAGATTGAACACAGGTGATTGTTGACATACCTATTCTATAGGCTTTGTTGTTTGGTAAAGATTAAAATCTTGGAATCCTTAGGTAAACTCCTCAAAATCAGGCTCCTTCTGAAATGGTGGCTGGTAGGACATGGTAGGCGGTCTGGATGATGTTCTTCTGGATGAACTGGGAGCATAGTCAGGCTCTTCATCATCATACTGCCATCTGTGCATTCTTCCTCCTCTGTTGTTAGTATTACGCCAATTGTTTTGCCGGCCTCTTCCTCTACGAGGATAGTTCATCATAAGGGTAGGCATATCCTCTTCATCTTCCTCATAAAGCTATTGTTCTGCTTCTTGTAAGGTGTTTGCAAGATCTTCTAACGAGGCATCATCTTCATCGAATACTATTTGTTCATCAATTATAGGTTCAAAAATGTTATCTTGCATATATAAATCTTCTTCTTCTTCTACAACATCCCACCACACTGTTGCGGTTGGATCGGAGTAGACAGCTTTAACAACTTTGTTCTTGCAATGACAATCAGGGGCTTTATGACCAGGTTTATTGCAGATGTAGCAAATGATCTGGTTAGATTGCGGGCGAGGATTCTGACGCTTGCGCAAGAAGTGATTTTTCGAAGCATAGGATTTGCGGCGAGGAAAAGAGCGAGGCTAAAACCAAAGTTTCTAGTGCTTCTTATGGCGCTTAGTTATACGACACTGAGACTTTGTGAATGGATTGCATCCATAATTATCAAGGAATGTAGGGGCAAGACGATGTGCTTCATTCTTAGTGAATTTTTGCTGATATTTACAATTATCAATGAATTGCAGAATTTGATCCTTAGTAAATTGAATCAGGTCAGATATAGGGCATTCTTGTATTGTGAGAGAGCGAAGGTCAAGATAGGACATTACTTTATCAGAGATATTATAGGGTAAACCTTCTAGATATTTGGTTTTTGCCATGTTGACCTGTTCTTCACTGTTTAACTGATATAGCATTTTCCTGAAATTATTTGAGTATTCAAAGAAATCTTTCAGGTCACAGCATTTCATTTGTAAGATATCCTTGATAATTTTGTCACGTTTGTTACTTAATTCTGGACAGAATTCATTTACTAACTCATTCATAAGACACTTAATAGGAACTAACTGTATTTGTTGTTGCACAATCTGACCAGAATTTGGGTTAAGATATCTAAAATTGAATTCCAAAGGGTCCAGAAGATTCACTGCATAGCATCTCACTCTTCTCTTCATTAACCTTCTCCTCCTCAGTCTCCTTCTCCATACTAGTCTCAACACTTTTCTTTTCACTTGTCTCCTTTTTTGGACTCTATTCCACAATCCTATATTCATCTTGGGCATTCTTCGAACATATCTCAACACTTGGCACACTTGCATCATCGGTGTTCATCTCTTCTTCAACACTTACTCCAATCTCCGGAAGAGAGGTATCAACCAGGCCTACATCTAAATTAGTCTTCTCCAAAGTAGAAGACTCAATTTTCTTCAAGTATTTCATTATCTCTGCAATCTTCCTTTTTTTGTGTTTGATCAACCTCTTTATGTCTTTTGGGTCCTTGCTCATAAGGATGTTAATCGTTTCTTTTGTTAAATGTTTCCTTTGTCTAATGCATATACTCGAAAATTTGCTTCCTTTAAGAAAGTTTCCTTTCTCTGAGTACTCAAAGCTTCCCTCGACTCCTTCAAAAGCTTACCAGCAATATCATCTAGATGTATGTCAATAATTATGATGTGCAGAATTATAGCCTTTTCTATTGTTTCCTTATCCACCAGAGGGGCATCCTTGTACAAACTTCCAGACATCTCAAATGAATCGTGATGTCCCATTGCATTCACCAAACCCTCTAAGTCAAGAGGTTGATAAGCAATATCAATCATAGGGGAATCATTTGATTCCTTCTTCTTCTTCCCTTACTCGTTTCCTTTCTCTACAGGAGTCTCTGCCCGAGAGACTTTAATCATCTTCTTTATGACAAGAGGCTCAACATCCTCTTCCTCATGTTCTTCTTCATTTGTTCTCTTAGTCATCTTCCTCATTATATACTTTTATTTTTTCTTCTCTTCATTACTGCTACTCACCCAATCTTCAATGATCACTTCTTATGGGCTAGACTTATCCTTTTTACCCTTATGTTTAGGTCTTTGGCCCAATTTGGAGGAACCTATCTCTACTACAAGAAGGGGAACAGAAGTGGACCTAGTTATTCTAATTTGTGCATGTCCAGAACTTCCTTCTTCTAGAGGGGGCAGACCATAAGCTTCTAACACCTAGGGCAGAATCACCTTTTTTAATATATTCTCCATTCTTTTTTCCATGATCTTTCTTTGACTTCTTTTGGCTCATTTTGTTTACTATCTCTTCTACAGCCCCAAACCTTTCCTCGTCTAGATCCAATGGCAATTATAGCAATGCATCAACATTCTTCTCTACATCATCAACAATGACCTCATAAGGGAGCTCTGATAACAAAGTGATTCTTGGTTCAACTAACTCAATAAAGCAATGATCCTTATTCACCAAGAAGGTGATCTCATTCTTATACTTTTGGACAAGTTCATTAGGAAACCTTTCCCTTTCTTGCAGATTATTGAATAAACCCCAATATAAGGTATTGTATGCTTTTGTATCCTTCTTAAAACCTCTAACATGCTCCTTAATTTGCACTATAACAAGAGTAAACTTATTCCAAACTTCATTTTTTACACTCAGAAGCCCATTCAAGAACATAAATGCCAAGTAGTTAATTATGGACCCAAACCTAAATGGATACTGTGTATTCTTCATCTGGTCAAGGTTGTCTATTAGCTACTATCTCAAAAGCTCACACATATCAAGACTCTCCTTCAACCACCATCTAATATGTTGTGTGCATGGCAGTCACAATTACATAACCCTCATAGATCTAATGGTAAATCTTGTATGCAATTCCCTTGGTTACATAATGGACACCTGAATCAATGACGTCATCCATCATCATGCTTCTTTTGTCAAATTGTACACTGGTTAACTTGTTAACTATATCAATCTTCATCGATTTCAAAACAAGTTCCATTTCGAATGAACATAACCTTTTCAATACCCTAATGAGATCCTTTGTGATCTTGTGTGGCATGTCTAAGTACATCATGTCTCCATGAATTTTGCTCAAAATGATTCTTATCCAATAACGCTCATAACTAAAATTGGGAAACTCCTTCCAAATGTTCAAACCCTTCTCCAGAATGTGCTTATAATGCAGTTTGAGCATCTTCAAACCATCTTCCATTGATTCCTTCCACAAATCATTGAATTTCAAGTGACTAAATCTTGTTAGTAGTGCATGGATATATGCCCTAACCTATTTAGTGTAGATCGCATCAATCAAATTCTTCGAAAAGGCACCGTCCTTTTCATTTTCCATTGCCACAAATGTATATGGCTTGAAGCTAGGTCTAGGATTCATAGAAGTGTCAACGACAATATGAATAGCCATCTTAACAACAACACAATATAGATATCACAAAAAATGGAAAATGCCTCTAAAACACAATTGCTAGGGTTTGCACACTTCACACCAAGAGAGATCTCCTTCACACAACTTAGCTCTTCAATTTGCACTATCATAAGTGATGAGAAATAATTGCCAAAATAGAATTTAATCTTTCTCCAGAAACCCTAAGTGTTTGCATTGAATGCATTCGATCTATTACAAACAAAATACAAAAAACTACTTCTCTATATGCACAAAGATCACAAATACCTCACCAAGTCTCCACAAAGACTTGAAATGCTTCAAAAAAATCTTCAAAACTTGTGTCATGCTAAAACAATCAAGCATACCAACCATAAGGGGTTCACGAGCTCTTCAATCAAAACTCCCCCTTAGGCAATGATCTTTATTTAGTTTCTGGAGGAAACATCTATACCACCATGAGGTACAAACTCATTCTTTGTCTTGATATCTTCCTTATCATCATATTTCTTTTCTCTCTTTTTCTTGTTCCACACCAATCTTCTTCATAGGAACAGAGGTTCACTCATTCTTTCCTCTGCAAAACCTAGTTGTGTGTCTCGATTCTTGCAATTGTGAGATGTAGGACCATGTTGCAAACCACTTCCACTCTTGATATTTGATCAGCACTCAATAGCCTTGTGCCCAATTTTTTGTATGCATAACAGTAACCATTGAAATTGATAAGTAGGAGATATTTTCCACGGCAAGTCAAATTATAATATTGCTATCAAGATTCAACTGTGTAATTTTCTTAGTCAAACTCATTGATCCATGTTTTATGAGTAGTGGTTCACAAGAACCCATCTCTCATGAGAATGAATGGAACACTTAGCACTTATTGCATCTAGGTGATGCTCATAGAGGTGAAGCACCAAGACTTCCCAAGAGGTCACCCATCCCAATACTACTCCAACTTGAGCGCACTTATCTACGGAGTTTCCTCCATGGTTAAGCCCACTCAACTTACAACCCCATTTGCAAAACCTTCAACAAGTGTTGTGCCTTATGAACCATTCATTAAAAAGCCCCTTAAGCTCATCAATTGATAAGGAGATATTTTCCACAGCAAGTCAAATTGTGATATTACTTTCAAGATTCAACTGTGTAGTTTTTCGAGTCAAAGTCATTGACCCTGTTTCACGAGTAGTGGTTCACAAGAACTCCTCTCATATAGTGATAGCAATGTAGTTATTATTCAATTATTCATATAGCGATTGTAATTCTCACAGTGGTTTTTCCCACATTGGGTTTTTCACCAAAAAATTTAGTGTTCATGTGTATGTGTGTTCATTGCAATATCTTTCATTTCCAATTAGTTGGATAAAGATACAAGTCTTTTGTATCTTGCCCTAAGGTTGTACACCTTAGCCTGCAAATCTTTTTCAGGAGCAATGACCTCCTTGGCTTCTAGCCTAAAACATTGAAATCAATTATTCATTTAGTGATTGTAAATCTCACCATGGTTTTTCCCACATTGGGTTTTCCACATTAAAATCTAGTGTTCATGAGTATGTGTGTTCATTGCAATATCTTTCATTGACAGTTAGTTGGATAAAGATAAGTGACAAGTGTTTGTGACAGAAAAAGTTTAAGTTTTGTTCAAGATTGATTCACACCCTCCTCTCCTCCGGCCTAAAATATTGAAATCAGTTATTCATATAGTGAGTGTAATTCTCCCGTGGTTTTTCCCACATTAGGTTTTCCACATAAAAATCTAGTGTTCGTGTATATGTGCGTTCATTGCAACATCTTTCATTGATAGTTAGTTGGATAAAGATGAGTAATAAGTCCCCCCGCCCCGCCAATCTTGTGGTGTGTTCAACACTTTCAACCACTAATTTCCATTCAACATCACAAGATCTTTTATCAATCAATGATATACCCAAATAATTCAAGTCCTTCAATATAATGGTCCTTAAAAAAATAAAACTAGATATCATTTTGAATATGATATATTAATATTTTGTATTCAACATTTTCATCCATTTCTCCTTCTAGAAGGATAATTTGTTGTCTAGCCTATCAACCACCAATTTCCATTCAACATCATAAGATCTTTTGTCAATCAATGATATACCCAAATAATTACTAGGCTATTTATCCATAACGAGCCTAAAGATTCTCTATATTTTGAGCTCTTCAATACAATGGTCCTTCAAAAAAAACCTAAATATCATTTTGAATACATGATATATTGATATTTTGTTTTCAACTTTTTCATCCATTTCCCCTTCTAGGAGGATAATTGGTTGTGGATCCTATCAACCACCAATTTCCATTCAACATCACAAGCTCAATATCAATCAATCACATACCCAAATAATTACTGGGTACTTCATCCCTAATTAATCCAAAGGTCTTTTGTATTCCAAGGTCACCAATACAATGTTCTTTAAAAAAGTAACCTAGATATCATTTTGAATATGATATATTGATATCTTGTATTCAAAATTTTCATTATTCAATACAAAGTATTCAATATTTCAAAGTTCAATTATTTATTATTCCTAAACTAGTTTTTCATCTACTATATATATTTGCACTACTATTCTCCCACAATCACCAAATCTAACCCCATAGTTCTGTCATCCATGTAACCCAATCCCCATCATCTCCAAATATTGACCATCAGCCCTATCCCAAACACCCATCACTACATTGCAAACTTTGTGCAACTATGTTAATTTAAGCTTTTTGATTGAAAGATTCATAAATTGTTCATGATTTGAAATAAATGTAAAATTTAAAAGAGTCATTGTTTAAGTATACATTTGTCACAAAACCTTTTTAAGTGGCCTTATTTTGAGTAACCTATTTGTCCATTAGAATGGGTCCCCTAAATATAAAATTATAAATGAATTGATTTTGATACATTGAAAATAAATAGTTGTGATTTTTGTCATATAAAATACTATAAATACATATTATTTATTTATATTCTAAATTTTAGTCTTATGAGATATAAATTATAAGTAATTTTAATATAAATTTAAGAAGTCACTATATTTATGACATTTTTTTTTTTTAATTTTTTTTATAGGTATTCGGCAATAATTTCAAAGTGACTTACTTCATACAACAATAATTCTAAATACACAATTTTGAATTTGCACATTCCAACCTAACAATAATTCTAAATACACAACTTTGAATTTGCACATTCCAACCTCTATTCCATTTGCTTAAATCTTGTGGAATTTAATCTATTATATTTTCAAAAATTTGCACATGAATGGATGAGAATAGCTAGTAAAGTATGATGCTATGGTAGTTATTGTCAAGCTTCTTCTTTCTTGAAAATGATTTACAAGCAATTAACTTAAATATGGTGAACACTATCTCTTATAGCTGTGTAATAATGAATTATCTTCCTCTAAAAGCATGTGGATTGTGTTTCACACATGAGAAGCTTATTCAATAAACTAGTGTCAAATCATCCCAATTCATAAACTATACATAATATCCTAAATTTCATTTCCACATCTAAATTTTATCTTGAAATTCCCTTCTAAAGCATCCTTTTAATGAATAAATACCAAAACAACGAAGTAGCTTAGCAACTCATTTTTCTATAACAATTAAATATATTATTTTTTATTTCTCCTTGCTCATAAGTTTATTGATAGATATCGTCACTATAAGTATCATTAAAGCATTCAAAAGTTAAATATTGACCAAAAATAGACAGATAAAAATTCCAATCAAACCCTATTTTGAATAAAATTCTTATACGATAAATATAACATTTTGATGAAAAAGTCTATGTCATTCCACACACTATAGATATGATTAGTGCATATCAATGATCTCCAATGCAAATGATTATTACATTCAATCCCAATTTAGTTTGTACATTATGAATTAAAATATAATAATCTTGTTTTTACTTCGTGGAAAATAATTGTAACTCCCCCAAGTAAAAACAATAATAATAATAATAATAATGGCTTGCCATAAAACACTGTATTTGGCCACATACAAATTTTTCTATAATTGATTTTCATTATCCACCCTCATCTAATATTATCAATTTAGTGACTCCCATGTAGTATTATATCCCCTTAGGCTCACATGTAGTATTATATCCCCTTAGGCTCAATTATTGCCCAATGTGTGAAAGGGTCTAAACTAGAGGAGCATGAAGTGGTAGATTTTTCTTTCTAAGGCACTCTAAAGTTCACGAAGCCTATTTACAAAGAAAGGATATGAGCATTTATAGACATCTTAAAAGCAAGATAATATAATAATAAGGGATTGGAAAGAGTATCTCATGTGTACCACCTTCAGAATGTTATCTACGACAAACTTGCTCATGGAAACAACAATAACATGATTCAAACCTTGGTTCAATTCTAATTTAATCTTTAAAAATAAATTAATTATACAAGATGTTGTCAAAATCCTAAGCATCGCAAAAAAAAATTGTTATTTCTCATACCATAAGAACTGTTGATGGGAAATTTTAGAAAGGATGCAAAATCCCCACCATTCCACCTAATGGTCAGGGATAACTTATTGCATATAAGTCTAGAAAGAAGAGAATAAAGCAAAAAACATATTCTAATGGAAAAGAAAACTAAAGGTTGAATAAAGATTCGTTTGAGGATAAGGAAAACAAAGCCATTTTCCTTATAAAATGCCTCATAAGATTCCTGTAGGAGGATAAAATAGGAGTGCTGTTAAACAAAATCATTCACAGGAATGTACCGAGACCTTTATCTTCTCAATATGGCAAAGTGTTGAAATTTTTATGAAATGAAAATCATCCATAAGAATGTACTTATTAGATGTAAAAGAGAAGTGTATTGCAGGTAGAGTACAAGGGAGAAGTGTATTGCAGGTAGATGTACAAGAAGAGTTTAGATGTAAAAGAGAGGAGAGTATATTGCAGGTAGATGTAAAAGAAGAGAGATGTAGAAAACAAAGAATGACATGTATCTAGATGTACAGAAAGAGATGAGAGAAGAATGTATTGTTCTTAGATTTAAAATAGACTGCATGTAACTTCTCTAGAAGAATAGAATAATGTACTTAAATATTTAAAGAGAGGAGAAGAGAGAAGGATGTATTGCTCTTAGATCTAAAATAAAACAGTGATGTAGCTAGATCTCTAAAAGAAGTTAGAACAGAATAATTTACTTGTGTAATAGAGTGAAGAGAGGAGAATATATTGTTCTTAGATCTAAAATAAGACTGTAATGTAGATAGATCTCTAAAAGAACAGAATAATGTACTTAGTTGCTTTAGTGTAAAAGATAGAAGACTGTATTACTCTCAGATCTAATAAAAATAAGAATATAATGTAGATAGATCGCTAGAAGAATAGAATAACGTACTTAGATGTAAAAGAGAGATGAGAGAAGAATGTATTGCTCTTAGATCAATACGAGAGAATGTGCCCACAGGGTCTTGATCTGCTGGTGAAGTTGAATGGTTCTTAATGAGCCCACCAGGGATCAAGTCTTGCTGAGTGCAAGGCTCCGACGCCATAAGGGATGAGGCTAGGATTGTGCCCCAGG
>MU223398.1:1425667-1471296 GCA_018584345.1 Thuja plicata
TCAAGTCTATGAGAATGCCACAAACATTACACTGTAGACTTTTTCTTTTGTTCTGGCATATATTTGTTAACAAATTTATGAGAATGCAAAAAACTTGTTCAACATTTTCAATTAGATATGTAGACTTACTAACCTTGTTTCTTTCCGAGCAAGGAAGTAATTATTGGTTAGGAAATTTGTATATTTTGGAGTTCTCTGTGGCTTCCAATGTTAAATATGAAATGTTTAATCACACATACTGGTGAAGGCTGTCTTTTGAAGGTGTATGGGAAAAACATGTTTCGAAGGGCCAAACCTTTTACAACAAATGCCAACTAGCACAAAAACCAATCAACAGCCAAGCTGCCCCGCAACAACAGCATCCAACAACCTTAATGGGTAAACGGGTTTTACTGGAACCTCAAATCCAATTACAACAAAATGTTAGCATAACACTAGCTGACCCAAAACAAGACACAAAACTGAACAACACTAAAACTCCACCCAAGCATCAGAAGGGGAAAAACATATAAGCAAAAAACCTACACAATGCCTAATACCTTCCTTGCAATCCTCACACCCTTAATCCAGGAAGAAAATTCTCTGAAAAATTTAGGAAGACCTCTCTTCATCCTCTAAAATATCGTCCAAGATACATCTTCAAACTCTGTTGAACATTTAGAGAAGACGACGTCTTCCACTACCACCTCATCCTAATTCACCTCGTGCAATGAGGAAGAAAGTCTACCTTAAGAAGTTGAATGCAGCACAAAATGCACCACATGTTCGATGAAAACAATCTCCCCATTGCCCACTGCCAAGCAATGAGGCCAAACAATGCAAGAGAAGCCTGAACTGATTCCAAAGAAGTCCTTGCAAAGGTCAACAAAATAGCTTGAGGTACATCATCCTTAGGGAAGCCACCTTAGGGGGGAGCTTGCACAATCACATCATGATCCACCAAGGAGGAGGCAAGACAAGAAACCTTATCCACAAAAGAGGCAAGAATATTAGCAATCCATAGGCAAATGATCAGGGAGGGAATTGCACCACCAAGTAGTAGAGCTTCAAGTTCTACGATGAGGATAAGAAAGGGAGCAAACCATTCCACACTAAGAATAGCAAGCACAAGCAAAGGGGGCCCCCAAGCTGGCCATGTTAGCATAAGATCTCGTCCTAACCCCCCCATCCAAGCCACCAGTCGTCGAAAAACAACTGGGGAACTCGCCATTGTCCTTGCTAAAAGAGCCACACACGAAAGCATTGGCCCTAGGAAACCCACATGTAGGAAGACATAGAGCACAACCGAAAGCATTAGGCAGGAACACAAAAATCACTAGATGCAAGCAATGTAAAACCAACAATCGTGTAGGAACAAGGACACAAACAACACCATTCACGCACGTTGGAGAGGAATCAATTGTTGACACAAGCAATGTAGAGGAACTAACCTCTGAACCAACGATAAGGGTCACTAAAAGTGGGGGAAAAGGTCACCAAGGGTTCCAGAATTTGTTGGGAGGGCATTGTTTGAAATGCCGAAACTAAGTGGGAGTGAGGGAGGGTGTCGTGAAACTCTTTGCAAAACAAAATGTTAGTATGAATGCAACAAATAAGTTTCATCCTGGAAAGTAATTAAAAGACTATATTTATCATTTAACGTTTATTATATGATAATTGTATTGTCCAACTCTTTCTAGAATGAAGATCCAATCATATTTGTGAAGATTAGTCTATTTTTAATGAAGCCCTAATCATGATTTTCAAGAGCGAATTATAATTTACCATTGCTCAATCCTCAAAGCAAGTATCTTCCTAGAGTTAGAGAGGGAGGTAAGGCAACCTTACCCACACTAGAATAACACAGAGATATTTTAACATAGGGTTGAAAGAAGGAAACCATAGTTTGAGAGAGAGGGAGTGCTCATCCTACATCTAATTCAACACCACCTCCATGTCCTCCAGAGAATGAGAGCTCAAGATATAGAAACCTATGGCACAAGGAAAAAAGTACAATAGTTCTAGCTGAGAGGCCTCCAAGTCTCCTAAACCCACATATGCAAGTCTAGGAGAGAAGGCCAAAAGCCGTGAAATTTAAAAGACAAACTTCTACAAGAATTTATACTTTCATTTTCAACCACCTACTTCTCACAAACCACAATTGGGGGAGAGAATAAGAAAGGGAGCAAATCTTTCCACACTAAAAATGGCAAGCACAACTAGAGGGGGCCCCAAGCTGACCATGGTAGCATAAGATATCATCCTAAACACCCCATCCAAGCCTCCAATCATCGAAAAACAACTTGGGAGCTCACCATTGTCCTTGCTGAAAGAGCAACACACAAAAGCATTGGCCCCAGGAAACCCACATGTGGGAACACATAGAGCACAATCGAAAGCATTAGGCACCATGGCAATAGCAGTAACACCAAAATCACTAGATGCAAGCCCTGTAAAACCAACAATCGTGTAGGAACAAGGACACAAACAACACCGTTCACCCACGTTGGAGAGGAACTAACTATTGACACAAACAATGTAGAGGAACTACCCCCTAAACCAATGATAAGGGCCACTAGGAGGGGGGGGGGGGGGCGGAAGTCACCAAGGGTTCAAAATTGGTTGGGAGGGCATTGTTTGAAATGTTGAAACAAAGTGGGAGTGAGGGAGGGTGTCATGAAGCTCTCTGCAAAACAAAATATTAGTATGAATACAACAAATAAGTTTCATCCTGAAAGTAACTAAAAGACTATCTTTATTATTTGATAGTGTAATGTCCAACTCTTTCTAGAATGAAGCTCCAATCATATTTGTGAAGATTAGCCTATTTTTAATGAAGCTCTAATCATGATTTTCAGGAGCGAAATACAATTTACCATTGCTCCATCCTTTGTGTAGAGTATTTGCCTTGATTCTATACTTGTTATTATGACAACTTCACTAATCGTCCGTTATCATCTCCTCTCAGTACAGGCTTTTTATGTAGTGTTTATGTATGGTTGATAGCAAGTATATGATAATGCCACAAACTCCTTAAAAAAATTCAAAAAACATGTAAAGGTGCTTAAGTTATTTTTTTCCAAGCAAGATTAGCAATTATTGGTTCAAAAGGTTTAACAGGTTACAATTTTCTTTGGTTTCTATTACTACAATCAAATGTTATGAGTGGGCCAGAAAGACAATTGAGAAGGCTTTTTATACTGCATAAAAGAGGGAAAGGTTCAAATACAGGAGGGTCAGGTTATTGCACACCCAATGTGAACAGTATAAAGGAAACAAGGACAACCAATTTGTGAACAATAAATAAGGTAAACACAGAAAACTATCTCTCTATAACTTTTGAAGGGAGATCTCGTATGCTGAATTGGTTTCTTATCATGATATAAAGAGTGGCTTATTTTAGCATATATCACTTAGATCGGTTTCTCACTTGAAAGTGACCAAAACCAGTATCTTTGCCTTCTAGCTGACAGATGTGACATCCAACTCTTTCTGAAAACAAATCCCTAATTGTGGTGGTGATTATAAACTTATTTTAGATGTTCTTCTAATCATGATTTTGGAGAGTGGGCTTATTTCAGCATTTACTGCCACCCCACCCTTAGTTTCTGCATATAGTTAATAGCAAGTCTCTAATTGTGCCTAATCATGATTTTGGAAAGTGGCTTATTCTAACATCTACCACTGCTCCTCCCTTAATTTGTGTATGATTGATAGCAAGTTTATGATAATTTCAAGCACACTTTCTTAAACTCATAATTAAATTAGTTATAATCATTTGATATTAGCTTAAGATTAAACAGAATCTGTATCCAATAGATTATCAAATAAAACCCATCATGCCGAAACCAGATTCAAGAGTGCAGGTTTACAAAAGCCTACCTTTCACTGGATTGACTAGCTATAAAATTTATCTCTAACTAAAGTGGAAGCTCGAAACCACCCTTAAATCACCAGCAAAACACAACAAATTACCCTGATATCATCATCAAAACACAACAAATAAGTCATTAACAATTCAATCCTTAAATGCTTAATATATCCCAAACCTGAGAATGGCACACAGAAAATAGAATATCATATTTGTCTTGATAACAAAATATTAGACTATATTACCCAAATTTTGCAAACATATCAGCTTCAAAGATATAAGTTGGGAAGGTCTAAAGCTCCTGTAATAGAAGTCATTGTTATCATAATCAATTTAAGAAATATGCAACGAAGATCTAAAGTTTCCATATTATCTACCGCTATTATCATTATCATCATGATTGTCATGTGTACAGTTATGGGAGGAATTTATCATTTTTTGTGTGTGACAAACATAAGAACCTGTGACTTTAGTTTACTCTCAACTTGTCAGGGCTTGCACAGCAACACCCCATATCAATCAGTGTGTCCAGCTTGATGGATTGGTAATGGCCTATTTACACTCATGAATTTTGACAAATATGAAATAGAGCTACATGAACACAGTAGGCAGAATCAAGTTACCTCAAAACCGGCACTACAATCAATTCTAATCATAGAAAAAAAGTCAGAAAAACAAAATGAACAAGCAACAGTTGTAATGTCAAAAATCAACTCAAGCCATGGGCACATCATCTGAAGAAATTTTGTATGCCTTTCATATAATGGTGCACTACAGAATGCCAACCTAGCTTCCAATCTTAGCAGCCATCATATGGCAAACTATTTACACATAGATACACATATTACACATTTAAAATGAAATTTCCAGTTCCTCCCCGGTACGACCAGATTGGGCAAAAGATGAGGACCTCCACGAAGATAAGGAAAGAAAACATAAAAGACGGAAAATGTTACATCCACATAGCAATCTATACCCCTTGATTTTATGCTATGAGTTTTAGTTCATTCTCAGAAAACAGAAAGAAAATGGTTCTCGCATATAGCAATCTATAACCCCCCAGATTTATGATATGAGTTTCAGTTCATTCTTAGACAGTGTGATTAGAAGCTAGCTGACCCTATACTATTATTTTTTAAGGCCTCAAGCTATAAAACTGAGACCAAAATCTTCAACAATATGAAATTTCCAAGCATAAACATAGGACATAGGGTTAGAAGTTACGAACTTATAGACCTCGCAAGGAGCCCTCAGCAAACTCTTCTTGCCCTTGCTGCTGGTCCACTGGATTCTGGCACGGCATTTCAATGCACTTACTGGAAGGGGTATCTTGTCATTCAGTACAACTTCTCCATTGATCCATGAATTTGAAGGTCCATCAAACTTATCGTTGGACAGGCGTCCTGTTGATTTAAGCCATGAACACTCTGGCTGACCCACCATCTTCTTGTATGCGGAATTGGTCCATTTCACCCTGTTCGTAGAGTCAGATATAAGTGCTGGAAGAGTCTCTGTTTCTATCTGCTCGTGAATCTCATCCATACTTTTACAGAGAGGAGAGATTTGCTGATTGGCTTCGTTGATATATTCAATGTTAATAATGGAACCCACTGGTCTATTTGCCTGTGGCATAATGACGACATTTTCAACTGGTCTTAAACTCTCCCTGGTTGGTGGCATCCCTGACATTGCATCATTTGGGGATCTTTGCATAAAATGAGCACTTGAAGAGCTTGCTTGTGACATCAAAGTATGCTCTCTATTGGTTGGAGTCTCATTGTTGGACCCGCTAGCAGTTTCAGGAATGTTAAATTTGTTCACAAAACCCCACAAGATGGCCTTGAGTTGGACTGCGCCCTGAGTGGCCGACTTAAACATGTAACAGGCAAGAGGTGTAGGGGTCATGATAAGTGGTTGATATGCATTACTGTTTCTATCCTCAATAGCTTTTACCATCCTAATATATGCTGGATTGAACCATAAAACATCCTTAAGATGACTGTCCAGCGACAAAATGACCGGATCAACAGACTCGGAATACATCTGGTTAAGGAGTTCAGAGTCAACACTTGGCACAAAGGTTGTAGGTTTTGGGCTCTCATCCATACTAGTTTGGCATGGACCAACCCTTTTCTGGCTAAAATTTATGCCAAAAAGTCTCAGCTGAATCTCCCCTTTACCAGACGATGCGTCAGGCATGTCAGGTTTGGGATCAGCTGAAGGAGAATTAGAATCAGAAGAGCCCCAGGCCGGGCTCTTATGCAATGATGGTGTCTCTGGAAGCAATGGAAGAGTAACAAGATTTTTTTCATTCCTCTCCTCTCTCACCTGTTGTTGGCTGTCACTAAAAACAGGAAAAACCAAAAGTTCAGGTGACCCACAACCACATTGAGTATCTTCCATCGTTTGCTCAGACACAGCTTCCATGCTTTTTGCAGGATTCTCTGCACCCACACCGCCAATTGAATTTACCACATCTATTATGGTCAGGCCTCCCAATCTAGCAGTCTTTTTGTATGGCCTACTGGTTCTTTCTGTACAAGCAATGGCTGCTGCTCTTTCCATAAACCCTGAGTCCTCAACATTCAATCTCTCTGCACTCGAAGACCCATCAAAAGGGTGCACAATCTTTGTAGGCCTATCAGCAGCTATTGAACTTGGTTGAACGGTAGCCCCAACAATATGGGTGCTCCTCTCAGAGCCTGCCAAGTCACTGCGTTTGTTAGGGCCAACCTTTGGTCTTTTTGTGCCTCTGGGTGAAGCGCTCTTAAAATATGAGAACCCCTTTCTACGAGTTCTATTGGGGCGAGCAACACCACTTTCAGTATAATGATTTTTTTTCCCCTTGCGAGTGGTGAATTTTGAACAAGATCCCAAAGCGGAATCGGAATTGGGTTTACAATTAGAATTAGACTCGCAAGCGTTTGAAGTTACAGGACTGGGTCTGGGAGCAATCGGTCTATACTTGGACATTATCTCATCAGTCTTGGAGATAAAAGCAGTTGATCCATTGTTATACCTTGCAAAGCAGGTTCCTCTCCAATCCAGGTTCCCCATCATGGCTGCAAACCTACAGCGCTAGCTGCTCTTCAGCTAGGGCTTTCTCTCACCAAACTAACAGGTGCAAGTCCCTATATAAAGTCTACAACAGACCCAGTCTCACGATCATGTGGAGACCATGGTGCTGGAATGGCTGAAACGAGGGCGTACAATGATCTCCAAGGAGCATTCTCCCATTCCGTTATTAGAGGGTTCTTTATGAACCATCTTGGTACTGAATTCTCAGAGTAGAAATCCCCAATATTGACAGGATAAATCTACCTGTGACAAGCCAGGATTGGGACAAGGACGGGTCTGAAAACCAGAGCCGATGCTTTGGGCATTGCACCACCCACCTCACCATTTAACCTTCACATCACCCAACCCCACACACACAAACTGATATTTCTCTGGCTTGATGACACAATTGAAGACTCCCCTGATGACACTGCTTGAATTTTAGTAGTACAAGATGGAAAAATCCTCCCCAATACCTACTGGATGGATAGAACTCGGAAAGATAAAAAGGCTGAATGGTCTGAACTGGGGGATGACAACCCAACTCTTCCACGTGGCTAAATCAAGGCTCTTGTCTGTCATTATCGCAGCAATCTCCCTTCAAACTTTGCTTTTCTTGTGTAAAGCGTGCAACATATTGGGCAGCGCCCACCCACCAAGACAAGTAAAACTAATAAGAAACTCCATAAGCATATATTTGGGCTTGCCAAAGGTAACACCCAGTTAGATTTGGCATTCCTTTCTCGCTAAAGATTTCATTTTGAAACTTCCTAAACAGCCTCGAACAAATGCTAAGCTCACCAAGACAACCTACTAATAAGAAACTCCATAAGCATTAACACCCACTTGGATTGTGCATATATTTCTCTCCGAAGATTTCATTTTGGAAATTTCCTAAACAGCCTCAAACAAATCCCAAGCTTTGTGGAATGGATCTAAACCTTATATGCCCCGTTATTTAAGCCTCTTTAGCTTTTTGGGTTTGCACCTATTTATGCCAACTACAGTGGAGGACATCTCTAGTGGAATCTAAATTTGGCAAGCATGTCCAAAGGGAAAACTTACACAATGGATAAATACTTTATTACATTCATATAAAAATATCTTGTGTAAGATTCTAACTTGACATTCGGGTTTACAGTTATGCACCCATCACTGTGAAAGGTCTTATCAACATTGATGGTGGAGATTTATCTAAACTCTCTTATTTTCCTTTTTTCAAATTGAAGATTTATCTGAGACTTGATACGATGAAACAACCCAATCACATGACTCAGCTACTTTAGTTTTTTAGACCTTTATAAAAGGTATAAGGAAATTCAGGAGTCCTTAATCTGAATAGAGCTTAGTCTAATCTACTTGTAATTTTTTAATTATTTATTATAATATGAGGATAAAAAAAGACCCCAATAGGTATAATTTAAAATTGAAATTTTGAGTACCTAGAGTAATCAGATTTTTTTAGGTTTACTGTTTCCTGGACTATCAAACTCATTGCACCATTTTCTCTGAAATGTCCTCCAAAAACATTGATTCTGAAAAGCATTCTTGGACTGAGCAAACTAAATCCTGTGCATTTTATTTGTATAGAATCAAATTTAGGTACTTCTCTTGGTGCAGTATGATGGAATCCACTAAAGAAGATTGGATTGGTGATCCATACAAATTGTGCCAAGAAGCCCTCTACTCTCATTGTACAACGTTTCATTGGCCCCCAGGTGGGCTAAACAGGACACTCCAGCCTATAAGGTTACTCCACAGCGAATGGGCAGTAAATAATTGCAACTTTTCCAGCAGAAATGCTCATGTGATATCATTATCATATGCGACTCAGATCTACGGATATCATATGCGATTCAGATCTACGGCAGCCTGCTAGTGAATTTGGCAAAACGAAGAGACCACTACTGTCAGCTCAGGTAACCAGTAGCCATACATGGAGATGACGTCACAGTTATTTTAGATTACTGTCAAGAGACTCGATTAGGAAATCATCTCAAACACAAATGCCATTTGCCGCACAGAAAACGAGTATTATATCTGCTTGGCAGGTCGGCACTTCCTAAACAACAATGAAAGGAAGGATTTAGCTCTGCTTTTTGAGCGTCTGTTCCTGCAGGTGTTAAAGAGGACTTCACAAATAGAATTCTCTTTAAAATCAGACGGTCTACTGAAAACTTTCCTTTCCAAAAAAAATAATAATAATAAAGGGGTAGTAGAAATGAACTAGCTCTTTATCATAGAATGTACAGTGTATGAGGATATAGATTGTTTAGTTTTGTGGATGTCATTAAAATCTTTCATTTATTCATTTATTCTTTTTAATTTTTAGAGTCAAAAATGTTGGCATATGATCAATCAATCCCTATGACAGAAATACAATGAGTAATAAATAAATCATAATTTGAAATTTTATAAGAAATAAAATATAATTCAAAGGGGTTCTAATAGCACATGAGATGTTAGGTTGGGGCATGACTCGATTGGTGGGAGCTTCTTGTGGTAAGCATTAGGTCACAAGGCCTAGTCTTCCCTAGTGCTCATGGTACCGAAGGCCGTGTCGTACCAGTGTCACCGATCACATTAAAAAGTTTACCCAACACACGACAATTATAGAGAGGCTACTTACTTCTTACAATCTAAAAAATATAGTGGAGATGTTAGGTTGGGGCATGACTCGATTGGTGGGAGCTTCTTGTGGCAAGCACTAGGTCACAAGGCCTAGTCTTCCCTAGTGCTCATGGTACTGAAGGGCGTGTCGTGCCAGTGTCACCAATCACATTAAAAAGTTTACCCAATGCGTGACAATTATAGAGAGGCTACTTACTTCTTACAATCTAAAAAACATAGTGCATGAGATACTTCCCTCAATCCAAATTCAAAAACTGTGGAGCGGTAGTCAAATTAGATTTCATGAAAGCTTGTGATAGGGTTAATTAGACTTCCCTTTGTCAAATCCTTACAAAATTTGGCTTCTCCCCTATCGATGCAAATAGACTTTCTCCTAAAGCTTTAAGGTTAGTTGTTTCATCATTTTAATGGAAGTTCAAGTATTTTTGTAAAGTTTGCATAGGATTTAAGGCAAGGAGATCATATATCGCCCTTCCTTTTTATCATCATGGTTGAAGTATTGACTAGAGCCATTGCATTTAGGAATTCTCAAAATATTGGAAAGGTATCTCAATCCCTAGGTTCCTTCCCTCAATCGCCCATTATTTACTAGTAGATGATATCACTCTATTTTGTAAATCTAACTATATGGAAACAAAAGCAATCAAGAGATTTCTTAAAGGATATTGTTTTCCCTCAAACCAAAAGATTAACCCCCTCAAAATCCAAAATCTTCTTTCATAGGACTTTGTTTAAAATCCAAAATAAAATAACCCCTCTTATGGGTTTCAAGCCTAATCTCATGCCTTGTCAATACTTAGGCATGACTCTCTTTTATGGAAGTAACGAGTTGGCAAAAAATTAAAATTAAAAAAAGGTTTCATCTCAAAGAAGATTTCCTCGTGGAAAGGAAAATGGTTCACAACAACAAATAGACAAAGAAATCTTTCTCACAACATTCCTCAAGAAAAGGACAATCTTTTTCTCTCCAAAGAAAGGTGGACTTTGTTGATTCCTTCAAAATGTACTCAATGTTCAATCAAGCAAGGGTACTTATATCTCACTTAGTCATATTTAGTAGAAAATTGGCCTTCAAGACTGTGTTGGATTAATAATTGTCTCCCTAAAGATAAGGCTTTATCATGGATAGCTCTAAATATTGAGAGCCAAACAATAAAAGACGAGCTGGATTTATCTCTTTTTTACTACATATCCTTTGTAGTTCAAAGATAAAAGATGTTGGTCATCACCTACTTAATTGTTCTTTCTTTTCAATTTGTTAGAGTTGGCTTTACTCTAAGTTGTATTGTTTTGGCCCCTCTTCTCCATTCTTTGCTTCAAGTTTTCCTTCGCTAGCAAAACCTCTATTTTTGCTCCACTTATGCCAACATTTTGCTCACCAATCCTCCTTACTTATCTAACACATATGGCTTGAAAGAAACAATAAGGTCTTTAATAAATGTTTCTTAAGTGTAGGACGAATAATTCTCAAGATGGAAAGAGAAACATTTAAAGTTGTCATGTCAAATATTAGAGAAAATGTCTTTCCTAATTAGAAGCTCTCCTCTTTGGAGGAATTTAATCTTAGGCATCGAAATCTCCTTAGCCCTTCCCCTCACTTTGACTCCCTCCTCTCTTGTAAATCTCCCATTAGCAAAAATCTTGTCTTTTGGTTCCTCCATACTCTAATTAAATTAAACTTTAATTGAGCCTCTTGCACCACCCTAGAAAATTCAAGTGTTAGATGCATCATCGAAAATAGAAAGCCTTGACAATAAAAATAACAAACATGACTAACAATGAAGCAAAATCCTAAGCACATTTGAAGTAAATTCACCTCCTCTATTTAAATACACGTTGACATTTTTTCCACCATTGGCCCAGTTGATGTTCATTTTATGAAACCCTAAGGCTAAACCTCTTTCATGATGGCTAAAACCCTAAATAAACCCTAAGCCCTTGTGTTCCTTGCCTTAGTCATTTTTACCAAATGTTATAATCTTGTGTTGACTGACTCAATTAGTTATTTCACTTAAGTCCCACTAGCTTGATTCCCTTTTCATCGTCTATTGGTAGCCCCACCTATCTAAGGAACTTGTTGTCTCAGTCTCTTTTAACGTTCAAATTGTTGCTCCCATGTATGGCCCCTCCCCATGATGACCTAGTGACTTAACCTTTGATGTATGTGCTTTAATTTGTTCTTAAGAAGGTTATGTCAGGCCCTTGTTGAAATATTTTTCTGTACCTCATTAACCTCCTGAGTTCCTATAGTTGTATCCAAGTTAACCTTCTAACTATTTTAATGAGCTACTTGTAGGATCATTGAAACTTCCTTTGGGTTTCATCAAGTTTTCAACGTGTTTTCCTTTTGCAAGTGTTACCAAGAATTAAGCACTTGGACACTCGGCGAGATGTTTCCTATGTCTCATCGAGTTCTAAGATCCTACCCAGCACATGTGGAAAGAGTGACTACTTCAAGTCTGGAGCTCATTGAGGCTTCTTTTCAGTTTCAAAGAGTGGCCAATGAAGCAATCAGAAACAAAACATATGGATTTAATCATATGAATATGGACAAGCATGCTAACAGAACAAATGGTTGAAAGTTGAACACTCGATGAAGTTCTTTTCTAGTTTCCTCAAGTTCCTGAGTGGAGGTGATGTTTATTTCAAGTTGACGTAATTTATGGTTGATGTAAGTGATGTTTCCTGGTGCTCATTGAGAGTTGTTTCTTATCTCAGTGACCTTCCAAGGAGATAAAAGAAGTGTTAGGTCGGTAGTTGGTGAATGTTTAAAGTTGCATCCAAAGCTCGATGAGAGCTTTATCTTGTCTCAGCAAGTGCTTGGAGAAAAGAGAAACAAGGGTAACTTCTATGCCATGGGGATATTAAGATAGTAACTTGGGGGCTTTTTGGAACCTACATATTCTTTCAATGACTCATCGAGGTGAAGACACGGGGATACTTCAATGCCAAGTGTTGATTCTAGTTCATCGATGGTTGTGTTTCAAATGCTTGTTGAGAAGATTTGTTGGCGATATGGAAAGAGGCACTGAAAATATGGATGCATGTTGTCATTGATGGCAACAAGAATATGTTTAGACTCTAACTCTATGTGTGAAACTCATTAGTAGCTCAGAATGAAAGTCAAGAATGGATTTGGCTAAGTACAGGAATGAAGAACAATGTACATGCAATTTACAGTAAAAGGTCTAGTGTTTCTTTTCGATTTAAATATTTTTGGTGCGCGTCTAAGGGAAGCATTGTAGTGGTGTACAAATGATAATACTAGAGTTTGGAGGTGCGGTGACATGTTGGGTAAGAGTTACAGAGATTCAAGCAGTGATATTTCATGTTTCACAGTCTGACAGGCAAACATGAAGGAAGATCTTTGCGCATACATGGCAATTTAATTTTGCCGCTAACTTTTATGATAAATTGGTAAAGTTGACATAGTTAGTTGCATGATTAAAATAATTTTGGAAGGAAATCAGTTCAAATTGAGGATTTGGTTGACTTGCTCAAAACATATTACATTTCCCTAGGACATTTTTGGTAACTGACATGGGAGATCAAATATGTGGTTGCGAACCTATATAATCAATGGATTAGGGTTTTGGAGTAAGAGTTGGATTACAGGTGTATTTATGAAGTGCACAAGTGACATACTTGCAGATTTGATGCAGGACAAGGTGAATTGGCAGTCTGATTTGCAAAGAACGGGAAAATAGGGCAGTCAGTAATTAAAGTGTATCATATCAGATTTGTGTGCATACATGGAACTATAATCAAGCATAGTTGATGCTACTTCAGTAGTTCAAAAGCTTTGTGATCATTGTAGCGATCTAATAATGAATTGAGCCTTCTTGTAAAGGGTTGTAGCCCTAGTTTTATTTGAGCAGTGAGCTCTACACAATGTGCCTGAATGGAAGTGCATTCCCCATATTGTAATATAATATTTTATGTAGACTATCAGCTTGTGGGTGCCATCCCCACCGTGGTTTTCCTCCTAATAGGTTTTCCACGATAAAAAATTATGTGTTATGGTGTGATGCTTATTTACTTTATGTTCTTGCACTTTATTTTTATTTTATTATTTATGTGGTTTGAGAATCAGTTTAATAAGTCAAATTTTATAGAACATTGATTCACCACCCCCCCTCCCTCTTAGTGTTCCTTCATCCCAACAATTAGTATCAGAGTAGGTTCCCTTGGAGGAAGTATAACAACTTGAGGGAGATCCAAGAAGGAACAATAGATTCAGGTTTGCAAGAACAACTCTTGGTTACTTTGGAGGATCTTGATCAATCCAAAGGTGAAGTAAGAATGTTGCAGGATGACCTAAGATAAGCTGAAAGGACAACTGAAGAAAGCCAAGGTAAAGAGAAGATAAATTTGTGATTAGTTACAACAAAAGGATAATGATATCTCAGATGATGAACAATTGAGTCAAGATCTGAAAGAAAAGACCAAAGAATGTGAGAAACTAAAGGAAGAGAATGCCAAGTTGAAGCATAAGATGGAATCTATGGTAATGAAGATGACTAAGGAGATTGAGGCTAGGAAGAAAAATGAAGAAAATATAGAGTATTCCTTGAAGGAAATATCTAAAGAATGCAACAGGCTTGTTGGAAAATATAGAGTATTCCATGATAAAGGGCTAGTTCATTTCTACTACCCCTTTATTACATTTTTTATTTTTATTTTTTGAAAAGGAAAGTTTTCAGTAGACCATCTGATTTTTAAGAGAATTCTATTTGTGAAGTCCTCTTTAACACCTGCAGGAACAGATGCTCAAAAAGCCGAGCTAAATCCTTCCTTTCATTGTTATTTAGGAAGTGTCGACCTGCATATTAAGATGCATTTGGATATATATTGTGATGTTTGTGCTCCATGTTTGATCAGTAAAAGGGAATGATATTTTGTTTGATCGGTAAAAGGAAGTAAAGTACAGTGATCGGTGAAAAGTGAGTTGGTGTCAACATTAATTGTCATTATTCTAGCCATTGGAAACCCTACATGATGAAAAAGGTATAAATAGGTCATTTTTTTATTATTATCACCTAATGTTTTCAAAAAGCATTTGAGAGAGTTGCAGAGTCGAGTCATCTTCGAGCATCCGAGCAACTGCAGAGGTAATTCTGAACTGATCTAAGCATACTTGAGTATATTTGTGTGATTTTTGGTGTTGAACTAATTGTGAAAGTACGATCAAGTTGTAGAGAACAAAAACCCCCATTTCATTTGAGTATTAATAAATCTGGAAGAAATGGCACTTAAGGTTCAGAACTCAGTTATTGTTGAGAAGGTTGATACTGTCAACCCTAAGTACAAGATTCCACCCGCGAAGGCCGCAGAACTAGACATGATGGGAGCCCTCTCATCTACTCCTGTGAGGGTTATTTTGATCAAGATATTCGTACTTTAATCCACTGCAAGATTAAGGAGATATGTGAAGCATAAATTAATACATTATTCCAAAGCTTGTGCGTGAATGGAAAATTGAATGATGATCACATCCACCTGGAGACTAAGGGTTTAATGGATTCCCTACATCTACCGAGAGTCTTCAAGATTGAGTGGATCAGAATGGTATTAAGTCAACTTCATGATCAATCCATGCAGCTAGATCAACCAGTCAAGATTACAAAGGACATCTTACACATAATGACCAGATACCCAATCGGTGATAGATCGAAGGAAAACAAGAAAATTGATAAGAATAAGTTGTGTGAACTGACTAAAGCCCAATGGGATGGAAGAGGTCTTAGAATATCAACTGTGGAAGATCCTAAACTAAGGTTTTCATGTAATGTTATATCTTACTGAAAATCATTAACTTCTGATCACTGTACTTTACTTCCTTTTACCGATCAAACAAAATATCATTCCCTTTTACCGATCAAACATGGAGCATAAACATCACAATATATATCCAAATGCATCTTAATATGCTTATTTGGATTTCTCAGATGATGAACAATTTTTGATTAGTTACAACAAAAGGATAATGATATCTCAGATGATGAACAATTGAGTCAAGATCTGAAAGAAAAGACCAAAGAATGTGAGAAACTAAAGGAAGAGAATGCCAACTTGAAGCATAAGACGGAATCTATGGTAATGAAGATGACCAAGGAGATTGAGGCTAGGAAGAAGAATAAAGAAAATATAGAGTAGTCCTTGAAGGAAATATCTAATGAATGCAACAGACTTGTTGCTAATGTACAGGGAGAAAAATATCTTTGAGGAAGAACTTAGACAAGAACTTGTGATTGCAAATGATTACAAAGATAAGTTTAGGATTAGCCCAGCCAAGCTTGATTCATTTCTTGAAATCCAAAGGATTCCAAATTACAAGAAACATCTTGGATATGAGGAAGGTGAAACATCTAAATCTTCTCAAAACAAACCCAAATTTTGATACTCCTAGGAGTTATTTTTTGTCATTAGTTTTGTCAAAGTCATATTGCCTAAGTAAGTCAGTTGGTGAAAAGAGAAGGAAGTATAAGATTCAGTCGGTAAAGCATACCGAGTAGTCAGTAAAGACATGAGTAAGCACTGAGTAGTGCATGAGAGTTACCGAGATGAGAGTTCATGTTACCGAGTCATGAATTTAGTTACTAAGCAAGGAAAAATTATGGTAAACATGGATCACATAGACATTTAACGCAAAGCCACAGTACACTGAAAGATTCCAAAGATGAACAAGAATTTAGTTACAAGATCTACGATTGATAAAATTCAGGGTGATGATCTATGGTAAATATTAAGCGGCAAAAGTAATGATGTTACCTCCAAGAAAAGTTCAAGTTCTGAGGTAATGGTTACATGGTTCACCGAGTACCAAATACATTGAATTTGTTCATAAGGATGATCTGAAAGTTGAGAGTAAAAGAAGGAAAACATAATCAATAAGATTAAGAGGCAAAACCATTGTCTATATAAAGGATGAAGTTGATTGGAATCAGCGTAAGAAAAGGATTGAAAAGTTGAAGTGTGAAAGAGCAGCATCGAGGACAAAGCAATTACACAAAACAGAGAAGATGAATGATTTTGATGCTACCGAGTGTAGTATGAGGTAAAGAAATCATTGAGCATAGAGAGTCTGAATAACATGTGTTGATATATTTTCACAGACATATTTGTATTAAGTTTTATTGTGTGAAGAAGAGTGTAAATCCCATTATTGGGTAGACCCTAATATGTCTTAGTTTGTAAATCCTTTAATAGGGTACATCTCTTAGATTAGAGATTGTAAAATCCTTTAGCAAGGTAGACTATATAAGTCTTTTTGTACTCCTAGAAGGGTAAGCTATTAGAAGTAGCTAAACATTATAGCTCTAAATGAGCAACTGTTGTACTGTAGTAGTGAAGGATTGTGGGTGTCATCCCCACCATAGTTTTTTCCTCTAAACAAGGATTTCTACATGACCAAAAATCATGGTATTATGGGCTATGTTTTCATGTTTTGACTTATCTATTTTATAATGTTTATCTGTAGGTTTGCAGTTAATGCTTTTCAGTAAGATATAACATTTCATGCAAACCTTAGTTTAGGATCTTCCACAGTTGATATTCTAAGACCTCTTCCACCCCATTGGGCTTTAGTCAGTTCACACAGCTTATTCTTATCAATTTTCTTATTTTCCTTTGATCTGTCACCGATTGGGTATCCGGTCACTATGTTTAAGATGTCCTTTGTAATCTTGACTGGTTGATCTAGCCACATGAATTGATCATGAAATCGGCTTAGTACCATTCTAATCCACTCAATCTTGAAGACTCTCGATAGATGTAGGGAATGCATTAAACCCTTGGTCTTCAGGTGGATATGATCATCATTCAATTTTCCATTCGCGCACAAGCTTTGGAATAATGTATTAATTTATGCTTCACATATCTCCTTGATCTTGCAGTGGATAAAAGTATGAATATCTCGATCAAAATAACCCTCCCAAGAGTAGATGAGAGGGATCCCATCATGTTTGGTTCTACGGCCTTCACGGGTGGAATCTTGTACTTAGGGTTGACAGTATCAACCTTCTCAAAAATAACCAAGTTCTGAACCTTAGGTGCCATTTCTTCCATATTTATCACTGCTCAAATGAAATGGGGGTTTTGTTCTCTACAACTTGGTCGTGCTTTCACAATTAGTTCAACACCAAAAATCACGCAAATATACTCAAGTATGCCTAGATCAGTTCATAATTACCTTTGCAGTTGTTCGGATGCTCGAAGATGACTCGACTCTGCAACTCTCTCAAATGCTTTTTGAAAATGTTAGGTGATAATAATAATAAAAATGACCTATTTATACCTTTTTCATCATGTAGGGTTTTGAACGGCTAGAATAATGACAATAAATATTGACACTGACTTACTTTTCACCGATCACTGTACTTTACTTCCTTTTACCGATCAAACAAAATATCATTCCCTTTTATCGATCAAACATGGAGCACAAACATCACAATATATATCCAAATGCATCTTAATATGCTTATTTGGATTTCTATACAAATGTTAGGAATTGATTTAAGATTTGAAATTTAGCTTTGAAGTTCCTACACATACAAAAAAATAAGACCACAGTTAAACATTATAAAATTACATGTAAACCTACAGATAAACATTATAAAATAGATAATTCAAAACATGAAAACATAGCCCACAATACCATGATTTTTGGTCACGTAGAAATCCTTGTTTAGAGGAAAAAATTGCGGTGGGGATGACACCCACAATCCTTCACTACTACAGTAAAAGGGTTGCTCGGTTAGAGATACAATGTTTAGCTACTTCTGATAGCTTACCCTACTAGGAGTACAAAAAGACTTATATAGTCTACCTTGTTAGTTCTTAGGGAAAGATTGTTTATCTTATTGTTAAGAATAAATGCATAAGGATTATGGTGGGTTTCTGAATAATATAGATGGCATTTTATTTCCATATGTGTTTGTTTTCACATTATGGGTATCTGGGGGTTTTAGATTACCCTAGAATGTATACAGAGGCTGGGAGGGGTGTTTTGCATTTTTTTTATGATGTGGCGTGTGTGCTTCATGTATTTAAACTGACTTGTTATGCCCTACATACCCGTCCCTACATTTTGTTGGCAAAATGTTGGGTCCTCCTTTTTTTTCTTTTTGTTCTTCCTGGGTTTCTTTTTGTTTTCTTTTGTTTTCCCTAGCCTTTGCCTCCGCGGGGCCAGTGTTATGTTCCTTTTTGGTCTTCTTTTCTCTAGGGCCTGGTCCCGAAGTGTTTTGTTTGTGCCAGCCGAATTTCCAGACTCTGAGATTCTTCGCCATTATTTCCTCTTTAGTTAAAGGGTGTGATTACAAAGGATCCCCGGGCCCGAAGTCTGGAGGTTTTTCCTTTTCTCAGGATTTGTTGAAAGAAGCGGTATGTTTTTAGCCTAGTGGTATAAATAGAGTTTCACCAGTCATTGTTACATTCACCGCGAACAAATTATCCCAGAGAGATTCAAAGTGATTAGAATGATTTCAACAACAACCAAGTGTGATTTGTTCCCAAAAAACTTAAACAGTGACTGGAAGTTGTGTGTTCATGGTAATTGGAAGTCATTCATTTGCAGAGAATCTCCCGTGCTCATCCTCCTGCATCTCTCATTTCTAAGGTAAGCCCTTCTGGTTCCTCCTCTTTGCTTTCTTGTTTTGTTTTGGGTTTCTTTCCTTTTGTTTTCTCTATTTTCTGTTCTGTCATTTGTCATCACTTCCCATTGGTGGGATGGCTTTGCCAGAGGGTTGTCCACCCTCTGTGCAGTTGTAAACAATGTAATTCTTGTACATTTTTTGTAGATTTTGTAAATTATCGTTAGTTTGTAAGTAGTTGTAAGTAAGTTCATTTTTGGGTCAGTTTGTAAATTGTTCTTTGGCTCTCTGTGCATAAGTGTTTGTAAGTTTGTGTATGCATGTAAATTATGTACATTTCTGCATATTCCCCCCTATCTGGCGGCAAGCTCATCGTGCCCCTCTGCCTGTGATCAAATGCCGAGCCTGCCCACCTGGTGCCTACGAATTCAAACTTGGCACCCCGCCTGGTCAAGTTTGTAGGCTTTCTCTCTCCTTTGTCATCTTTGCTTTAATGACGGGTTTATTTCCCCACGCACGAGCATTCAAAACTAGCCCAAGTGGCATTCATTCCCTTGCATGTTAGGATATTTGTCACCTTTAATGGCATTAATCCCTTTATTACATGACCACGTGACACTCTATGTCAGCCTAGTATGGCTAATTGTCGTTCATGTCGATAACGGTCAGTTTTCTAGACTCCGGGTCCCATGTTCCCCTTCGACCTTCACTTCATTCACCACATGAGCCAGAATCCCTGGAACCCTCGGGCATTGATCAAATTTGAAACAAGTCATTTCATTTAATATATTTTTGAGGTTTGATTCAAACTAACACCTTTCCAGGAACAAATGCGAGGCGATGATGAAATCTCCGGAACCTAGAATTCTATTGTGTTTTATCCATATTGACGGTTGTCTGGTCTTGCAGGTTGCCGATATATTCATAGATCCATCATGTTTGAAGCATCTTCTCCACCCGGGAGTCTGGAACTCCCAACCACTTCAACCAGGGCAGCCGCTAAGACCAAGATTGAGAAGGCCTTAGAAAAGCTTCCATTAACCGCAAAATATTTGAAGGAACTATTTTGGGATCTAAAGTAGATTCCAAGTTACAAATGATCACCGACACAAGTGTCGGAGCATGGGCCGAATTACAGGCCTTGGTAAAAATGATTTTTATTCAGCGCAAGGCCAGAGATCATATGGCACTAAATGTGGCAGCCTCCAAAATCCTCAAAGCTGCCTGCTTCCCCTGCTCAGTGCAGGCTCTGAAGCTTATTCTTACTGTAAGGAAGAAAATGTTGTGTTTATGAAATGTGGATTCATTTAACATAAAATAGATTACATTTAAATATGTTCTGGGGGTAAATAAGATGCTCGCCTTCTATCCTTAGATATGCAAATGAAATATCCAAGTTGATTAACCCAAAAAGAAGGGCCAATGCATAAATGAATCAATCATTTGGTAACAAGAATAAGGAAGGAAGATCTTAAGTACCTGGTTTGATTTGTTAATTTGAATGTATTTTAGATTTAGATAGATTATTAACCTTAATTGAATTGAATATGAGAAATGCACTAACCTTGAAATATTGCAGATCTGAAGAATGCTATTTTTTGAAGCCTGTGTTGAGTTTCTGGAAAATCTGAGACCAGATCTGGAATAGAAACGCAGAGACAGACAAAACCCAAAAATCTTTTTCTGCTCTAAGACAGTTCTGATTTGTACCCTCAAGTCAATGTCACCATTTGCTAGAATTTCTGATTGTGCCCTAGGGAAGAATCAGCCTAAAAAGTCTCAGATTGAAATTTTGTTTTCGGTTCCTTGAAGTTTTTTGAAAAGGGTATCCGAATCTCCGTCCCAATCTGTTATTTCAAACCTGTACCTGCAAGAAAAATGGTTTTTTTATTGGGGAGAGGGGTTTGCCTTGGTCAAACCACGGTTTTTGAATTAACCTCAAATATATAATTGAAATTGCAGAAATAAACAAAGTAAATGAAACAATTCACCTTGCTCATGTAAAAGTCCTTGTGGAGGATTTGAATACTTGAATCCACAAGTATGGATGCACCAAATGGATGTAGAATGTGGAATGGAGAATGTAGGATGTCTTTAATCAATTTCTTGTAGATCTTCAACACCAATATTGAATAGGTTCTTGAATTGGAAGGGGCTTGGAGGAATGTGGATGGAGAAATCTTCAACAAGAGGGCTCCATGGAGCTTGAATCCTTTAATGGCCACCAATGGACCTCCTTGATGAAAAATGAGTGTTTGATAAGTGCTTGAGAATGGATGAATACTTCAATGGCTACTTGGATTTCTTAAAATCTTGCTTCTTCACCTTTGGAATTCACTCTTCAAGTCTTGAGCTCTTGCAATTATCAAGTCTTAGATTGTTCTTGCTTGTGGATAATGATGGTTAGAGAAAATGAGAGGAGAAAACTTCCTTTTATATGAAACTAGGGCACAATCCTCTAGAGAGGCTGACATAGGAGAATTAAATTCTAATTTGACCAATGCCCCTAGAAGAGGACCTATGTTAAATATAATTTAGGTTTTGTTGTCCGGAAGTCCGAAACAGCCGACCCGGAAGTGGGAATTAACTTTTTCCAAAGACCGACATCCGGAAACCCTGAGATTTTGAAATTTGAACCCCAGGCCTGGAAAAGTTTGATTGTGACCTAGGTCAAGGATGAGGTCAAACTTGACCTAGGTCAAGGTTGAGGTCAACCTTGACCCAAAAAGGTCAACCTTGACCCTGAGGTCAAAGTCCCAATTTCTCAGTCTGGGGTGCTAGAAATAGGTTGGAAAAAGTGGAAATAGGGCAGAACAGGGGGATAAATCTAGATCAAAGTTAGGAACCCATTCAAGGTTCTTGACATGACCCCCAAACCACTTACTTAGAAGGCTAAACCAATCTACCATGGAAGTGCTTCCATTTTACGACTATACACTTACATTGGTGGAACACTACAACACAGTCGTCCAGGCTGTCATGCTTACCGCTCATCTTCCCTCGGGCTACCTAACACCCTTAGTGTCTCTAGATGCTGAAACATTCACTTTGGGACTAGGGATCCCCCAGTTCTCCAATTCTACTATTATCACCCAGGCCTTGGCATTACACGAGTTCGAAAAGGTTCCGCAGATGGCCCGACAATGCCTCAATACCAACTGGCTCAAGACCCTGAGGAAAGATTATAGAAAGATGAATTTGGAGATCCCCCACATAGAATTCAAGGAAATCATACAAATGGGGATCATCTCCTTGTGTAGGATCTTTGGATAATCTCATACCCAAGAATTTTTGGCATGGATGTATTACTTCCTGTTTGGCATCACCTCCGCCGAACAAACTTTTGATTGGGAAACTATTATTGCCAATCATGTGGACTCCCAGCTTGTCAAGGTCACCCAGACCTCGAAGTTCCACATGACTTCATATGTTCTATGGGCACTGGCGTAGCAATGACCCATAACCCAGATTTTATTCACTGTCAGCGTCCTTGGGACCGGCCAAGGCCAGAATGCTCGTGGGGCCATTTCCCATAAATTTAATGGGAAGCTAGTTTCCCCAATTTTTGCAGAGTAAACGATGCCTTCATTTACTATAACATTCTTACACCCACCCAGGATGATGGTTACTAACTTTCAAAGGAGGTGATGACTCTAGTCAGTTCTTATGGCCATTACTTCATCCAATTTCAACAACATTCTTACATTCGGGTGACCGGATTCTCCAGAAAACCATACCTATTGCCCAAGAATTGTGGGGATAGGATTATTCTTTTGGAGTATTGAAAGAAGATCCTAGAGCTCCACACTCTTTTTGGCCTCAAGAAGGTCACCAACATTCATTTCCCAATCACCTGCGGGAACTACACTTGCAGCCTTGCAGTGGTGAAAGAAACCGATAACGAATTAAAATGTCTGGGGCTAGCAGAATTTTACTTGGTGCGGAAGAACTTTGATCCACTAGATAAGATAACTTTGGCATTGCCTCAGGTGTCAGACCCCCACGACCCTCACATGGAGGATTTTTGGGCAGAATTCCAAGATGATTTTGAAGTCTGGAATCGGCACTTTGGCAGAATGACAAAAGGTATGATGAAGCGTCTTAAGCTTTGGACCTTTCCAAAGAAATTTTGAGATACCGGGTCCACGGAGGACCCGCAATATAAGGCTCAGGGGGTGGACAAGACAACTCTCCCTCTGATGGATTGAGACACCCTGAAAATCCTAGCAATTGAAGACATCACCCATGATGTGATTGAATGCGGTCATGCATATTTTTTGAAGGTATGTCCAAAGAGCACCCGCAGAGTTGGCCCATTTTTGTAGGGATCCTCTTCCGAATCCAGAACCTCCAGGTAAGGTGGGGATAAAGGAAAAATAAAATCTGATACTCTGGCCCAGATTCCATCTACAGTTTTAGTTCCCATTATGAAGCAGGTGCACCTTCAGCTAGCGGTATCCCATCAGATGAATGAAGTATTAAACACCCTGCTTGGCCTCCCAATTACTCTAACAGAATCTGCCCTCCCTTCTGGATCCCCTTCACCTATAGAACATATGGTATGGGCAGTGGGGACAGGAGTGGATGATGAAAGTGGGGTCATTTTGGATGTTGGACCCCCACTAGTGACAAGGATAAAGAAGCAAAGAACAAATATCCCTCCACAAGAGAAAATACAGATCCCGGGATGTTAGACATCCCCCAGGTGGAGATTATCCCAGACTCCCCTGAACCAGAGAATCCCCTAGAGACCTCCCCTCCACATGATGATTTCGATGACACCTTTGGGACTGATGAACTTGTAAATTTACAGTGAGAGATAGGAAAAGCAGTCGAGGAGATCGCCGCGCAGGAAGCAGAAATAATCCCCGATGAAGGGGAGATACCAGAGAAGGAAGTTGTCATGGAACAAGAGGTCAAGGCAGAAAAAGAAAAAGAGAAAGAACATATGAACATCCCTGATGTTCAAGAGATATTGTTCCCAGGGACTGAGATAGGAGAAAAGAGGCAAGTGCAAGATGAGCATCCAACTTCAGCTGAGGGAACCGGAACTTCAAGAGTAACCGTAACCTCAGCCGCCATGCTCTAGATGCCTCCAACCACCCAGGGTAGGCCTTTACCCTAGGTGGTAACATTTGGCAAGGTGATCCCTGTAACACTATAGTTAGATCCAGTTTGGACACCTTTGCCACCTCCAGAAGATAGGCCAACGAAGGAGAATGTATCGGCAGAGGATGCCGGAGAACAACAGCAACAGCAATAGAATGAGAGGGAGAACCCCAGAAATATGGATGTTGATCCCACAGATGCTGCTATGGACGGGAAAAATAAGGCAACAGATATTGATACCACTAAGGTGGATGGTGCAGGTGATCCCGAGAACAAAGAGAAAGAGCCTGAAGAGACTATAAATGTCGGGGATGAATAGTATAACCCTGGAGAAGACCCAAACAATCAATCCCTAGCAGAAAGACTGCCCCTACCACCACAATGGTTGGTGGAGTCAAAGAAGAGAAAGGCCCCGGTGGTGGCAAAAGTCCATCTCTCCCTGGCTGAGATGATGGCCCAGAGTCAAGGCATTCCTAAGCCAAAGAGGGCCCGAACCCTCCATTCCATTCAGACTGGTCCAGGTGGAGATACAGTCATGGTCATTACGAATCCTCCCCCAGACAAAGAGGAAGCAACGATAAGTGCTACAGAATATACGGTTACAGAGGTACCTCTGGAAAAGAGGGACAAGCAAGGTGAATTGGACCTGCTAAAAGAGGCTAGTCAGGCAATTGAGGCCCGATATGATAAACAAACCCAGAGACTAAAAGAGGAAAAGGAAAAGAATGCAAATCTTTTCGGGCTTCTAACAGAGCTAGCACAACCATTAACTGCAATTCCTCTGGAATCTTCTACATCCAGAACACCACTCCCACAGGGTGACATTGGTGCACTGAGAAACATGAAGAAGAAAGCGTAGGTAGTGGATGATTGGGTAGCCGAGCAGGTAGGAAATGTCTATCATTTCTTAACAACAACACTCCCAGACCTACATATGGCTGGTAACATCTTGCACCAGGTTAAAGGTGCCATTTCTCTATGGGAGGGAGAAACTGAATAGTTAGGAGAACTCATGAATCTCGAGGAGGAACCCATCGTGGAGATGGGTATTTTGGGGGAAGAGTCTTTCAATTTTATCCAGGTCAAACACTCCAGACTTGATCTCAAATTGGAGATTAGAAAGCAACTGGTAGCGGCCTTGGAGGGCAAAGTCTTAAGAGTAGAATATTCTTTGAATTTATATAAGGCTTTTGTCACAAGGGTTTCAGAATTTGATCCCTTCAGTATAGATATGTGTACTCCAGTGGACTATGTTGTGGGGAAGTTTGATGAATTGATGGAGTCACAGTACCAGTCCCCAAGAGATTTTGACGGAGCAAAAATGTCACGCTTATCCCGCATGATGTACCGAGCCCATGATGCAGCAAAGATGGCTGCAAAATTTAAGGGAAACGCCCTAGATATGGGCGAGCAATTAGAGGCAACCAAGTTTCACCATGTGTGCATCAAGGACATTGACGAAGAGGGAATTCCCCATCTTTTAGAAGCATTCAAAACATACAAGGCACAATAAATTTCTCTAGACTCCGGAGATTCTCACTAGTAGGGTGCAAGTTTGTAAATTCATTATTCTTTGAGCGTAAGCTCTTGGACTCCAAAATTCCTGGTCCAAAGTTTTGTATTCTTTCGCAATGATCCATGTCTAGGTTCCCTAGAGCCGACTGATCATTGTCAAGCAGTTAATAAGGGGTCAGCAGGTAGGTGATCCCGATAAGGCATGTCAGACGGAGAGATGGCTCTGACAGATGATTCTCCCGAGGTGTCGCTCCTACAATAACTTCCTAATGCACATCAAAGACAATGAGCTGCATTCTGCATTTATGAGGCATGTTGCCTCAGATACCAGGAAGATCAGATTTCCTCTATTAATACCCCGACACTCTTCTCTATGCCAATTCTTCTAGCTTTCTCTTCTTGTCTTCTTCCTTTGTCTTGTCAGACCTCTGTTTCTTTCGAGGTGATTGTAAGTGGTGCGGGTAGTACCGACCACTAGATAATGTGTTTTATATGTTCATTGTACAGTTAGATTAGGTTAATTTTAGTGCAAACGTGTGTATAAATAAGAAGTCTGACCTCATAACAAGGGTCGACAAAATTGATGATTTTGCATTCCAGTAAGTAATAGAAGATAGATTTTCATTTTCAGTTGTTTCAGGAGCTCAATGCTTAGTAGTTCTTGATAGTTTAGAATGCTCCCTTGGAGCCATGATTGTATACACTAGTGATGCTGGAACGCTTTAAGTTAATGAAGAAGGAGGAACACCTTATGACTACTCGTTATGTGTTGTCCTGATTTTGGAGTTCACGAATATCTTTTGTGCTATATGTTTCTAATGTCCTTTGCTCTAATGTTTTGTTTAGATTAATGATCTCATTTCCTCTTACTATTGAATATGTATGAATCGCTGGTTCTATATGTATTCAGTATTTAGTGTAGTTCTTACATTGGAGCATTGTTGATATCTGAAATATGTTGCATAACTATAAGTAGAAGTGATAACCCTAACTCTGGTCTATCTTTTACAATTTATTTGGTAAACATAACATGCTTGCAGGAAACCTCGACCCATTACTGAAATCCCCGAAGAAGATGAGTAAAACTAGCTATCCCCCCGAACAAACAGTCACTTGCCCAACTTAGCTTCCCCCGCACCATCGAGACCTGACACACAGGTGCTTGAAGGCCCAGAGAATTCATTCTCTGGAGAACCTTTATAGGTGTAGTTGGCCGGTACCCAGTGACAACTTATCACTATTGGAAAAATCGGTCACAAAGTCCTGTCAAGATGACCATGTAAATCCTTCGATTATATTAGCTGATTGTGTACCTCTTTGTGACTGTTCCTGTTATGTGTGGATATTGGATTGGGTATACTCAGGTTTTGACCTATGCTAGATATATGTGGGATCTGTGAGCCTAGGGTAGGTTACCTAAATGTGTAGTAGGGGGTGGCTTGTAATAAGTTCCATGTCTGTAAGTGACTACTATGATTTCTTATTGTAAGTAAACTTAATAAGTGATAATTAAACGTATAACTGAGAGATCTTAAAATGAACTAATAACATGTGTTTTCCTCACCCATGCTTGAGTGCTAGTATAGACTAATATGGAGGATGAGATGATGCTTTCCCCCTTGTGAGGTGCAGGTTCTACCATAGTTAGTAGCCTTGTCAGTTTGAGAGGTCATTGATGACCATGTATGGTCACTTGAGTGTCAGGATCCATTGGGATTTCTAGGACAAAAATTAAAGGGTTAGACGTACATGATGACATCTTCCTTTACACAGTCTAAATTTCCTACGGATGTCAGTTGCCTCTAGATTAGTGAGTCTTACTTTTTATGATGTATAGTACACCTGGATTAGAGAGCTATCAGGATCCCTTGCTTAGCGGTTACTTCCTTATTGGTTTTGGATATCTGAGAGGGGTCTGTTGTTATCTCCTCAGCACGGTGGGGTGGACCTTTGTGGTTCCACACGGATGGGTGGTAGTGATTCTTTACCCATTGAGATTCGACGCCCTTGTTCCAAGTCTTTGGTGGTTTTTATGCAGCTGAGCTCTTCATGATCCTTCTTTAGTGATTATGTACTTACCTTTCAATACTGTAAATCTTGTATTAGATTATCACATGTGATACCTAATATGGATATTGTATATTATGTAGATTAGAGTGATTACCACATACCTTGTGACATGTGCATTGGATGTGAGTTTATGTTGGTATTCATGGTTATCCATGAGGTTTGTAATTATCATTTTGTAAGTTGTATTTGTTGCATCTATTCAAATGGAATCTTTTTTTATGTTGTTACTTGTGTTTCTCTTTACGTAACTCAACATCATGGAACCCTTGAGTCTTGTTATCTATGTGAGTGTATGACATGTGCATAAATGGTATTTGCTTCTGCATTAATGTATGTCTTTTTATGTAAACTTTATAAAAAAAATTATTCATCAAACTTAGTATCAAGTTCTAGCTTAATCTCTCTTGGGTTCCCTGGCGGGGCGTTACATTTGGTATCAGAGCGCTAGTTTCTACACTGGGAACTCTGAGAATTGTATGCTCATTAGGTTGTGTCTAGATTGAACTTAAAGCTAAAACATAGACATACAAAACTATTGTTTTCATATTATTTCTTTATGGTTATTCTTATTCTTTAGTTTATGTTTCTCTATGTCGTGAGTTTTGTATCTATATCTGGTTGTTTCAAGAATCATGCCTGAAACAAGAGTCGCTAGAGGTCGTGGCAGAGGTGGGTCTGGTGCCCGTGGGAGAGGTAGGTAGTCTAGCCCCTCCACGAGTGTCGAGAAGGAGAGTAGTCAACATCAAAATAGAGATGATCAGAGAAGGGAGAGTCGGGATGAGTCTGGGGGAATTGACACTAGACAGATGCTTCAGGAAATCCTGAATCGTCTTGGTCCTGAGAGGGTCAGAGTAGAGTAGGATGCATCCCATCACTCTCATAGAGAGGAGAGATAGAGGGAGAGTTCTAGGAGTCCTCGTAGGAGGACCATTACTATGGACCCTGACATTGTGGAAGAAAACCACATGAGGGACCTGATGAGAGGGAAACCTATTCCTTTTGATAGGGAGGGATCTAGTAGGGAGGCTGAGACTTGGCTCATAGCCTTAGAGAGGAGATTCACGATGCACCCCTTTGGTAGCAATACTAAAGCGAGGTATGTCATGATGTAGCTGTCACACTTTGCAGTTGTATGGTGGAAGATTGAGGAGGATAAGCTGGGTCTTCAAATGGACACAGTTACATGGGAGCTCTTCCTTGAGCACTTTAGAGAGAGATTCCTTTCTGATCAGTGAAGACAACAGAGGGCTGATGATTTCCATAACTTGAGGCAGCTGACTTTGACCATTGAGCAGTATGAGCATCAATTTTTTGAGCTCAAATAGTATGCAGGATACAATCATGATTTTGCGCTTACGATACAACACTTTGTTCGAGGGATTAATGCTCACATAGTGGGGGAAGTAAAGCTCTTTGAGACTACGAAACTATGAGTTATGGTCATTAAGGCCACTCTTGCAGAGGCAAATTTGGCCTTAGGTCCTGTGGTGGTCGGTCGGGTGCTCCTACAGGGGGTGCATCTAGTTCTGGGGTTAGAGGTAATCAGTCTTGAGGAACTGGGAACTTCAAGGAACCCCCTAGTTTCTTTGTGGGTAATCAGAACTTGTAGTAGGTGTCTTCTCCACCTAGTTAGAGTGGTGGTACTCTCTCTAGGGATTCTCGTGATAGTCTGCGTGCCAGGTGCAATCATTTTAGTCAGCCTGTATAGAGCACGCATAAGAGTGTCAATAGAGGCAGTTTTTAGCAGTCTAGTGCACCTTCAGTTAGAGGAGGTGGTAGTAGAGGGGCTTGTTTCACATGTGGGGAGTTTGGGAATATTACAGTGAATTATCTGCAATGTGCTTCTCAGTTTTTGGAACAGATGCCTGTGACTTTTGAACCTACAGTTGGGAATGTCGGTATATCTCATGGAGTATATGTAGCCTTTGATCATCATCCTCCTATGATTGAGTCTGAGGGTAGAGGACCTGCAGCTGGTTTTCAGGTTCCTTTAGCAGGGAATGACCCTCAGTGTTCGAATCAGAGAGCAGAGAAGGGTCCTATGGGATCTGCATGTTGAGTCTTATGTGACTCGTTAGGATGCTTCATGATTATGGGAGCTATATCCCTATTTGTTTCGAGCTTCCAAGAGTAAGCCTAATCCTAAGGGGGTGGATGTAATACCCACTCATAGTTTGCTTTCAGTTTTGATGTCGTACTCTTTTAGGCAGTTATTCTAGTTGATTGGCTGGATTCTTTTAGGCTACATTTCATGTGAGCTATTATTGTTTCATTTGATGGTGATTCTGGATTATGATGTTATGGGTTTATCACATGCATAGATAGATGTGATGATATTATCATGATGATTATTATATGTTGATTTCATATTATGATGCACTTACCCCATACTTGCATGCGTATGGTTATCTTATATGTTGATGTACTTGTGGCGTGTTTGTTGTGGTAGAGGACGGAGACGTAGTTACTTGCTTTGTGAGATCCACACGTTCGACCGATCCCTATCATTATTTGTGATATTATATTAGATGTACATGTGTGTTCTTTTGATGACAGAATTGCAAGTACAGGGCATCGTCTTCCCTGAATTGGCAGGAGTGAGCGTGCCCATATATTAATCTCAATGGTAAAGAGGGGAGGTAGCATACAGATCCAAAACCCTAACCTAAGCCTATTGTCTTAAGTATTGGATGAGTATCAGTTTGTCTGCCTTACCCAGATTCGTCTAGTTGACGTGAATTTGTGGATCCTATCCGTTTGTGTGTTTGAGGTGATTTTGGTTGATTTCATTTGAGTGCTTTGATATCGTGTGGTTTATCATGTATTTTTGGAACTGATTGTTATTTAAATTAATTATTAAATATAGGGTATTTAATTAATTGAAAATTAATTAAATACCTATGTTTAATTGGGAAATTAATTATAGTGCAATTATTGAATATTGGAATTTAATTAAATATTTAAATTGGAAATTGAGTTATATTAGCTTTTATGCATTATTAAATAATTAAATATTTAATTGCATGGATAAGTGTGCTTTAAATATTTAATATATATTTTAATTAATTACACGTGCAAGATATTATTGAAAATTGAGTTTGAATTCAAAATGCAACTTGGTTTAATAAGTCAAAGTTGAGTTGTGCAAGTAAATAGATATTATTAATTAATAAATGAGATTTTCTTTCAAATTTGGAGGTGGAGTGAACTAAGTTAACTCAAGTGTCTATTTTGGGGGGATTTGCTTGAAAGGTGGAAGTTGATTCCCTTTAGGGGAGTTCTCTTCTCATTCTCTCATAACAGGCTTTTTGGTGAAGGCATTTTTGGGGAAGAAGAATTTGTGAAGAGCATATTTGTGTGTTCTTGTTGTCTTGCTATTTTGTGAATTTTGTGTGTGCTTGGAGGCTTGAGGATTTGTGGAGATCTTGGCTTGGGAGGCTCCATGGTTCCAGATTTGCATTTGGAGTTGGATTCAGAGGCTTCAAGATTCTCCATCTTCTTACAAAGCTTCTTTGTCAATATTTGGTGGATTTGAGGTAGGGTTTGGAAAAAAACCCCTTTGTGATTTCAGTTTGTAAATTTTGTGCTTTCCATGTGTTTGGATGATTTGCATTTCTTAAATAGGTCTATTTACATTTTTGCTTGAATGAGTGTCTTAGAAAACACTAGATCTATGTTTTCTAGAAAAAATATAAACTTGGCATAGTAATGTTATGCTGCCAAAATTTGGAGGAAAAATGTGCATGGGAAGACCTATAAATTGAGAAAATTAAACTTCATATAGTATAGACTATAGTAGAAATATAAATATTTGGGTTGACATATATTTCTTGTTGGAAAAATTAATTAGTTGGAAAAAAACATAGTCACTGGAAAAATACAGACCTTTAAAAAAAAAAGTTCACCAGTCAATTAAAATGCCTAGAAAAAAACAAAATAGGGAAAAGGCGAAATTTGCAAAGGAAAAAAAAAGTCCTTTAATTTTCCGTTTTCGAAAATAAAAAATAAAAAAATAATGCAGTGTGAAAAAGGGTTTTCGAAATATGTAAATTAAAAAAAAATTATTAAAAATTTGTTTTAAGGGGGGTGGGTCCCAACCCCACCACCCTGCAATAACTGTTGCGGCAGTTTTGCGCTACCCAAGGCAGCCGGGCTATGCAGCAGTCCCGTGTTGCTACGGCTGCCAAGGGCAGCGACGCGCGGTAGGAGATGGGAGGGGGGGTGTGTGGGACCCACCTCCCCCAAACAATTTGCTTATGAAATTTTTTTAAAAAAAATTTCATTTTGTTTTAAATGTTTTATTTTAGATATATTTTATTTAAAATTTATTATTATTAAATTTATTTAAAATGCTTTTTTTAATTTATAATGTGTAACTTTAATATATATATATATATATATATATATATATATATATATATATATAAACTTTTAAATAGATATTTTATAGTTTGTATTTAATTTAAATGTGTGGAATTTTTATAACATGTTATTTTAAAAAGGGTTTTTAATTTAATATGTTTTTTTTTTAAAGGGAATTTATTTAATATGTAACTTAAAGAAGAGGTGTTTAATATGTTATTTAGAAGGGATATATTTAGCATGTTGTTTAAATGGAATGTAATGAGTACGTTATTTAAAAGGACGTATGTAATATGTTAATAGATATGCGTCGTTTATATATGCATAAATTGTTCAAGTTAGTTGTAATTTGATTAATTAATAGTTTCTTTAAAACTAGGATAAGATATTGCACTTAATTAATCTATGACTTATAACGATTATTATTTATAGGGAAAGATTGTTTATCTTATTGTTAAGAATAAATGTGTAAGGATTACGGTGGGTTTCTGAATAATATAGATGGCATTTTCATTCCATATGTATTTGTTTTCATGTTATGGGTATCTGGGGGTTTTAGATTACCCTAGAATGTATACATGAGCTGGGAGGGGTGTTTTGTGTTTTTGTTTAGGATGTGGCATGTGTGCTTCATGTATTTACCCTAAACTGACCATGTAAACCCTTTGATTATATTAGTTGATTGTGTACCTCTTTGTGACTGTTCTTGTTATGTGTGGATATTGGATTGGGTATACTCAGGTTTTGACCTATGCTAGATCTATGAGCCTAGGGTAGGCTACCTAGATGTGTAGTAGGGGATGGCTTGCAATAAGTTATATGTCCGTAAGTGACTACTAGGATTGCTTATTGTAAGTAAAATTAATAAGTGATAATTAAACGTATAACTGAGAGATCTTAAAATGAACTAATAAGATGTGTTTTCCTCACCCATGCTTGAGTGCTAGTATAGACTAAGATGGAGGATGAGGTGATGTTTTCCCCCTTGCGAGGTGTGGGTTCTGCCATAGTTAGTGGCCTTGTCAGTTTGAGAGGTCATTGATGGCCATGTATGGTCACTTGAGTGTCGGGATCCATTGGGATTTCTAGGACAAAACTTAAGGGTTAGACGTACATGATGACACCTTCCTTTACACAGTCTAGATTTTATATGGATGTCAGTTGCCTCTGGATTAGTGAATCTTACCTTTTATGATGTATATTACACTTGGATTAGAGAGTTATCACAATCCCTTGCTTAGTGGTTACTTCCTTATTGGTTTTGGATATCCGAGTGGGGTTCGTTGTTATCTCCTCAACACGGTGGGGTGGACCTTTGTGGTTCCACACGGATGGGTGGTAGTGGTTCTTTATCCATTGCGATTCGACGTCCTTGTTCCAAATGCTTGATGGTTCTTATGCAGATGAGCTCTTCATGTTCCTTCTTTAGTGATTATGTACTTACCTTTCATTATTGTAAATCCTGTATTAGAGTATCACATGTGATACCTAATCTGGATATTGTATATTATGTAGATTAGAGTGATTACCACATACCCTGTGACATGTGCAGTGGATGTGAGTTTATGTTGGTATTCATGGTTATCCATGAGGTTTGTAATTATGGTTTTGTAAGTTGTATTTGTTGCATCTATTCAAATGGAATCTTTTGTTATGTTGTTAGTTGTGTTTCTCTTTACGTAACTCAACATCATGGAACCCTTGAGTCTTGTGATCTATGTGAGTGTATGACATGTGCATAAATGGTATTTGCTTCCACATTAATGTATGTCTCTTTATGTAAACTTTAGGAAAAAAAATTATTAAGCAAACTTAGTATCATGTTCTAGGTTAATCTATCTTGGGTTCCCTAGCGGGGCATTACAGTAGATGCTGAAGGATATTAGGATGACTTTTGAAGAACCAGTGGTTATACATTGTGATAATACAAGCACAGTGAACATGTCAAAGAATCTTGTTATGCATTTAAAGACCAAACACATTTCAATCAAATATCACTTTTTGAGAGATAAGGTTGCAAAAAAGGAAGTCAGATTGGAGCACATTAGTACAAAGGAGAAAATAGCATATATATTTAAAAAAATTGCCAAAAAATGCCTTTGAGTATCTCATAAGTATGCTTGGGGTGGGAACCCCTCCTTGTGAGAACTAAATGACGCATAAATGCATCATTCTAGTAGTTATCAGAGCTATATCAATCACCAGACTTGATGCTTGGATGCACTCCTCAGGGGGAGTGATCGCAAAACATATTTGGGTGATCAAGCACCTGGTTGTTGAAGGCATGAAGATTTGAAAAATCTACACCTTTAAGAGGTGGGATGGTCAAAGAAGGAAGATAGATATGAAACCCTTTTCCATTGATGTCAAAGGGGGAGTGATAGAAGTAGAAAACCCCTACTATTTTAGGGAGAGTTGTGAAGAGGATATTGAGAAGATTATATTGAGAAGGATACTATTTGGGTTGATGAATTTTATCATATGTTGCCATCAATGCCAAAGGGGGAGATTTTTGGAATTATTTATTGAGAGGTGTTTAAATTCATGTTTTTTCATTGATGTCAACATATGTTTCAGGTAAAGTCTCAAACAAACTAGTTTGTACTGGTACAGGGAACACTGACATGAGTATACGCACATTGTACAAGATTTTAGAGCATGGAGATGTATACAGGTATGAGAAGTGATCTTATATCTAAGGTTTCTTGGATTTATCTTACTTCTAGCATAAGTTACAATTGTTTTGGTGAAGACTAGGTACAAAACAGTGACAGAGAATTGTGACACGGTTGGTCTCTAAGTTTTGGAGATAACTTGGATGTGAAACACGAGTTATGATTTGCAAGCTTAAGGCATGGTAGAAGACATGTTGGAGAATGTTACTAGTGATTTTTGGGTTGATGTGTTTTTGGTGACATCAAATGAAGCATGTGATCTTTCGAAGATCTATTTGTGGCCAACTACAATGATGAAACGTGTTTAGAGGATGACGAGCATGGATTATGGATCTTGGAGTATAATTGATGTTTGATTGTGAAAGGTACTATGTGTATCTTAGCAAGAATCTATATAATTATTTTTACATTGGAGAAGTCTTAACAAGATGACCTAATTATTAATTGTAAACTTGTATAAAGAAGAGTTGTTTCTTGATGAGATAATAGTGGGTGTGGAATGTGAAAGTTGCGAGCTTGTACTTGTGAAGTCTGCTGGATGTAGAGAAGAGGTAGCTTGATTGTGATGAAATTCATTAGAACCATTTATGTTGGAATAATAGAAATGTGTGCACTAAGAGGGGAGGGGTGAATGAGTACCCTTAAAAACTTTCAAACAAATCTTTGTAACCAAATATATTGTTATAACCTACTGAGTAGACTGCATTCACCAAACATGTAATGTCATTGCTGAAATGTAAATGCATGTAATGTAAATAATAAAACATACATGAAACTTAAGTACATATGACACTAGTATTTGGTATCACAGAAAACCCCTGTTAGAAGGTAAAAATTGCGGTGGGGATGAGACCCACAAAGTTTCACTACTGCAGTAACAAAGTAGCATGTTAGAGCTTACAAAGATTGATCACTTATGGTGACCTTACCCTGTTAGTGAAGACATATTTTTCCATTAGTATGCAAAGGAAAATAGTTTTGAAACCATCATAACACATACACCGAAAGACATGTTTAGTGCAACCCGACAGACAAATTCACAAGGGAACCCGATGACACAGTTTACTAGTGCAACCCAAAAATGTTACAAGAGGAACCCGACAAGCAGATTACTGTGTAACTCAAAAAAACAAATAACAAAGGAACCCAACAGACTATAGAGGAACCCAAGCACCAGTCTACTAAGAGACAGTTATAAATCTTGAGAAATGTGGATCTCATTTCCACGTCAGATAAAACACTTGTGTTTTATATTTATCTTTTTGATTAGCTTTAAATCCATTTCTTAAGGGACAAGCAATGCAATTATAATTTTTTTAATTGGTCTAACTAATTAAAAACATGCAAACTAGGAGATCAAGGTCAAGTTGTAAACCTTTGATCATAGATTTATCATTGTTATGCGTGAAACTCATTTAGGTAAAACTCATTGTATAAATAGATGTGTAATCAATCAGAACATATGGATGTGATGATTATTGTAGCCGCAGACACTCCTATGGATTAGAGATAGAGTTTTATGCAAAAGAACAACCAAAGATGAAATCATTTATCAAGAACAAGATTCAAGGTTACCGAGCAGAACCAAGGTATTGATCAATCACTATAGGTGATAATTATACATTAAAACTTTATTGGATCTATAATCAGCAATTCTAGATTGCAGACACTCAGATCAATGAATATTTTTACTACATTCTAACAAGAGTATAAAATAGAAGAAATCCTTTGAGAAGGTGGATTTAACAATCCTTTGTAAATATCTTAATCGAGTGCACATTAAACAGTGTTGCTAAAGATATTAACAAAGTAGAACTTAACCAGTCTCTAAATGTTACTCCTTGTATAGTAAAAAAATGGAAGCACTTCCATGGTAGACTGGTTTAGCCTTTCGAGTAAGTGGTTTGGGGTCATATCAAGCACCTTGAATGGGTTCCTGATCTAGACCTGGCTTTCCCCCTGTTCTGCCCCTACTTCCACTTCTTTCCAGCCTGATTTCTGCATTCTGGACTACAGACCTGAGATTTTGGACTTCAAGGTCAGGGTCGACCTTTTTGGTCTATGTTGACCTTGACCTTGACCTAGGTCAAGGTCAACCTCAACCCTGACCTAGGTCAAGGTCAACCTCAACCTTGACCCAGGGTTCAAACTTCAGTGTCTTGCAGTTTCTAGATGTCGGTCTTTACAAAAAGTTATTTCCCACTTCCGGGTCGGCTGTTTTGGGTTCCGAAGCGTCGATTCCTAAATTATATTTAACATAGGTCCTGTCTTAGGGGTAAAGGCTTTAATGGAAATTTAATTCTCCTATGTCGGCCTTCTTAGAAGATTGTGCCCTAATTTCATATAAAAGGAAGCCTTCTCCTCTCATTTTCTCTAAGTCTTCTAATGGTGATCAAGCATTCTCAAACTATCTTCAAGTGCAATTCAAGCAAGCATTCATCCATTCTCAAGCATTCAAGCATCCATTTTCATGAAGGAGATCCATTGGAGGCCATTGAAGGATTCAAGCTACATAGTGCCCTTTTGGTGATCTCTCCCTCCACCTTCTTCCAAGCCTCTTCCAAATCAAGAAACCATTCAAGACTTGGTGTTGGAGATATACAAGCAAGAGATTGAAGACATCCTACATTCTACATTTTGGTGCATGCATACTTGTGGATTCAAGGATTCAAATCCTCCACAAGGACTTTTATAAGCAAGGTGAATTTATGCATTTACTTTGTTTACTTCTACAATTTCAATTATATATTTGAGGTTAATTCCAAAACTAGGGTTTGACCAAGGCAAACCCCTCCCTCCCCCAACAAAAAATCCTCTTTTTCTTTTAGGTACAGGTTCAGAATTGTAGATTTGAGACCAGATCTAGATACCCCTTTCGGCTTTCTTTTGGACGGCACGAACATATTTTCTGTCAGACCTGTGCAGGTCAGTGTTGACATTATTGGGTCAGGGTTGACATTTGTGGGTCAAGGTCAACCTTTTTCATAAGATGACATCAGAACGAAAAATGATTTCTAGGTTTTGTTCATCTCTGCATTTCCTTCCTAGATCATACTTCAGTTTTTCCAGAAACATAGTACAGACCTCAGAAAATAACATTATTTTATCTACAATATTTCAAGGTTAGTGCATTTCTCCTATCCATTTCAATTCAAATCCTTAATCATTCTAAATCTATCACACATTCATTCCTTTCTTCTTTGCTCTCATTTCCAAATGATTGATTCATTTGTGCATTGATCCTTTTTGGGTTGATCAATTTGGATCTTTCCTTTGTGCATCTTGGGATAGAAGAGGAATATCTTATCTTTCCCCAATATATTTCAAATTTTACATGTTCTTATGTTACATTTTGGTGACCTCTATTTTATATGTCACACTCCTAATAGGGCAAGATCATCAAAAGTGATCAAACTTGTAAGCCTTAGCCGACCCCTTCCATTTTGCAGATAGTGAAGTTTTGTGGGTTTCATCCCCACCATAGTTTTTACCTTCTAACGAGGGTTTTCTATATTACCAAATCTTGTGTCATGTGTCATTACATTACATTTCATGAATGTTTCTATGAATGTTTACATGCTAATTGATTTTATGATTTGATATAACATACACAAAGATATAATAGCACAAACTGTTGGTAATACAATGTATTGATTGCTAAAAGGATTAAGGTTAAGTGATAAAAAATTTAAGGGTACTAATTCACCCCTCCCCTCTCAGTACACACCATTCCATTATTTCCAACAATTGGTATCAGAGCTAGATCTCTTATTTAGAAAAGTTTAAGTGCTTAAGAGAAAAGATCATACAATGGAAAGGTATAAGATAGACAAGAGTATTGAGAATCAGAAGTTAGAGATAGAGATCTTCTATGAGCAATATAAAGAATCTAGAATCAAGATGAGACAACTACTAGATGAAAGAAAGGTTATGGCATCTCCCTATAATGAAACAGACTATCATGAAAAAGAGATACCTGATTTATTTGAGTCATCAAGATCTACATCTGGAAATACATCAAACACATTTGAAGGAAGCATTACAAGTCTAAATGAAATCAATTAACATCTGGCTGGACAAGTGAAATCACTACAAATCAGTCAAGATACACAGATGGTAAGAATGATTAAGGTTATGAATAATGCTCGACAAGTTGAGCAAGAAAGAACACTAGCCATTGATGACAGGAGGAAGATCACTGAAAAGATACAAGAGAAAGAGTCAGAAATACAAATACTTACTGAACATCATCATGAGATCACTAATCAGATTATTCTTATGAGTCAGGAGGCAAACTGAATGAACATAGAACTGAATGGAAAGCTGGAAGCTATTGGTGAGCTAAGAGAAGAAAATAAAAGACTGAAGCATGAAGTAAGAATTCAGCAACAAAACAATGACATGATCAAGAGAGATGAAGAAAGTACCAAAAGGATGGATGATTTTCTGGATGGACAAAGAAGAGTCAATGAAAATACTAGATTAGGGTATACCAAGAATGGAGAAACACCATACCAAGCTGATCCAAAGAATCTCTACACAAATCCAAGACCAAGAAGGCAGTCATGCCATCACTGTGGAAAAATAGGCCACACATCTAATGTTTGCAGAAGAAAAATAAAAGGTATTCCTAAATCCACATCTTCATTCATAGGAAATTGCTATAAATGTAACAAGAAAGGACATAAAGCATATGAATGTAAATCTGAGGTGAAACAACCAAAGAAAGAAACCTACATGGAAAAATATTGTCCTACCTACAAAATGCATGGGAACACATCTCTTGAATGCAGGAAGAAGGGAAAGAAAGCATGGAAGCCAAAAGAACAAGAAAATGTTTATCAACCAAAAAGAGTCAGTAAATCATATGTTTGGGATTACAATACATGGAAAAATTGCACAACATGTGGTAGATATGGACACATTGTAGAAAAATGCATGAGAAAATGGATGAGAAAGTCTAGGAGCTAGACTAACCCCAGAATGACATGCTTACACTTTCATAAATTTGGTCATCTAAGAAAGGACTACAGGGACTGAGTGACAGAGACAAGCACCTTTGCCACTGGAAATAACATTGAAGACATCAGGAAGATGAGAAACAAAACGTGGAGGAAAGATACAAATAGTGATGATGTTGGACCAAGCAATGCAATTGGTGACACCTTATCCAATGGACCTGGTGACATCACCACCCCCACCTAGGATGAACAAGTAAGTATGGAACTACACTATACTAAGTTATACTTTACATTAGTTCGATTATACATAGTTAAAATTCCAAACTAGCATGATAAAAGATGTACTGTGGTATTACTTGTTACGAATCTGTGAATGTAATCCATCGGTCAATACATACCAAGAATCGTCGGTGTACATGTGAAAACCAAGTTAATCAATATAACCTGAGACACGTCGGTAATCATGTAAAATGCATTGAAGTCTTCACCATTTATCGAGCACTGTCGGTAAAACTATGAAAGTTCAAGTGAGTTATCACTTACCCTGAGCCAAAAGTTTGTGTGATACCCAAGCGACTTTGTCTTCAACACCCAACAAGTGGGTATCATCTATAAATAGGGTGATGAAAGAGCTCATTATTCACAAAGTGATTAAGAGAAGAGAAGAGTGAAACAAAGCGACCAGATTGCAAAGCATTCCAAGCAGATTCACGACATTTAGAAACAAATCTACAGCAGGTTAAAGTAAGTAACTTGAATCAATGAGCTCACTGTTTGTTTTACGGAAAAGCCCTAAATTGGTGAAATGATGGAAAATACTTCACAAGTTTCCAAGATCAAGAATGCCAAAGAGAAGAAGGTTAATCTGATCAAGAACTCCACTTGTGAAGAACCCAAGTATAAAATCTATCCAGAGGTTGCTTCACAACCCAATGATGCTGGAGCATTTTCAAGAATACCACCTAGGTTTTTACTGATTGAGGATGTCCATTCATACATACATTGCAAGATTGCCAAGATATGAGATCTTGAGGTTGATCAAGCTTACAAGAAGCTTTGCAAAGATAGAACCATCAAGGATGAGCACAGACACATTGAGGTCAAAGGGCTGACAAATGCCCTCATGTTCTCGAGGGAGTTTAAAACCGAGTGGATTCAGATAGTGTTGAGCAGAGTTCATGATAAAAAAATGTGGCTGGATGAGCCAAAATAGATCACCATATATGTGATACATGTTGTGACCGATTATCCTTTAACCGACAAGGACAAGGCACTTAAACATCCTCCTCGCCCTGAGATTGAGAAGATGACAGGTGTAGTATGAGATAATAGAGGATTGAAGGTTAACACCATCACTGATCCAGAACTAAAGTTCAGTGCATGTGTACTAGGATACAAGATATACCAATCTAGTAGGTTAAAAAACATATAAGCATGTGGAGCAGTTGACACTGCCCATAAGATTGTAAAGAAAGGTCTACAGTTGGATTTATCCGAGCTTCTACTAAAGTAGATAGAGGAAAACATGGGGCTAATCAAGTCTACAAAGTCCAATTCCTGTAAGTTCGGACCACTTCTAATGTGTACATTTTTCTATTTCCATAACTTCTTTCCATCTATCAGTAATGTCAACTGGGATACTACCCGACCAACGATAATTCAAATCAGTGAATTCATCAAGTCATTAAGTGACAAATTTACATTAGTTATGCATGAATACTTCACTAGATTTAAGGAAAGAATGCAGAAAATGATGAGGATACCAAAAAAACTTGTAAAAAAAATAAGACTAATATTTATTTTATGGTGGACACCGATAATTTACCTTTATCAAACCAGTTGTACCGAGGACAGCATGGTTAGCACCACTTGAATATGAGGTCAACATAGATCAAACCACCAATGCTATTGAAGCATTGTTAAATGAACCATTAGACAAGTCACAACGAAGGTTTGGAACCTATGAGGAAGCCAAGGAAAAAATAAAAACATGCTTAGTTGTGAAGAAAATTGATAGAAAGAAAGAGAAAATGGTAAAGACACTTAAGAAGAAGTTGTCTGTAAATGACGAAGAGTCTGAACAAAAGGATGACACTGAGGGACAGTCACCCATCCGTGAAGGTCAACAAGTGAGTGACTCTGAATCTATAGAGTTTGATGCACCACTACCACCTGCAAAGAAACCAAGGACTACGGTTGCATCACGAACAAGGAGTCAAACTGCTAAAGCAGACTCACAACTAGTCAAGAAAGGATAGGTGAGGATTTACCAAAGGAAGCCTCAAATAGGGAAAACATCAGAACCTAAGAGGAGAAAAAGACTAATCCAAACAAAGGAAGATATAAAGGACACTGAGCAAGATGGGAGTGAGAAAATCCAACCTGTTAAGAACAAATTTCCTACTACAATTGATGAGGTATGTGCATTAATCATCAAGTCGGGTTCAATAACTGAGACCAAGATTAGGAAATGGCTAACATTGGATCTCAAGGATCAAAACAAGATAGAGGAAGCCATCATCTCAATGATGAGTATATTCAAATATGTACCAATACAGTTTGAAGACAAGATGCCTAAAGAACTTCTAGAAAGACTATCAGCAAGATGGACATTTGCATTGAATTTAGAAAAATAGATAAGGGAAAGAACCCTAGTTTTTGTTATGCCACCCGAGTCCAAAATGGAAGAAATTGAAGAAATGATGAAGTTACATTCCAAGAGGTTCTCAGCAAAATTGAGAGCTTACAAAGTCCTACAGGGAAACTTCGTTGATCTTGACAAAGAAAGTGAGGATACTTGGAGGCAAATACTCAATGTACCTAAAAAGGATACAAGCCTTGAGCGAGTACTAGAACTCACCGATAAGCCTCATAATGAAGAAACATAGGATATATCGAGCCTAGAACACATTCAGATAAATGGTGATGAGGGTGTCACTCAAACTGAACTTAATACAAAAGAAAGCAAGGCAATGGATGACATTCCTCATATTATACAATCATTAGGGGATACTGCAGATGAAACAATCAAAGATACAAATATCATTGATATCACCGAAGATGATCCTGTAGATGAGGTAAAGGCAGATGAAGATGTTACTATTACATCTAAGTAGCCCAAGGAACAAGATACAACAACAGATGCACAGGTGAATATACCAGGTAAAATGCCATTATTGATATAGGCTATCAATATCATCTCACAAAAGGAGAATTCACCCGAGTGTGATACAAGCATACCTGAGGATAAGGGTGAAGAGGAATAAAATGTAACAAATGAAGCATAAAAAGAAACCAATGAAAAACAAAAATAAACAGGAGGGGAACAAAAAGATAAAGGTGAAGAAGAGAAACAAGGTAATGCCACTCCTAAGGATACCAAAGGAGATGCCGCAAATAAGGCTAAGGTTGATGTAGATACATCCACTCCCAATCGATAGGTAGACACCAAGCAGTAGGATACAATTACACATACTCCAAAGCCTTCACCAAGCACATCAGACCAAGCAAAGGAACTTGCTATGGTACTGCATACAAGTCCCTCCACAACTCTATCCAAGAAGAAGAAGAAAAATATTAAGAATCTAGTTACTTGGATGAGATTATTGAGATACCAGCCTGTGATCCAAGGACATTGGATCCAGAGGCACTTACAAAATATGCAGAACTTTGTAGAAGAAAAGCTATCCAAGATAAGCTTAAAAAGGAAACAAAGGACACACGGGTACTTGAAACAACAAGGGATATGTTAGAATACTTCAGAGATAACTGAGAGGGAGGGGGGTGAATCAGTTATCAGTAACTTTAAATCTTTTGTACTTATTAATCTAGATTGATATAACTTAAATGCACATTCAGATAACACATTACACAAAACATCAATTTGGTTACAGGGAAACCAAATGGTAAAAACCCCGGCAGGAATCAGTACCCACAAAGAACTATACTATTTATAGTAATCCTTGTTAAAAGATTCTTCAACCCTGTTAGGAGTTGTACAATATAATGCAGTAGTATAGTTGACCTGGTTAAGGGTTGGACCCTATTAGGAGTCTTTTACAATAACCCTATTAGGGGTGGAGGACTCACTATCCAAGGACTCACTGTCCAAGTGGTGAAGGCTACAACCTTCTGAATATTTGATACACACTGTATCAACAAGATGAACTATTGTATGTGACACTGCTTGTCTGATCAGTTCCTTTTATGTGCCAATGCTTTAACCTCTTGTAAAGCAATATAAAAATCTAATCTATATTTTAAATGCTTCAACATAAACATCTATATTATCAACATATGATAAATATAGTTCTGCTGCATCAACACTCTGCTCTGCTTGTCAATCTCTGGCTTTCGCAACTCTTCTTATTACAAATGACCTTCTATAAGTACATACACCAAGTATGAGATCATGGGACCTATAGGAAAACTCTTCTTAACATCCTTGTCAGCTCTACTAAGTGTGCAAGTATAATTACAACCGCGCAAGTACTAACTGAATAGACGCGTCGCTTCACTAAGTCGACTTCACCAAATTGACCATAACATTGCAATCTTCTTGAAACATGTTTGGCACATTTAGATTCATATGCACAACTCATAACTCATCATGAATATACACACACATATCCTGAAGATAGGCGCAACTCGATCAACACATTGCATACATCGGCCTTAAACCGTTATTCCTCCAGAACTGTAACCGTCAATAACAGAATTACATATCTTTACTGAAACTCCATATCTGAGTCTACGTGTATGAACATGGTATAGTAAACATGTCAAAAACATGTATATATCGACACTGGTCTTTATGTCATCATATGGATAAGTACATATAGAAGTACTGCTGTGTATTATATGTTGTCATCAATGACAAACATACAATCATTCAACTGTTCAGAATCAAATATCCAACAATCTCCCCCTTTGGCATTGATGGAAACATATGGTAAAAACAACTTATGTTCATGGTGTCTTCTTTCTTTTACAATCTTCTCAATATTCACAACAAAGATTTGTCTACACTGCTGTAGTTTCATGTACTGTGTATTCTCTAAATACTCCCCCATTGTCATGCTTCCCTACTGTGTTCCTTTACTCCCCCATAGTATAAGCTCCTTGTATGTATTCCTTGTTTGTCTTGTTTTTACGGGTACATACTCCCCCATTGACATCAATGGAAAAGGGTACCATAAACCATTCTGCATAGGTACTACTCCAGAAGTAGAGTAGTCAACCATTCATCAGTCACACATGACTGATGTACTTGCTACTTTTTCTAATCAGGCTTAGGAGAGGGAATGAATCCCATCTTCTCCCTTAGATACACAAAAGTATCCTTTGCTAAAGGCTTCGTGAAAATGTCTGCTAGCTGATCTTTTGTGTTTACATAATCCAATGTCACTTCCTTGTCTGCAACTTTTTCTCTCAGAAAGTGATACTTGATCTCTATGTGTTTTGTCGTTGCGTGCATTACAGGGTTCTTAGACATGTTAATAGTACTAGTGTTGTCATAGTGAATAACAATAGGATAGTCGACCTGAATACCAAATTCTTTAACCATCTGTTTGATCCAAACAATTATTGTACAATTCAGTGTTGCTGCAACATATTCTGCCTCTGCTGTTGACTGAGAAATATAGTTTTGCTTCTTGCTTGTCCAAGATACCAACTTTTCTTTGAGAAATACTGCTCCTCCTGAAGTGCTCTTCCTGTCATCAATACAACCTGCCCAATCTGCATCAGTATACACATGAAGTTGTGTATTCTCTGATTTAGGATACCATAAACCATAGTCTATAGTTCC
>MU223398.1:1481573-1494662 GCA_018584345.1 Thuja plicata
AATTGTATGGCTACAATAGATAATATAAATCAGTGATAAAAATCACCTAGGACATTAAATTGATTCAAAGAATTATGCCAAACAGTAACAGGGTCGTTTGGACATAACTCGAGGGTATGATCATACTTAGGGCAAATAGGGTCCATAGTTGCAACAGACCGAAATTAGGTGGTTACATAATCAACAATTCTAGATTGCATATACTCAGGTCAATGAATATTTTTGACTACATTCTAACAAGTGTAGCAAATAGAATAAATCCTTTGAGAAGGTGGATTTAACAATCCTTTGTAAATCTCTTAACTGAGTGCACACTAAACAGTGTTGCTAAAGCTCTTAATAGAGTAGACCTTAACCAGTCTCCACATGTTACTCCTAACAGGGTAAGATCATCAGAAGTGATCAAAATTGTAAGCCTTAATTGACCCCTTCCATTCTGCAAATAGTGAAGTTTTGTGGGTTTCATCCCCACCGCAGTTTTTACCTTCTAACAGGGGTTTTCTGCATTACCAAATCTTGTGTCATGTGTCATTATATTGCATGAATATTTCTATGAATGTTTACATGCTAATTGAGTTTATGATTTGATATAACATACACAAAGATAGAATAGCACAAATGCTTGGTAATATAATGTATTGATTACTAAAAGGTTTAAGGTTAAGTGATAAAAGATTTAAGGGTACTGATTCACCCCTCCCCTCTTAGTACACACCATTTCATTATTTCCAACAGTTAGGAGTAACAATAAGGTCGATAAGATCTACCTCGTGGGAGGATTTAGCAACACAATGTATGTGTGCACTATGTTAAGATATTTATACAAAGACGACTAAGTCTACTATATTAGGATATTTTAGGATTGTTACAATTGTCAGAGAGTAACAAATTTGTGTGATCTGAACAAATTACAATCTCTATATTGTTGATACAGATCCTTTAAGTGCAATGAAATTTATCACCTTACTATGAATGATAATACCTTCTGTACTACTCGATAGCCTTGCCTCTATTCTGAAAATTGAATGCTGCAATGTAGTCCTTGTCCTAAAAGCCTTGTCTGATCTTTGATGTCCATAGTATGGCAGCTACTTGATCATTAATTGATCATCATACATTACAAAATGACATATTAACATTACACATATAAAACCTCTTGACCTAATTAGGGTTTTATAATATCTTAGAAAAACCTACGATCAACGGTGTACAAAATTTACCATGATCATCTAAACAAAGGAGATATAAAAAATTAATTTATGCATCCATAATTAATGTTCTCCTTGATCTATGTAAACCATTATCTAGCTTAGAAATTTTTTTTACCTAGATTGATGTGCCAATTCAAACTTTTATGTGACCGCTGGTTTACTTGGTAAATTGTCTCTCGATGCTTGGTGTTCCTTTTGTATCTCGGTGTAAACTATGTGCTCAGTGTACACTTCTACTTGGTAAGTCTATCTGCTCAGTGATCATTGCACTCGGTTGACAATGCACATGATCAGTCCATTTGGTTAACTCTGCACTCAGTGATCATACCAACTAGTCTGTCTGTGACTATGTTACCGACTGTGTATTTGAATGCTTCAATACTAATGAAAACCTTCAAAGCTCATTTGGAGTAATAGTTTAAGCAAAGAAAGTTGCTATCAGTCAGTTCACTGGTTAATGTTACTCCTATATGTGTATTTTAGATAGTGAGTCTAGAAGGTGGATTTAACCTTCTCATTTGGGCAGTGAGCCTCCTGTTTCTCTTGACTCCTAACAGGGTCTGTCTTTTAACAAGGACTTTGTATTTTATGTAATAATTAGCTCCTAATAGGGTTAAATCTTCTAACAAGGATACAATACTTTTAGTGCATTATTTGTGGGTGCTAATTCCCATTGGGGTTTTTCCCTTAACAGGGTTTCCTCGACAATAATTTCTTGTGTTATGGTGTTATATTTGATGTGTTTAGATTTGCATTGAGTAATTGGTTTATGAATTTTAAAATTTAGTTTATTTGGATCAGAACTGATTCACCCCCACCTGCCCCCCCCCTCAGTTGTGTTGGTGTACTATTATTGATAACACTAGAAGTTTCCATAAATTTGTTACCTATTCATCCCTATTTCACCTAGTTCACATTTATTTCCATGCATTCACTCACAACTCCAAGGTCACCACCTTATCCCCGCATGTGGTTCCCACACTCCTCAAAATTGACCTTCTTGTGTCTTTTTCACTCCATTTCTATTAATTTTCATACATTTAGTCCCTACCCTAAGATCATGACTTTATGAATATAATATTAAATTAAGAGATTGCATTCCTACAAACTATTCCCACAATCCTGCATATTTACCTATTCCACTCCCAACCTTGAGATCATCAATTATGCATACTAATAATTATTTTGAGCTCCTCACGATTTAAGTGCTAGTCCCCATTCATTTATATGTATTCATCCATATTTCACCCCATTGACATTTATTTCCATCCATCCACTCACAACTCCAACATCACCACCCAAATTTCATTCTCCCACTCCTCAAAATCGATCGACTTAAATATCTTTTTCACTGAATTGCTATTGACTTACATGCATCTAGTACGCACCCTAAGATCATAACTTTATCAATATATCATTAAATTAAGAATAACATTCGTACAATTCATTCCCATAGTCCTCCTTATTTAGGTCTAGTCTATTCCCTACTTTGAGATCACTATTTTATGCCTACAAATAATTATTTTGAGCTCCTCAAGATTAAACCATAATTTTCCATACATTTGTTACCTATTCATTCCTACTTCACCCTATTGACATTTATTTCCGTGCATTCACTCGTAACTCCAAGGTCACCAGCTTATTCCCACATGTCATTCTCACACCTCAAAATTGACCTACTTGTGTCTTTTTCACTCCATTGTTACTGATTGACATACCTTTAGTCCCTACCCTAAGATCATATTTTTTAATATATTATTAAATTAAGATATTGCATTCCTACAAACTATTGCTATAGTTCTCCATATTTATCTAGTTTGCACCCTATCTCTAGATAACTAAGTTATACCTACAAATAATTGTTTAGACTTCCTTCAGATTGAACTACCAATCCCCATTTCATCACATTGACATTTATTCCTATACATTCACTCACAACTCCAATATTACCACCTTATTCCTAAGTATCATTCTCAAACTCCTTAAAATTGACCTACTTATACCTTTTTCACTTCATTACTATTAATTTACATGCATTTAATCCCTACCCTAAGATCATAACTTTATCAATATATTACCGGATAATTAAGACAATGCTATCAAAATATAGATAAAAGTAAGTGACATAAATATATTACTTTCACCATTATGACTAATTAAATCTAAGCCATCATATTTAGTATGAGTAAAATGTCTTGAAAGTATGAGACAGAAAACTAAAATTCAAAGCAGCATATTTGTACGCCGTAGAAAGATCTGGGGCAGATAAGATGTAAAATATAAAATGTGTGAAAGTAGAAACATACACTAATCACCCAACATCAATTGTTTTCTGAATGAATGGCAGGCAACATTCCAAAGTATCTGAAGAATGTGTGTTATTCAGATTGAACAAAATAAAATCTGAGCAGCTATGATTTGACAAAACTTCAATCTATACAGTTGGGTTTCAATGGAATCTTGTACGTAGTAATGCATGTGTTGAATTTAGCATTTTTTTAAACTTTGGGAACTGTTTATGGCAGTTATTTAATTATAAAAAGTAATCGTAGAGATGGTATAAATTTTAGTTTAATAAAGAGTAATATAGTTTTCTTTTGTTAATTTTTAATTTGTTTAAATAATTAGTGACTCAGAAACAAGACTATGAATGCAAATATTATAGTATTATATCATGTCCTTATGTTGCTGCTTAAATGAATTTTTGTAGTTGTGGGAAAAAAGCGGGGCTAGAAATAAATTAAAAAAAGTGACACATATTTTTATCATTTTTTCCATCTCCTTTTTATTTGTCAACAATTTTGCTTGCAGCAAAAATAACTAAAAATTTGATTTAAAAATAATCAAAATTTGATATAGAATTCTTAATGTTTTTTTTTTAATGAACCAAAAAATATAATTATTGGCATTGTTGAGATCTATTTTAAGAATGATACAGAATTATGTTTTAAAAATGTTTATTCTTAATTTTATTATGAACCAATACATATAATTATTGGTATTTTTTTGTTCAATTTTAAGAATGGTAAAGTGCTTTTTTTTCCATGGGAAAGTTTAGAGCAATTTGGGATTCAAATATAAAAAATAACTATTGAGATAGTTGTACGAGTTTTCCATGGTTAATGAACTAGTAATACATGATTCTATTTTACTTTTTTTTAAAATTTTATTGAGTTAAATTTGAGAAAATGATTGGATTAATAGACTGAGAGTGGGAAAATGTGCTCTGCTAGGGTTTTGTGTCTGGTTTGCCTTTTTTGAGCCTTAACTGCTTCTTGTGCCGTACATACCGCATTTACTACGGAAGTTTTTTTTTTAGGTTTTTAATGGCTCCGGCCAGCCTCTGCGCATCAATTGATGCTGGTGCTAGAGTTGCTATGGATGCTCATGGTGCCTCTGAACAAGCGACCTCACAAGTTCATCCTGAAAGTATTCCACGAGGTACACCTGATATTGTCTTGCTTGTTCAAGATTTTGATTCTGCCTTTGACTGGCTTGAAAAAAATACTCTTATTGGCTATTTTGTTGGTAGAATCCTTCCTGAAAGCATGCTTCGTGAATGGGTAACCAAATCCTGGTCTCCTCACGGAGTCCAGCTTGATGGTGTTCAAAGCCTTACCAAAGGCTTTTGTCTTTTTTGATTTTCCAACCCAACTCATGTGGAGGCTATTCTCTCACATGGTCCTTCGTCTATTAGGTCTTCTTTCTTGGTTTTTCAGTGTTGGTCGCATGATTTATCTCTGATGACAAGAAATTACATGTTCCTGTTTGGGTTGTGTTTCCTGGTTTGCCTTTTCCTTGCTGGCCTTTCATGCAAACCCTAGCACAGGCTCTTGGCAAAGTGGTATGTCTTGAACCAAACCGTTTCTTTAACGCCGCCCGCAAAAATGGGCCTATGTTGAGGTTGACCTTTCAAGGGACCTCAAGGAGTCGATTGAGATTCAAATTGGTGATACCATCTTCACCCAGAAGGTGATGTACCTGAACTTGCCAAACACCTATTATCGGTGTTAATCTGCTACTCATAAGATCAAAGATTATCCCCTGGTGGATTTGAGGCCGAAACCCCCGCGCAGAGATGTTTCATCTAACTTGGCTAAAGATGACTAGACAACGATGGTTCACAAAGGCAAAAGCTCTTCAGCTTCAGCTTCAAAGAAGCCTTTGGTGTCACCTGCCCTAGCAGCTGCTCCTAAGCTTGTTGTTTCAAACCCTAGGGATTTCTAGGGGAAGATAAGCGCGTGGAATCCTCAGTTCCTGTTCAACCTATTGTTGGTTCCGCTGAACGCCCTCCTTGGGTTCACACTCCACTTGCTGCCTCCACAGTTTCAACATCGGCTTCTCAGCCTTTGAGGCGTTCTCGTAGCCCTCCCCGACGGGATGAGCATGATGAACATGCTTCCTAAAAATGCAGAGTTATTCTGGGAGGCTCTGATGAGTCCTTTGCCAGACTCATGGGGCATTCTTCTTCTATAGGTTTTTATAATAGCTTCTCCTCTCTTGGGGATGAGGATGATATGCAAGTTAATTCTTAATGAATTACATCTCTTGGAATGTTTGAGGTCTTACTGACCTCCACCGAAAGTATTCAGTTAGAGATGTTCACCAATGTTTTGCTCCATTGGATGTGTTTTGCCTTCAAGAGGTTAAAATTGCTGGTTTCTTGCTCCAGGCTACTTACAGAACCATTTGGCCTGACATCCTTATTTTTTCTTCTCAGCACAAAGCTGGTCGAGGTGGCGTTGTTACTCTTCTCTCACCTCATTGGCACTCTTTTCTTGTTGATCATGGTTGTGACCCCACTCACAAAGCAGTGTGGATTTTGTTGTCTATTCACAATCATTACTTTGGGATTGTTAATGTTTATGCTTCCAATGATGCTATTGAGCGATCTCTTCTTTGGAGATGGCTTGTTGACGCTCTGCCACCAGCCACTTGGGTCATGTGCAGTGACTTTAATATGGTTGAGACGACAGCAGATAAAGATGGGATTGTTCCTTTTCACTGGACAATTGGAGAGCGTCAATCCTAGTACCACATGCATAATAAATTAGACCTTTTGATCCTCTTGCTCACCGCCGCTATCCTGGGGATGTGTGGCATACTTGGTCTAATTTTAGAGCTATTTTTGATAGATTTTTGAAATGGCTCGATTGTGCCATGATCTCCGCACAATATTTTTTTGCCTTCTCAAACTCCTAGGACTCCCTTGGCATTCCTCTCATTGATGTCACTTTATCAGACCACTTTCCCATCAAATTTGGTGTTGAGTGGGCTACATCTCAGCAACGGCCTTGTAAAATGCAATTCTTTTTTAATGCTTCTCTATTGTCCCATCAAGCCACGGTGGCCCACATTCAGCATGTTTGGAATTTGGAACCCAGGCCATGTCATGTTGTTGGTTGGATTCAATGGTGGAATGATGCTATCAAGCGCACAACTCGATTCCTCCGCATTTATGGCAGACAACTTGCAACTTTCCACAGGTGATCCTACCAGGCAAAAACCAGAGAGTTGCAATCTGCTATGGAAAATCTTGCCATGGATCCTTTCAACATTCAGTTGCAGGTCCATCTTGTGCAGATTCATCATTAGAAACAAGTTGTTGATTCCTACACTGCTCGTGGTGCTCATATCAAAGCTTGTCTTCATTGGCTAAAGATTGGGGATCGAGCTTCCAAAGAATTTTTCAAATGTATGAGAGCTCGTTATACCTCCACGAGAATTAAGCATATCAAGGAAGGTTAGGCAATTTTTTCTGAGCTACCTGACATCCTTCAGGCCTTCGTCCGCCATTATGAGAAAGTTTTTACTGCTCAGGAAAATTCTCTTGATAGAGATAATGCCCTTAAGACCACTCTGGCTATGGTTCCCAATAGGATTTCCTCTTCTCAGAGGGACTTCTGTGATCAACTACTCTCTGTTGCTGATCTCAAGGAAGCTATTTTCTCAATGGCTAATGACAAAGCACCTGGGTGTGACGGTTTCCCTTGTGAATTTTACAAAGCTCTCTGGGACTTTGTTGGTCCTGATCTCCACAAAGTCTACCTTGAGACTTTTCACTCTGAAACCTTGGGTGATATCATTAACAAAGGCAACATAAAATTTATTCCCAAGACTGGAGATCCTAAAGATATCTATAATTGGAGACCGATAACCCTGTTGAATGTTTCTTATAAAATCATTGCCAAAGCTCTTTCTCTTAAAATTCGACATCTTCTTTCCTTGATTGTTCGACCAATGCAAACTGTATTCGTCAAGTCTAGATTTATCCTTGATAACATTATTGTTGTCTAAGAAGTCATGGAGTGGGCTCACACTTCCCATCAACAAGCTATTTTTCTCAAAATAGATTTTGCTAAAGCCTATGACCGAATAAAATGGCCATTTATTTTGGCTATGCTTCAAGCACTAGGATTCGGACCCAGATTTGTTCAATCTATTTGGATTCTTTTCAGAGATGCTTCTTCTTGCATCACCATCAATGGTCATCAATCTGCCACTTTTGGCTTATTCCGCTCCATTCGCGAGGGTTGTCCTCTTGCTCCTGCTTTGTATGTGCTTGCTACTGAAGGCTTTGGTTACTTGTTGGCTAATGCCATCTCTGCTGGCCGGGTTAGAGGAATATCCTAGCCTACTCCGCCTGCCCAACTTGTTAATAGCCACTTTGCAGATGACTCATTTCTCACTTTATTGGAAGAAGAAGATAATGTTAAAGCTGCGCTTCAATGCCTTGATACCTTTTGCTTAGCCTTTGGCTCTGCTATTCAGTGGCACAAGACCCAGTGTTATCATCAATCCTTTCTTCCTTCGCCTCCCTGGATTCTCTAGTTTGGCTGGAAGTGGATTGCCCATGGTGAGATTTTCCTTTTTTGGGAATCCCTTTTGCTTTTCAAGCTTCCCCTGTTGATCTTTGGAATGTTGTTCTCAATAGAGTTGAAACAAAACTTGCTTACTGGATTACCAAGCCTCTTTATTTGGCTGGTAAATTCTAGATATGTGCTAAGGTTCTTTCCACCACGCATGTTTATTATTCTTCATGCTGGGCTCCTTCAAAAGCTTCCTATGGTAAGATGGAAAAGCTTCTTCGAGATTTCTTATGGGCCTCTGGTGTTGACCATCATGGTTTCCACAGAGTCACCTGGGAATATTATTGTTTGCCTAAAGCTTCAGGTGGGCTTGGGCTTCTTTCTACCCAAATGCAAGGCCTTGCTTTATGTGTCAAATGGGTCATCAGAGCCATCACAAGAGATGAAGCCTAGAAAATTCTTCTCAGACACTGCATTTCATCTGGTTTTCCTTCTCACAGGCCGGCCTAGAAGGGGACCGGGTTTCAAACCCTCCTCACCATGAAAGAGCCTGTTCAGATTCAGGGTTCCTTTGTTGCTAAAAGTATCTAGAAAGCCTGGGAAGCCCTCAAACCTTGGCTTCGCTGGGGTGGAGATGGCTTTAGAGATGGTCTATCCTTTAATCAGCATAACATCTGTTGGTCACCTCTTTTCCAGATTCAAGGGCGGCCTCTTTCCAAAATGCTAGGTTGCAGTGCTCTCTGCTTTCATAAGCGTGGCATCCGCACTCCTAAGGACATTTTTTCTAGAGCTACCTTCAATATCCGCTCTTGGGAAGATATGCAGATACAATTCCATCTTAATCGGACTGATCGTCTGACTTTTGACTTGCTTGTTTCTGCTATACCTCCTCAATTACTTCATAAGCTCGACATTTCTTCTTCCAGACCCTGGTGGAAAGATTGGAAGCAATATCCAACAACACCATTTGCCAATTACAAGCCCAAGCTTGGTTATTCTTGGTTGGTTCCTCATCTTCCTATGGTTGATGCCCTCAACCACCGATGACATTTGCATTTATCTCATGGTACTTGGCAAAACAGATTTCTCATGGTTTGGTCTGCTATAATTGAACCAAAAATTGCTCATTTTGCTTGGTGTGTTCTCTTCCAAGGCTTACTGTTGGGTGATAGACTCAAACACATGGGAGTCCCCAACCCTAGATGTTTTTTTTGTGGCCTACCGGAGTCTTTCATGCATATCTTTTGGTTCTGCAGAAGAGCTCAACAGTATTGGGCCTGGATTCATGATTTCTTTTGGCCTTTAAGGCCAAATTTTTTTTCCTGGCATATGGTCCTGTTGGGAGATTCTCCTAGAATTCCATTTCAATTTTCCCAGATCTGGCATGCTTTCAGGATGGAGATTCTCTTTACTTTATGGAAAGACAAAAATTCTATTTTATTTGCTCACAACTCTCTTGATACCAGTATATCTATGTACTCTAAAGCTTGTATCTGTAATAATGTGCTTCTGGAGATACAAGTTCAGACAGATAAGGTGGCTCTTGAAGTGGCGCATCTGCAAGAGCTCTTACAACACTGGGGCAATGCCCCTTGTACTGTTGCTCGCGTGCCGCTAGACCCTATTTCTGCTAGCAACACTCCTCCTCACAGCCGCTGCCGCTCCTCTGGCAGGCGGTCTTTCACTCCCCACTCTTAGGCTCGCCCTCGCTCTCCTAGCAGAGGTGCCTGGTGGGGTCGTTCGGCTTCTCCGCAGCTGCGACGTAGTGCCTCAGGTTGGGATCTGCCGCCTCCTGGTGTTTTTCATGTTGCTGGTTTTGACAAGTTTCCTCGCCTGGCATTAGCCATTTCGCCTCCCATAGCGGAGGATGGAGAAATTGCGCAAGATAAAGAAGATAATGATGGGTGGTCACTTCCTGACCCCAACCCTAACCCCACCATTGGGTGGGGTAATCCTGAAGATCAGGATCCTCCCTCTGCAGCCACTGCTTTGGCTGCATGAGGTTTTTTTTTTTATGAATAGTTGTTTTATGTATTTCCGGCCTTGGGCTGTGTGACTCTCGCGGGGTGACTTTTTCCCCTGACCCCTTTTTTTGTGAATATGTACTTTATAACTTTTAATTAATAGTAAAGGGCCTATTCATAAATTTTTATTTTTTTTTGAGAAAATTAGTAAGAGTCTAGAAGATATGAAAGTATATGGATCAAAGATACCAAATTATTCTATATATTTATATATATAACTTGATTAATAAATCAATTTTGATGTGACCTCTTTTGAATAATTTTTTTCTTTAATTATTATAAATTGGTAGGCATCCTAAAATCAAATGTTTTTTTTTTTTCCATTTAAAATAAATTATCTGTCAAATTAAATAACATTCTATTTTCATGAAGCTATCAATTACAATATGTTTGATAGAAATAATCTACCTAAAAACTAAATATTTACAATCACATATAAAAATAATATTCAATTTTATTCACTATTTTTAATTAAAAGTAAAAGAATTTCATGAATTTTAAAAGCATTGGTGGAATAATTTTATAATATAGTAAACCCTTTTTCCTTTTCTAAAGTAAAATATAAAACTAAAAAGCCCTTTTTAAAAATAGCAATAATTAAGATATTTTTATATATTCTACATCATTCTTATTTTTTTAATTAAGATACTTATTGATATTGTACATTATAATAACAAGATGAAAATTATTAGAATAATTCTAAATACCATATTACAGTATCAAGTTCACAAAATCAGGTTTACAAAACAGAGGCAACTCCTCAAACCAGAGTATCAAAAGTATAATATACCATATTATAATAAACTATACTATTATAGTAATAAGAAGTATGAAATTATTATAATAATTCCAAACACTACATTAAAATAATAATACGTAGTAGTAGTTGGTTATCATTAGAATAATTCCAAACAAAAGAAATTTGATTAGTGTAAGACTCCAAAGGCCAAAGTACGATTTACGAAAAACATAGTATTAATATTAATAATAATAATAATAGGCCACTCCCACCTTATCACAAAAAACAAAATTTATTTTCCATCAAACAAACCATTTTGTCAAAATGTATTTTTCCTTATTGCAAACTAATGGAAACTCCTACTAGTGACAGCCAGCCTTTATCCAATGTAATATTAAAAAACAAAGTGTTTATTTGAGATTGGCCCTAAAAACGTTAGTGGAACCCTAAAACATTAGTGGTTTTGAACACTAAAAAGTTGGGGCTGAAAATGATGTAAAATGTTTTGCTATTTGCTGCCACTTTTGATTGGTTTCGCAGATGGCGGGATTTGAAGATTTTATCATCGCGATTTGAGAGTGATGGGAAGGAAAAAAGAGGGGAGGCGGCAGCGACAAGTGGGGGCCACGTTGGGAAGGGTGAGAGAATGGCAATGCATCGATGACGAACACGTGGAATAGTGGGACTCCTCACTCTGTCATCCGGTCCCTCTCTTGCCCCCCCGCCGCCCCCTCCCCATTGTCCCACTAAACTCAGTTGTTTGGGCGATTTTCATTAACATATTCAATTTGACATGTCCGGAAGTAATGATTTGTTATTTGGTGGTTGATGGGAGATGCTTCAACAACTCTCAGTTCATGGTCAGACACCACCTTGCTCATGCTTATCGGTTCATGGTTTTGGGAAATTATATGTTGAATAGGTGTTACTTTTGAGTTATTAAGCACTATTTAATGATACTAGATTGTACAACCCATGTAAATGTTTGTACAATCCATGTAAATGTTTTTTTGGGTATTAATGTTTTGGATCACATTCTATGATCTTCATAGTAGATCATGGAGTGTGATTTACAATACTGACGATACAAATTTCGTACACAATTAAATTTGGACACATCTAAGCAAAATGACGTATTGTACGTGTTTTCAAATCTTATAAATAAGAAAATCAATATATGGGACAAAAGTTGGTACAATTCTATAGTAAGTACAATAAATTCCCAATTTGATATTTTGTAATGGTTCAATTTCCACATTGTCGTAATAGTTTTTAAACCCTATTCCTATGTACAATCAATATCTACTATAATCAACAAACCATACTTTCACATCCCTTCACCTTTCTGAATTGCACCTTTATAAGACATAGGAGCAAAGTTAGAACACTTGTATAAGCTTTTGGATTGAACTGTGTGCATAATTTTCATTCGATAATTCAAATCACCCTTAGTGCTCCATAATTAGGAAATTGAATGCATGCAAAATTGAAAATGTCAAATGAAAACTATCTACATAGTTTAATCCAAAAGCTTACAAACTGCATATGATGGACTGTGGAAAACTCATCCCAGCTAAAGATATTTTGTCAGATCAATTTTGAGTTATTATGTTGGATTGTATTTGTTTTCATATCTTGTGAATAAGAAAATTAAGACATGAGAGGTAAGGTAGTACAATTCTATAGAAACTCTCAATTCACTATTTTGTGAAGGTTCAATTTCCACATTGTTGTAATAGTTTTAGACCCTACTCTTGTACACAATCAATATCCACCTTAATCAACAAATTATACTTTTACATCTCTTCACCAATGTGAATTATGCTTTTATAAGGCATAGAAGGAGAGATATTATACCTCTATAGAAAATATAACAAACTCCCAAATCGGTATTTCACGACAATTCAATGCCCACATTGTCATTATAATAGTTTTTACACCATACTTTTATACACAAACAATATCTACCATAACCAACAACTATACTTTCTCATCCCTTCACTTGTGAACCTCTATAAGAAATATAATACTAGCAATTGAACTTTTGGTGTGCAATGGGTACGCCGAAGAGGTTTGAAAGGTTAATTGAGAACATTCTATTTTTTTGCATACATGTGTGTAGTACATGGGATCAATTAGTAGGCCCTTTAGAAAGTCATGATGTTTGTTCAACAAAGGTATGCATGCAAAAATAATGGCTTCAAAGAAACTATGTATCCACTTATTGGGATCCAAACATGATTGAAAGGATACTTAGGTTCCAATAGCAACATGCTTATGTTATGAGAGAGAGAGAGAGAGAGAGA